>JAXQQM020077679.1:0-145583 GCA_034641835.2 Pinus albicaulis
CAATTCTCTCTGGCAGTACATGGTTGACTCTCAATCCTAATCAGTCTTAATTGGAAGATATATTATTCACCAAGGGAATCCTCTTGTACTTCTCCAAATATCTTTCTCATTAATAAGCCAAGAAGGGAAATAGTTTATTCAAATTCAAAAATCAAGGGAATGGGAGCCAAATTACAAGTGAAGTGTATGCATTGTTATGCTTCCAAAATTTCCGAAGGCAGTGAAGAATTATATTGCATCCGAAGAATTCCATCAATTTGATAACTTTTCCAGACTTCATTGAGAGAGCGCGCTTGCAAAAAGTTTAGTGAAGGAAATACTTCTTTAGATTCAAGGGGCACCATTTTCCTTATTCATTTTCTTCAAGTTTCTTCAGCTCTTATTGTATCTCTATGAAAACAACTAATAAATAGGACTTTTTTCTCATACTCTTTGTTGAGTTTGTTTCTTATTGTTCTTTGTGTTTCTTCTATGGTTTAATTTTGTTTTTATGCATTGTTTTCCATGAATATGAGTGCATAATTTGGCTTATGTTTAACCCATAACATCATTTGTTTGGTGTGACTCTTTGTAGGAAGAAACTAATAGCAAAGAAAGAGAAATTGGGACTCTCTGGCTTCAAATTTGAATACACACTATCATTATATAATTTATAATAATTGATTATTAATTATAATAATTAATAATAATTATATTTTTAAATTAATTAAAATAATGAGTATTAGTTATTAATTAATTTTTAATAATAAAAAAATAATATAAATATAAATAATAGTTTTGTTAATTTAAAAATAATATTAATTATCAAACCATTTTCAAACTGGTATGAATTATTATCATTCAATTAGTCACTATTTATAGTAATAATAACAATATATTACTATCATATCAAGTATTTTTTATTAATTTAGAAAATAAAATAAAAAACATATTATGAGTAAATAACCATATTTTTTATTAATTTAAAAAATAAATCAAAAACATATTATGAGTTCTGTAAAATAACCAAGCATGTGAAAGAACGTGAAGAACTAATCTTTACATTAATCCATCTATTCATCAATTACAATAAATTTTGCAAGCATATATATCTCCATACAGATTTCAAGAGTTATATAGAGATCATGTCACATAAGAAGGAGGGAGACATTATGAAGGGAAAAAGAAGGATGGATGCAAGAAAGAAAGGGGAAGAACAAGGAGGGTGATGGTAGTGGAGGATAAGAAGGATGGTAGTGGGAGAAGAAATATTGCCAAGAAAACAAAATGGGAGGGGATAATGATAATGAAGGTAATGATGATTCCAAAAGTGATGGTGAAGAAAGTGAGGATGATAAGGATGGTAGTGGGAGAAGAAATATTGCCAAGAAAATAAAATGTTAGGGGATAATGATAATGAAGGTATTGATGATTCCAAAGGTGTTGGTGAAGAAAGTGAGGAAAGAAAAATGAAGTCTATATCCCTAGATATGAATTCAATATTCCTTAACACATTTGTATTAAAGCTACCTAAATAAAATATGTTGATAGGGAATACTTTTTTAAGTTAATTT
This sequence comes from Pinus albicaulis, assembly GCA_034641835.2. NCBI lineage: Eukaryota > Viridiplantae > Streptophyta > Pinopsida > Pinales > Pinaceae > Pinus > Pinus albicaulis. The sequence continues at coordinate 1,554 of JAXQQM020077679.1, forward strand.
AATATAGGTGATATATGACAACACTAGTTAATTAATAGGAACTTGAAAGGTGGTTTTTCCTCTTCAATGTATTGTACTACCTTAAACTTTGAAAAGAAGAGATAGGTTTTAAGGAATATGTATTCTTTTCAAAATAAATAAAATATTTGTGAACCCTCTTTTTCTCTATTGTTAAATTGATATTTACCTATACATGGGAGGTTCCATCATTTCTTTGATAGTCACCTTTTGATTCCTCGCATAAAGTTCTTGAGAACTCTTATCAATGGTCAATTGGAACTTCCTAAAAGAATAACCTTGAAGTTGTGTGGAAATATGAAACTTTTTTTATAAAACATCAATTTTATCAAAATAGGGTATCATAATGTTAAAGGGACACTATGTATTTAGGTATAAAGTAAAAACTTTACAAAATACATTGAAAACACAATGCATTATAGATGGTAGTGATGCATTCACAACCCAAAATAAAAAATAAAAAATAATAATCAAAATATATCTAAAAACTAAAATTTTTCACCATTGTAAAAACACAATGCACACATGATGCAAAATCATATCACAACAATTTGATGTGTTCTAGTAGCAAAAAATAAACTTCACTAGGGAAGTCTATAGCTATTGAAAACAAATCAATTATACTATAGCCCTACATTGTATAATGCAAACATTTGTAAATGTTAAAACATATCAGATTTTCATAATTTTTTTTGCATGTATTCCCTCAAATTCCAAACATCTAAAATTATCCAAAGTATAGTATATATGGGTTGGTTCTACTACTCAAAATGTAAAAGAGTGACAAGAACTAGAACACAAGCTACAAGTAATTAGAACTAATAGTGTAGACATATAAATTATAAATATGGATGAACTCTACCATGTTCAAGTTCTAGACAAAGAGGATCCTCTCCGTGTATAAAAATTAGAGAAAACTCTAAAAGAGAAGATGAATACAACAATGGGTTATATTAGATAAATAGAAGAAAGCTTAGAAGAACTCATTTCTTTGTATATATATATATATATATAACACATGAAATATATAAACTATTATCAAATGCATCACCATTATTTAACATTTGTTCTTAGCTATTACAGTTTATTTTTTTTTAATATAGTTCAAGTTAGAATTTAAGTAAAGAATGAGAGTGTTGATACTAGGAAAACACTACATATTTTAGGTAGATATATATTAACCATAAATGAAATAAGCTAATCATTAAGAAATCAAACACTATCAATAAACATTAATTATTCACTAAAGGTAATTAGAGATATTTTAGATTAGTCATTTCATTAGAAATTGTTTAAGGTGAAATTAAAAAATGAATGGGAGCATTGGTATTAGGTTAGTATCCTCTAGCTCTCCCCCTTATTTCTTGTATTTTATGAATGGAAGATGATTGAACACCAACTATGAGGGGAGGGGTAACCCCAAAGGACTTGATAATATTTCAGCTCCACACCTATGTGTACTTAGTAAAATAATATTTATCCATTGAGATGACTATTTGTTTGGGGGGAGCGGTGTGTGTTGGGGCTCTCTCTCTCTCTCTCTCTCTCTCTCTCTCTCTCTATATATATATATATATATATATATATATATATATATATATATATATACCCTAGGTTTCCTACCTATGTTTCTTGACTCTTTATATATCCTATCAAGTACGGCATTATATTTAACACAAATATGATTCACAACAATGACCATCCAAGAATTCAACTAGGTGGAGCTACCATAAAGTTTTTTCACTTGGTTATGTATAAGAAAAAAAGGCAACGAAAACCTTGTAGGAAACCTAAGTAATGATTCCCCACATTCATGAACAACCTCCCTAATAAACATGTTAAAGTATATTAGTGCACATTACCCAAGTGGATTCAAGTCAAACACTTTATAATGCAAAAACAACAAATTTCCATCAATGATGGTGATGACCAATTAAGTTCTTTCTATGTGGAATATTATTTTAACATATCATAGCATATCTTAGCATATCTTAGTATTAACTAGGGTGATTTATATAGGCATGTATCACTATAATATTAATTTTCATTTTTTACTTGCCCTTATTAAGAGTCACGTATTATCGATTAGATAGAAACAAAAAAGGCAAAATAAAATGCGTAGTAACAATAGTTTAAAAAAAAGCAACATATACTTCTTTTAAACAAAGATTTATCAAATACTAAAAGGGATCAAATTAGTTAACATGTAAATATTTTTTAGTGTGAAGGAAATATTACATGGTATGGAATTAAATGATAAGAAAAGAATAACATATGACATATAATAAATTCTATTGCAATAAAGCTATATTGATTTATTATTTTTTAACCCTAACTAAAAGTATACTTATATTTCATAAATTTTGTGGATGTGTTATATTTGTATAGCTTTGCTGGTATAAATTGATCAACACTATAATAAGCAATAAAATTCTAGACTATGATATAAAACTAAGCCATGGAGTCGGTGTAAGATGTTAGAATGTTTTAAATTTTTTAGTTTGTAGATCCTCCTAAAATGACCAACTAAAAATTGACATTTACAAAATATAGTTTGAAAGCAAGCTTAAGGAAGTAGAGTTTAGAGTAGAACTCCATTCACTTAATGGTTTCCTTTTTGTAAATAAACTCCCTCATTCCTAAGTTTGATCTATTATTAACAATAAGTTACAAGAAATTATAATTGAAAAAAAAATCTAATAAGATTTTTTTTTTCATTATTTAAAGAAATATATATTAAAATACATATTTTTATTTTATTTTCTATTTAATATTAAATCTTAGATTAATTATAAACATAAAAAGTGTATCACCATGTAAAATGAATATATTTATAGGAACTAAATTCCAAGATATTTATAAATGAAAAAACATAAATTGCTTGTTGCTATGTTATGACATCATAAAATTAAATACAAATGTGCATATTGGTTAGGTTGAAAAAAATATTTATTTTTAAATTAATAATAAGATAATTTGTAATTTTAATGACTATTCATTATTTAATAACAAAAAATATATTTAATAATTATATGATTTTGAATTATTATATGGGTATACCAATGTATATAATGTATATATAGAATTTTACTTGAAAAATGATAATGAAAGTGTATCATGTATACACCATTAACTTCACAGGGAAATGTAAGGAGTTAAAATTTTTTTATACAAGTTACTCATCATTACATTGAATGTTTAACAGTTCAGAGTGTAATTTTATAAATAAGAATAGTAAACTCCTTAACCCTTACAATCTCCATTACAGTATATTAACTTAATACTATATGATGTAACCATCCATTCTTCCCATTTCTCCTATAGTCATCACATAATTTCCATTATGAACATCATAGAAAGAAAGGAATCAACCTCATCATCTGGACATGATAATCAATCACACCATTGAACACCAATATATCCTGGAAACCCCGTAGGGTGAAAACCAGCAAACGTTTAATTTTATTATTAAATGCTCGTGAGGGTGTTCAGCCCATCACTCAATGGATGATAAGGGAGACCATCCCTTAACCATTGTTTATATAACCTTACAAGAAAATATACAATATCTAGCTTTAAGCCACTCAATCAATATGATACCATTTACCCTCTGGTCTTCATATCTTCAGATCTTCACATCTTGGTGGCATGGATGTACCTACAATGGACCATCGCACATTGGACCTTCCTGCAACTCGCACTCATCTGCATGAACATTAGTCATTTACCTGCCACCAGGACAAGCATAATTTTTCCTTTGTACATGACAAGCATAATATTCCTTTGTACATGTCGCCATCATTCCCTGCTATGATGCCTTCAACATAAAATGATGTCAAGATTCATAAAGTATAAATCAATCACTATAGTAGTTTCTCCATCTACTCTTGTGTAATCATGACAAGCAAGTAAAGTACCTTGTCATTCTGTCTTTAATAACACATACCTCATATGCACTGGTTATAGGTCATCACAATAACTAATGCTTACGTCGCATAAGCACACATTCCTGCAAGACAATGGCTACATCTCCCAAACTTTCTTTAAAATAAACTGATACATCAGCTAAGATATTTATGCATGTGATTTACATACTTTTAATAAAAATAGCTAACCCTTAAGCTATTACCTCTAGTGCATGGTATGCAAGTTAACATAACAATTGTTTCTCCCATGCATGCGAATGCATACTGATTCCAAAAGACTCTCCCTAAAGGAGCGCTTACACAACGAAGCACATAACCTCCTTCATGAGTCTTCCCAAGAAAAATCTCAATGCTAGTGAGCATGTAATCATATGTAAAAATACGCAAATAAGAATATAAATACATGTCTCATTTCAAGATTATACTAACAATCTTATTCATTGTAGCTTTAATACTACAAGCTATATTTCTACATACAAAAAGGTATATTATTTTTCAATAAAAGCTAATGCATATGTCGCATGCAAGATCTTCCTCCAAAAGGAATTTAACATCACATTCTAATGATAATATAAAATAATCACTTAGTTTATTCATCTAAGGAATAAACTGATTAGTTCCTTTAACCATGAATTTATTAAATAACTTAACTTTACCAACATCATGGTATTTTATTCATGGATTTATTAAACAACTAATATTTGCAAACTCCATGGTAATCCACCCATGGTTTTATGAAACAATTAATCTCCATCAACACCATGGAAAAACTACCCATGGTTTTATGAAACTATTATTTTCTATCAACACCATGGAAAAACTACCCATGGTTTTATGAAACTATCCATGGATTTATTTATTAATCTTTACCATTACCATGGTAACTATCGATGGATTATTAAATAATTACTATTTACCACAAATTGTAATATTTTTAATATAAATTTTATAGATAAGCACCGATCTGCCAACATATACTGGGCTTGCAATGATAAACAAACCACCACCAACTACTGAAAATTAATGGTTGGTCTATGAATAATGTAAGTAGGCTTTAACGCGAATGGTGGGCAAGCAAAAGCTTATACACAAGAAGAAGTGGCTAGCATAAACTTGATACTGATCCAAGGTTTTTCTCCTTTCAATGTAACTAATTGAACAGGCCGTGTATAAATCCCTCTATGAATCCCTCTATGAGCTACCTTTGGCCTCCTTTATTCATAAAAAGATCAACCGGACTAGTGGAAGTTCTGTTCGCCTTGGTGATGACCTTATACTAGAGGGTTATCTTTGAAGCAGTTTATGTAACAAGGGGCAACCTTGTGTTGTTAACATGGCTGTATGTTAGCCCAAAGAAACAACTTGGTGTGGATTTAAGGTCAATATGCATCTATGCTTATAAAAATGATTCATGCGACATATCTCCTCCACGACCAACTATAAAAGAAGATTTCTATTCTTTCTATTTTCTAATACTATTTTTTTTTTTTTGCAGAAAATCTGTATGATATATATAATCTCTATCTATATTTTTCTTCTCACAAGAAAAAGATTAAATAATAAGGAGATTTAGCCAAAATTACTTATCTCCACAACCATGATTGTTGCTTTGCCTTAAGGCTCCTTCCCACATGCATACCTTTATCAGGATGAAAATGAAGCCTCCAACTCTGAAACACTTGACTCCTTGCAGACCTTAAATTTGCAGAGTGAAAGTCTAGTGATAGTTTTCTCGGAATGCGATAGACCCCATTCCATTCGTTAACTCCTTAGAACCTGTAGGGTCATAGTCGTGTTCAGATAATAGTTAATAGTGACTGCTATTGACACAGGTGAAGCATTGTCATTGTTCTTGGTGAGAGGAAGCTATGTAATAAAGAAGAAAAACACACCAACTGTTAAACTGAGCCCTCGATGAATAATAATAATGGCTAACGTTGGATGATTCCATCTCTAGTTCTTATAAACTGTGATTCAATTCGTTCCTTTTTTTAACCGATTCTTTATAAAAAAGGAGAAAAGACGATGCAATGTTTACCTCTATTCCATTGGTTATTTTTAGGATGATATACTCACATAAGAGAGAACACCGTCCTCGGTGTGCTTCTCTCACTGAAATTAAACTTATACTCATGATATAATAATATAAACAACCCAAAGGGGTTCCTTCCCCTTTGTTTCCTTAAATGTCATTATTTAAAACAATAATGTTATTATCTATATTCATAAGCATGTATAGTGCAAATAAAATTTCATTTCCATTTCTAACAACTTATCCCTTATTCAATTCATAAAAGTATAGAAAAATATCTATAAGAACTTACCAACCAATTACTATTGGAATAAATTATGTCTTTTGTGCAAGCTTTCTAAGAATGGTTGAACACCCATCAACACCTGTAATGTATGACTAATGATTCAATCACATTAGTCACATAGTTTTCAAAATGAAAATATTTGCAACTATCAAACAGTATTTCTAATCAATGCATCACGTGCACACTATCTTAGCTCCTGCTAAAGACATCCACAGAGTACTGCAAAAAGTACTCAGAGAGCACCTAGCTCTCAATCGTACCAATGGTCAATCAATGCACCATGGTCATATCCTAGCATCTACTAAGACATTCAAACAAATTAGTAATAAAATAAATGAACTTATACATTCAATAATTCATTTTAATATAACACAACTTTTACTTAACTTGTTCTACTATGAGAACCACAATGGTAACAAAATGCTCTTCCTAATCCATAGGATCAAGTCATTTTTCACATCCAGACAATCAATCTTTCCACACTAAAATGTCTTTATACTTATCTGGAAATTTAGTCTTTCAAACTGTGGTCCTCCCAACCATCAAGTGAGGCTATTACGTCCTCCACTTGCCCCCTAGCTCCAGAATCTGGACAGTGTCACGGGTCAACAGTGGATTCTTCTGCTGTGACATCGGGATGGCCAATCCAGTCACACTCAGAAAAGCCTGGAAGAGAAATTCGGGACAGTCCGGTCCAATTCTCCAATTCCAGTCATACTCAAATATTTTGGATTTACAAGGGTTGCTGGAAGCTATTTTCAACTGGTCCCAACCAGCTCGAGAAAATACTCCCCCTTTACCAATTTCACAGAACGCCTACTCCTCCCCGGGGATCCAGCTTATCCTCAGAGGAGTAGGTAACTGTCTTTCCAACTGTCCCCAACCACTTCCTATCCTTGGAACATTTTTACCATCAGCTTAAAAATATTTTCTTTCATAATTAATTTCAGAAAATTAAATAATTTTCTTTATCAACAGTGACGATTTAAGTTTTTCTTGCCCGATAAAAGAAAATTACACAAAATGTCTTTAACTAGTTAATACTAGTTAACTTTAATGAAACTGTCACAACTTCCCCCATGGAAGTAACATACATGTGTTGTACATTAAAGCATGATACTTTAACGTTTGTTGTTGCAACTCACATTGCACTGCTTGCGATGCTTTATTTCCACAGATTTTCTATTTTCATTAAGCTACTCAGGCTTACAATAAGAAACAATGCTAATCTTAAATATGCATTTCTCAAGCACATATTATCTTATGCAATCATTTTAAGTTCCTGCATAAAATGTTGTTATGCATACAATGTCTTCATGCATAAAAGTATATACAATTATTCATTAATGCGTATGTGTCAATAATGATTAGGGTATGAGTGCAAACATTTCCAATTCCCATAATGTTCTATTCCCATAGACTGACACACGAAGTAATTATCATAATCACTTATTCACCACTTTCAAATAGCTTTAGTCAAAATAGATTCGTGCATATAACTTCCATTAGTTATTCATTCATAACTAGTCAATAGTTTTAATGCATCCATGACGACTCATGCAAACACTAGTCAGTCAACTAGTCATTTAGTTAAGTGTCACAACTTGATCCATTAAGAGACTTCATTCAATTTAATTTTAACACTCTATCATTTTATAGTAGGACTTTCTTCATCTTTTGCATTCATGCATTAATTTCTCACACCATCACTATACACATTCATCTTTTTAAAGTAGTGCATGGTAACTTAGAAATTTTATTGCATGCAAAAACAATTGCTTCTTTTCAAGCTCAAATGAAAAGTAACTATTTTTCTTTCATGCTTTTATACTTTCTTTCCTAAAGAAATAAAGCATAATACACATACTAATCTCATATGCATATTCTTATGCAGAAAAAGTATATTATAATAGCATGTACATTTTAAGAATTCTCTTAAATGGAAGCTCATGCAATGCCATGTATGTAACAATTCATTTTTAAAGGAATCAACATGCATATGCATAGACTTCTTAAAATAAAATAACATAAAATACTTATCTTTATTTCATTTGAAGGACTTCTCTCCCTACTGCAATACTCATCATCATCAAGAAATCACATTGCTCCTCCACAACAATGTTTTCTTGTAGCAACATCGACAAGATTTTATAGCATGATTAGATAAATCCTTAATCAATAAATAATCAATCTTTGAGTGATATTTTAACACCTATTCATGGGCATATATGAGATGTGAATGCAATGTCACAACATGCTTTCTTCTAACATCTCTACATTAGTGTGAGTAACTAATTATCAGTTCATGTCAAATAACTCCCACATTATTATGACATTTTTTTCAAGCATGCACACATTCGTTCAAGACAAATCACTATATCTCTTTAGAAATTCCTTTAATGGAAAATGACACAATGTACATTCGCTTTACTCAAAATTTCACAAAAGACCCACCACTTTAGCTTTTGCCTTTAAAGTATGCAAATATAATAAAGCTAACACATTGACTGTCGTTCCTATGCATACAATGCATAAATATTCTAATCTTAATTTCCCAACAGAGAATTTAACATAATCGAGTAGGCAAACTCATGACTCCTCTTTGAGGACACATAACATAATAGGCATGCAAATCATGGTTTTCTTTCCATAAAACTAATGGAATAAAACATAAGAATACATATCTTATTCTCGAAATATTATACCTATATTAGCCATGTATATATTTCAAGGAAACCAAAACATTACTTTAGTTTTTGTACATGTAATTTATCTTCTTTGCCAAAGAATCTTTTCTAAAGTAGGATAACAAAACATGTTATCATTTCCACATATGGACTCATGTTCTTTCTAATGAAATCTAATACAACTATTGCATGCAAAGAACCTTGTTCCTCTATGATTCTACATGCAAGTTGCTTATGCTTTGCTTCCAATAATTTATCATAGATTGCCTCTTCTACACATAAAAACTACGCAATACTAACAAGGTTAACTTAACCTTTAATACACCTAAATCAAGAAGTTGATATAATCCATCTAGCAATGTAGTATATTCAAGAGATTATTCTCTTTAGCCTATATTTATTTTCAAGAAAAGAACTTGGATTCCTTTTCACTTAATACACAAGTACGTAGTCCCTTTTAAAGAAAAACAAGCTTCCCATCTTTTCTTAAAGAAGACATATATAAAGGCAAGTAAGTTTACTTATTTATGTTTTACTACTGCTCACACCTTTCAAGATAAGTACTAGTAATCTTTGCAAGAACTCACATGGGTTCTTATCAGCAAAACGAGCATAGTGGTTTGGTCTTTTACCATGGTATATCTTTCTAAAAGATTATCATATTAGCAATTCTTTATTACTTTCCAAAAGAACTAGCACAATCTTGCATATTAATTAAAACCACATTTTACTCTATATTTGTTTTCTTTTAGTTGCAAGATTATACATACAAGATTTATTTTCAAGATATACATATTTCTCTCAAGAAGAATCAAATGTATATTAGTTAACTTTTCAAGCACACACATGTTTCTTTTTCAAGAAACCAAATTCCCGACTCCTTTCAAGGAAACTTCAATACAACAATAGAAGTTTTTACACACACGGAAAATACATATCCTTTTTAAGGAAAAATATAACTCAACAGTTATTTACTTTGTAAGCAGTGTATTTTCCATAAATGCAATAACTATAGTTTCAAGAAAAAAAATATGATAATACTTATCTCTTGAAACTCTTTGTTCAACCTGGATTAGAGATGCGATGCCTTCCTTCGCATATACGCTTTTCATCTCGGATCTCTCAATTTCTTTCCACTAAATCCCAAAGGCACCATTTTTTGAACCTTTAGTTCTGATACCACTTGTAACATACACCATTAACTTCATAGGGAAATGTAAGGAGTTAAATTTTTTTATACATGTTACTCATCATTACATAGAATGTTTAACAGTTCATAGTGTAATTTTATAAATAAGAATAGTAAACTCCTTAACCCTTAACAACCTCCATTACAGTATATTAACACAATTACTTATGATGTAACCTTCCATTCCTTTCATTACCCATATAGTCATTATGAACACTATAGCAAGAAAGGAATCAACCTCATCATCTGGACACAATAATCAATCACATCATTGAACACCAATATACCCTGGAAACCCCGTAGGGTGAAAACCAGCAAACATTTAATTTTATTATTAAACGCTCGTGAGGGTGATCATCCCATCACTCAATGGCTGATAAGGGAGACCATCCCTTAACCATCGTTTATATAACTTACGAGAAAATATAAAAATATCTAGCTTTAAGCCATTCAATCAATATGATACCATTTACCCTCTAATCTTCATATCTTCAGATCTTCACATCTTGGTGGCATGGATGTACCTACAATGGACCATCGCACATTGGACCTTCCTACAACTCGCACTCATCTGCATGAACATTAGTCATTTACTTGCCACTAGGACAATCATAATTTTTCCTTTGTACATGACAAGCATATTATTCCTTTGTACATGTCGTCATCATTCCCTGCTATGATGCCTTCAACATAAAATGATGTCAAGATTCATAAAGCATAAATCAATCACTATAGTAGTTTCTCCATCTACTCATGTGTAATCATGACAAGCAAGTAAAGTACCTTGTCATTCTCTCTTTAATAACACATACCTCGTATGTACTGGTTATAAGTCATCACAATAACTAATGCTTACGTCGCATAAGCACACATTCCTGCAAGAAAATGGCTACATTTCCCAAACTTTCTTTAAAATAAACTGATACACCAGCTAAGATATTTATGAATGTGATTTACATACTTTTAATAAAAATAGCTAACCCTTAAGCTATTACCTTTAGTGCATGGTATGCAAGTTAACATAACAATTGTTTCTTCCATGCATGCGAATGCATACTGATTCCAAAAGACTCTCCCTAAAGGAGCGCTTACACAACGAAGCACATAAACTCCTTCATGAGTCTTCCCAAGAAAAATCTCAATGCTAGTGAGCATGTAATCATATGTAAAAATACACAACTAAGAATATAAATACATGTCTCATTTCAAGATTATACTAACAATATTATTCATTGTAGCTTTAATACTACAACCTATCTTTCTACATACAAAAAGGTATATTATTTTTCAATAAAAGCTAATGCATATGTCGCATGTATATGCAAGATCTTCCTCCAAAAGGAATTTAACATCACATTCTAATGATAATATAAAATAATCACTTAGTTTAGATAATATAAAATAATCACTTAGTTTATTCATCTAAGGAATAAACTGATTAGTTCCTTTAACCATGAATTTATTAAATAACTTAACTTTACTAACATCATGGTATTTTATTCATGCATTTATTAAACAACTAATATTTGCAAACTCCATGGTAATCCACCCATGGTTTTATGAAACAATTAATCTCCATCAACACCATGGAAAAAAACTACCCATGGTTTTTTGAAACAATTAATCTCTATCAACACCATGGAAAAACTACCCATGGTTTTATGAAACCATTATTTTCTATCAACACCATGGAAAAACTACCCATGGTTTTATGAAACTATTATTTTCTATCAACACCATGGAAAAACTACCCATGGTTTTATGAAACTATCCATGGATTTATTTATTAATCTTTACCATTACCATGGTAATTTATCGATGGATTATTAAATAATTACTATTTACCACAAATTGTAATATTTTTAATATAAATTTTATAGATAATCACCGATCTGCCAACATATACTGGGCTTGCAATGATAAACAAACCATCACAAACTACTGAAAATTAATGGTTGGTCTATGAATAATGTAAGTAGGCTTTAACGCAAATGGTGGGCAAGCAAAAGCTTATACACAAGAAGAAGTGGCTAGCATAAACTTGATACCGATCCAAGGTTTTTCTCCTTTCAATGTAACTAGTTGAACAGACCGTGTATAAATCCCTCTATGAGCTACCTTTGGCCTCCTTTATTCATAAAAAGATCAACCGAACTAGTGGAAGTTCTGTTCGCCTTGGTGATGATCTTATACTAGAGGGTTATCTTTGAAGCAGTTTATGTAGCGAGGGGCAACCTTGTGTTGTTAACATGGCTGTATGTTAGCCCAAGGAAACAACCTGGTGTGGATTTAAGGTCAGGATGCATCTATGCTTATAAAAATGATTCATGCGACATATCTCCTCCACGACCAGCTATAAAATAAGATTTCTATTCTTTCTATTTTCTAATACTATTTTTTTTTTGCAGAAAATCTGTATGATATATATAATCTCTATTTATATCTTTCTTCTCTAAAGAAAAAGATTAAATAATAAGGAGATTTAGCCAAAATTACTTATCTCCACAACCATGATTTATACACACTTGCCAAAATAGCTGTACATATGCCTTGTCATGAGATGAAAATGAAACCAACTCTGAAACATGACTCCTTACGGGCCCGCAGAATTTAGTGAGAGTCTCGGCGATAGGTTTCTCAGATCGTGAACTTGGAACATTCTGGCTTAACTCCCCTTAGAACCTATCGGGTCATAGTGCAGTGAACTGAAATAATAGTTAATAGTGGCACTGTTGTATCCCGAAACACAGAGTGGCTTGTGCGCCATTGTTCTTGGCGAGAGAGCTTCTTCTTAATAAGAAAAACACACCTTTATTAAACATATAAGTGAATAAGGATAATGGTTAGCATTTCCACTGGATGATTCCATCTCTAATGTTTTTATAGCCTTCAGTTAAAGAATTCGTTTCCTTTTTTTCATAGGTCTTTATAAAAGCAGTTAAAAACGAGTAACGTAATATTTTATTATTAAATTATGTGGTTATTTTTGGGATGTTACAAAGTGTATATATATATATATATATGGAATTTATTATTTCTTATATTTAAATATAAATATATTATAAATATAAATATATATATTTATCTTATAAATTTATACTAATATATTTACTAGTTAAGAAAAATAATTTTCAAAAAAATTATAAATTTAATTATATAATTTAAAAATAATTTTGATAGTTTTAAAAGTAAAATAATTTTAACTTATAAATGTTTGGATATTTTTTTCAAGTAGAAAAATTATAAGAAAAGTAGAATAAATTGCGAAATTTCTTAACCCATACAACTTATCTTATTAATTTAATTTATTTCAATAATAAAATTAATCATAAATTTATTTATTTAAATAAAAATATATAAAATAAATGAAAAATTATGACCAAATTTGAGAGTCTACATTAAATCTACAATGTCGAAGATGATCCATAAGCATGTGAATTTGAGAGTATAGATTAAATTTTCAAGGTCCAAATGGAATAACACTAAGTTATTGTTTCCTCTTTTTATTTATTCAATGCCCAAATGTCAAATACATTTAGCATATGGTTTTAGAGTTTTTAGTTATCTTAATTACAAGACAATAAATGAAAACTAAAATGATTAGTAATAATAATAAAAAGTGAAAGTATACAAGTTTTGAGTAAGATTTATTTGCTTTAGAAATATTGTATTTATAAAAGGAAAATATTAGATGTATTAAATAAAAAGATTCCAGAGGTATATAAAAGAAATTAATGTCAGCAATAAAATGATATATTTAACATTAAATTTCATTCATGTGTTAAATGGAATGGTATATTTTAAATTGTAATACTACTTTTGACCATATTCATTGCATCGTAGTATAGAGTATACTTGTAGAGGTTAGATGTAATGTAAGATTGTATGTAAACCATTCTAATTTCGGTTCAATTGTAATCAATATATTTGTAATAATTACCATGCCTATTAACCCAAATTTATATTTAGCAACACTAAGAAATGTTGGTTCAATTGTAATAAATATATTTGTGATTACTACCATGCCTCTTAACCCAAAGTTATATTTACAACCAATCAAAAAAGAGGTATCTTAAATAGATAAAAATATAAATAAAATGGAGGTATGGTAAATAAATAAAATCTCTTTTTATACTTACTCTAGAGGTATGGTACATAAATAAAAATATAAATAAACTAGAGGTATGGTAAATAATTAAAACCTATTTTTATATTTACTTCATAAACCTTATTATATTTATGAAAACTAACAAAGAATACATTCTATTTAGGTTAAGCTTATGAGCCCAATACCATGGGACAAATTATTATTAATACCATGGGCTAAATACCATGGGAGATGTTATCACCCTAATAATTTCTTAGGTCATGCGATTTTGATTTATAGTTAAAGAAAACTAGGGGTAACCAAGAACCTATTTTGGATTTCAGGATCTTGCTTTCCTAAATTTCGGAGAGGGATCTCTCGTTATGATTTAACTTTGTTTTGGATTAAATTTTAGGGTAGGTATGATTGGACAATAGTTTTGCTTTGAATGTTTGGCGGGAATAAAAGGTACTTCAAGGTAAACCAGAGAGGGATCTACGAGGCCATTGGGCTATGGAGTCAAATTTCTTGGCAAACAGAGCTAGGAAATAAAGTCAAAAGGGAAAATGTCATAAGGGTAGGGTAGATGACCTTCAAAGGGTTTGGAAATAGGCTTTTTGATGACATGGCAAGGTCTGAACAAAACGGAAATGAAGGATCCTTAAGTTACAGAAAAGAAGATGAAAGAAAGGGGTCAAAAGGGACTAAGAGCACTTCAGGATTCTTAAGTCTGAATATCAGCAGAAAACATATCAAGGAATAACTAGTAAAAAACATGGAGCTTTTGACACTAATCCTGTATAAACTTTCCTAGTCAATCATTTAAGACAGAAAACATATAAATGTATGCATGGAAATTTTGAAAGATAAACAATGAAAACAGGAAAATACTTGACTTATCTGATCAGCACAAGAATCCTGAGTTATGATTTATGTTTAACTTAGTTCCAGTCTGCTGCTTTACAAAGTGACTCACACAATCTCCAATGTATTCAGCAAAAATGTCTGTAGTAGTCTTGAGAAATTTTATTCCACACTAAATACTTCGAAGAGTGAAGTATTTATACAAAATTATTACAAAATATCTGAGAGACATGTAAGAATATCTCTAGGAAAGAATAAATATTATTACATAAAAAAGAGGGACATCTGCAAAAACAAGCTTGGCAAGTTGTCCTCTTGTCAAGGAAAATAGAACTGATTTATCTTATCAAAATTGATTTGTTGCTTTGTTGTAGGTTCTTGGTGTCACTTGGAAACCATATCTTATTAGAAGATAGCTTGGAGGAAAGTCTTTCCAATTTACTTTCTCTAACCTTTGCTTTACCTCTAATACGCTATCCATTTATTACTCTACTGCTGTAAAATGAAGAATTACAACAACAAAAATTGAATTGACTGTTTTATTCCATGATACTCTTTGACTCTGTTTTTTCACCTGAGATATTTTCACTGCAAATTTTACTCTTCGATAACTGTAAAGATAAAAACCTAACTGCACTTTTTCTGCTCAGTTTGCATGCTGTTATATCAAATCAGTGAATTCCTGCCATTGTTTATCACTTGGTATCATCAGGATTTTCAGTTTTCTATAACTTTCATCAGCCTCCGTATACTTTGCAAAGTTTGGCTTGACAATGAAGATGTGCTTAATTTCATTTTGTAGGAAAAATAAGTTCTCAAAGTACTCTAAGATAACTTTTCCAGTTGGGGAACCTTGTGGCACAGGCTTGTTTACTTGTTCTTT
Source organism: Pinus albicaulis (assembly GCA_034641835.2). Taxonomy (NCBI): domain Eukaryota; kingdom Viridiplantae; phylum Streptophyta; class Pinopsida; order Pinales; family Pinaceae; genus Pinus; species Pinus albicaulis. The sequence goes on from JAXQQM020077679.1 coordinate 17,526, forward strand.
GGCAGATGTTCTGATCTTCTTGTCATAATCTATCTGAACCATTCATTTTTCATTGAAACCATGAATGTCTCGAAGGCCTGCTTGTGTTAATATAGTGTATTTGTCCAAGAAATTTGTTATTGACAAGTTCATGTATTTGCATCTTTCCTCCAAAATATTCATTATATTCCTTTTACTTAGGACATTTTTGATTTGTAGTATGGTTTCAGTCCTATCCTGAATTTTCAGTTCTTCAAGCTCTTCTCTATTTTTACCGTTTAGAAATGTAATAAGCTGTAAATCTTGATATGGCTTATTGGCAAGCTCATCTTTTGTTTGCTAAACTTATACTTGTGTTGCCTTGAGTAAATGTCTCTATTCATAAATGATTTGAATGGAAGGCCACTGTAGATTTATACCTTGAATTGTGTTATTCCAAAGATATTTTTTTATGTATGACACATGTTCACTAAGATTGACCTGTAGCTGTAAAATATTTACTTGCTCTTCAAGTCTATTTACTCTCTGCTCATGTCCCTTGGATGTGATTAAAGAATTTTTTGTGAGGTTTCGAGATCTTCATTTTCCTTTAAATTATTGATCTCAGTGTTCTTAAGGGATATTTCTTCCATAGATTTAACTAGGTCTGTTGTACCTGTTTCTTGTTGTACCTGTGATGTAGATGATGTAGTGGTAGAGGTATCTATAGATGTTATTGACATTGATGCTGCCAATACTCCTTTTGGTGCCAAATGATGTGCTAGTGTATAAGGAACAACAATACTGACTGTAGGAATGGAGACCTCATTTTCTCTTTTCAATGTTTCATTTTCCTTCATCAAAGTGTATGTTTGATTCTCCATTTCTTTGATTTGGGTTGTCATCTTCAGTACTAGCTTCATAGTCTCATTCTTTTCTTTTTGTTGTTGAAGAATCTCCTTTGCCTGTGGATGCTCACTCTGTGGAAGTTTAAGTTTCTTTCTCAAGGAAGCAATATCTTCATCCTTTTGCCTTATGAGTGTTTTAGCAACTTCAATATTGGAGGGATCCACTCCAATTTCTATCACCAAATATTATAAGGACTTGATCCTCAAGTCCTTAGCATGTAGAGATGCTTTATCTAATTTCATCTAAGTTTGAAAATTAGATACAGCCTTTTGAATCATTTTAGCACTCATAGTTTTTGTTAACCACTTTTGAATAAAGCATTTTAGTAGTACTTCTGTGCAATTCAATCTGATCTAATTCATGTAAGGTATCAGTGTCCATCTCTACATATATTTTAATATAATCAGCAATTGACTTTGGATCTGCAATGGTGGGTTTCAGAAATGACATGATCATCTTATTGGCAGAGTAATCAAAAGAAACCAGCAACTTGACTTTGTTTCCTGGCTTTTCCTTGAGGAATTGAGAATAAAATTCATTTTTAATCTCCTCATTTCTTTCTATGGTTTGTTTGTATTTTTTTTGGATGTCAGAATCTGTCTCTTCTGTTGCTTTGGAAGAGGAAGGAGCTTCTGAATTTACCTGCATTCCAACTATTTCTCTGTCCTGTTCTTGTGTTGAAATCTGATCTTTCTGGATTTCTGCTAGAGTCTCATTCACAATTATAGTGGCTTCATCATTATCTAACCACTGATCATCATTTATTTCAATAGCCTTGTTTTTCTCAGCATCAGTGATTTTTTCCCTTTTGTTGTAAATAATTTTGAACTTATTTTCTGCAATGGTCTTTCTATATAGCCTTCTTCATTCCTGGTCATTTTGTTTGAAGCTTCTGTCTTCTCAGTGACTGTTATTACGTGTGAATTATCTGTCTTTTTCTCCTTCTCTGTATGGTGAGTAGGATCAATCAATGTATTTTCAATCCATTCCATTTGATTTGCAATTTTCTCAACTTCTGGTTTGGACTCATGTATGAATGGTGTTAGTTTTCACTTGATCCTTATGTTACTCAAAATTCCTTGAGGATCATAGTTCCAATAAAAGCTTTCTTGGAAGTTGAATTTTGATAATTTGCTGACTATTTCTTTCAAGGAATCCATGTTGTTTACTATGAAGGGACCCATTTGGTTTTTGAGCTTAAAATGTGTCTTCTTTTTGGAAGCCATAAAATTCATTGCATCTTCATTCACGAATTTTTGATGACACTAGTCATGCACTTCAAGTAGATCAAATTCTAATGTAGCATTAGTAATTCTGTAGTCTAAATAAATTAAGGAACTGCTTTCTTCATAAGTAACACGTGGTTGTAAAGGTCTGACCACTTCAGTAGAATCTGTTTTTAGGGCTGGGGTAGGCTTATTTATCTTGGAAGATTTAAGGAGTGGAAGCTTGCTTGAGGCAGATTTTTGGGCTTTAGGACCTCCAGTCTTAGGGGTAATCTATTTTCTTGTCATTTTGGTGAAAACTAAGCAATATTAGACTTTTTTCTTAGTTAATTTTGAAAACAGGGGCTAATTGAGCGGATTTGGGAGAAATTTGGGAATTTGGGCAAGGGTTTTGGGATGAAAACACAATTTTTCAAGGTGCGGAGGACTAAAAAAGGGATTCAATGGCTCCTTAAATCAATTTAAATCATGGAAATTTCTTTTGGATGGCTAAAAATACGCAAAAAATGAGTTTGGAGGAAATAGAAAATTCTGGGAAAAAATTGCGAGGGTTTGCCCTCTTTTTCCAAGGTTTGGGTATTTCTCGGATTGGCAATTATCAAATTTTCTTCAATTAAACAAGTTCACAGTTTTAATTTTACTCTTTGAATGTATAAACTAGCGATTTTTGAACATAGATAAATACCTTTTGGAGGTATTCTGGTGGTCGAGGAGGGTTTGCAGGTTGGTATCGGTCTTCAAACTGGTCTATGGTGAAGTTCTATGATGAAATCTGCTTTAGGGGGGGAAATTGATGAGAAAAGATTTCAAAATGAAATCTGAGCATGTTTTGTCAATGGTCGGAGATGCAAAGGATAAGCAAATAGTGAAAAATTAAGGTTAAAACCTTAGATTTTATTAATATGTAATGCATTGATGGCGGGTCATAGTCAATGGCTGGAGAAGTTTTTTCTTTGAATGCGAAAACCATTCAGTGGTATCGCGTGGATTTTAGGCTGTAAGTTGTATTTCACTTTTGGAACGCGATCAAATGGAATTGAGACAGGTAGTCGTGGGTGGTTTGGGAAAACAAATTTTATCGTGCAACTTTTATCAAATGTTGAACGATTACTTTTGTCGTCCGATATGCAATCTTTGTCCTTAGATCTTGAAAGGAGGTGCGAATGGTCAGGATGACTTGGGAAGCTGCAGGGAAACAAGGTGGGACTAGCGTTTTTGATATGCATTGTTGATTTGGTAGGTGATGATCAATGGTTTAAAATCAATGCGATGAGAAATGGTGAGGGTGAAGGCTGGTTGATCGCGCTCAGTGTGAACCATCGAATTATGATTATAAAAATGATCGAAGGGTTGAGGATGAGCGTGAGGGCGCTGGGTTATTTGATGAGGCTTATGTATAAAAGGAGTTTTTACATAAAATAAAGTGGATGGGGAGGGTTAATAAAGGGTTTAGCCAAGGTTTAAACATTGGTATAGGGGTATATAGCGGGAAAAGAGGGGTAAGGTTAAAACTGTAACCTTGGGTAAAGGTAATGCCTGAACAGGAGTAATGGTGTAAGTATTATTTTTTCCATGCTATTTTATATACACAGTATGTAAACAAAATGCTCCTTTTTATGTCATTTTAAATTTATTATATAGTTTTAGATTTATTTAAAGTTCTAAAACTCTAGGGGAGTGGGGATATTTTATTATGGGTATTTTTATATCACAGGGATAATTTCAGGATGTATTTTCAACATGTGAGTAATGGGCGGAAACATGAAGCTGGGTTACACTTTTGTGAGAATCGGGGGCCAAAATTTTTTTTTGGCAATAGTTCGGCCGGACATTTTATAAAGTTCAGCCGAACTTGTGATTATGTTTAGATTGAAGGGACACTCACGGCATGGGCAAACAGAATTTTCATCAGAGATGTGAAAACCAACGACAAAATTTTGGCCGAACTTCTAACAAAATTTCGGCCGAACTGTGAGTTCGGCCGAACTAGTTTTTATAAATAAATTGCCTGCGATGTTGGTTTGTTTACTGGTTTGATTATTCGCACGTTGTATGTGACTATTTGCTACTTTGTTCGCATGTTGTCTGTGACTGTTCGCCGCTCTGTTCGCGTGTTTTTTCCCGTTAGCCTGTTGCTCCTCCTGTCCGTGACTGTTCGCTGCTCTGTTTGCGTGTTTTCTGTGACTGTTCGCTGCTCTATTCGTTGCTCCTTTCGTCAGTGCTGTTGCTATTGTATATCGGGTATGTTTGAGAAAACCTTTTGCAACTTGTATGACTCCTTTCCACAGTAATTTTGAGTAGGAATAATGAACAAAAAAATGATCAACTATTCCATTGTTTGTTTTTTATCTTTTTTTGCTGTGTTTTTTGACCATTTGAGTTCATTTTTTTTATTCGAGAGCGTAATGGTTTTAGCAAATAGTCATCAAATTTGGCCAGGGGGAGTTTTCCAAGGTGGCAGAATAATATATATATATATATATATATATATATATATATATATATATATATATATATATATATATATATATATATATATATATATATATATATATATATATATATATATATATATATATATATATATTTCCATCCCTCGATTATGATTCATTCTGATCATAAATAATTAGGAATATTGTTTAACGATCCATAACATAGGTGATTATGACTAGTGTTGCGCACATTATATAATGCAGCTATGGGTGCAGTTACTGCCCGACTTACATAAAGTTATGTGATTTTTTGAAGCCCGGGTGTAGCATACTCCCCTCCCCACCCTTATGATAATAAGAAAAGCTGCCCTTCCTTTTTTCCTCAGTCACCAATCTTCTTAGACCTTCAAACACCAATAAGAAAGAATTTGAGACAATTTTCATCCTTGTCTAAGCCCTTGAGAAACATGAAAAAGGACTGAAGGATAACCCATAGATCAAAACAAAAAAAGTGGCTCAAAAGATACACCCTACAATCTAGTTGACTGATTGAAGATTCACAGAAATTTGCATAACTAATGACCCGATATACAACTAGTTCACTTTATTGTAAGCTTTTTTGAGATCAAGCTTTTAACTACAGTGGGGACTCTAGAAGATTTAATTGAATAAAGCACTTATTGTGTAGTTCCAGCTACATCATGAACTTTTCTAGTGAATAGAAACCCAAATTGTTCTAAATTCTTCTTAACAATCTTGGAAAGAATTCATTTTAACCTGTTAACAATTACTTTCAATATGAGTTTGTAGGTCGAATTGCTTAGGGAGATGGGCCTGAAATCCTTAAAGGAGGGCCATTTTTTTTTGGATTTAATGCAATAAATCTACAATTTAGAGCTCCCAAGACTTTCCTCAAGGATTTAGATTCATCTAAGACTCTGATTAGCTCCTCTAATAGATCATGGAATCCTAAATAAAGCTCTACAATCCATATTAGGCCTAGAACTTTTTGATTTCTGAAACAATTTTAAAACTGATTTTGATTCCTTCTTTGTAATTTCTGCCTCAAAATATGAAATTATATCTTCACTTATCCACCTTGGGAAGAGGATAACACTGGGGTATTCTACATTTGAGTCTAGTGGTTCTTTGAAGAGATCTTGAAAATATTGTTTGCTAGCACCAAATATATGTCTATAAAAGTCCTTGCCTTCTCTCAATTTTGGAGGTCCATTCCCCAAATAGTATTGACATTTTTTTCTATGATTTACATGTTTCTGGAAAAATTAGTGAACTGTTATCACCTTCAGTGAACTAGATGGCTCTACTTTGAAGTCTTCATTGAACTGTTTCCTTTTCTAATAGTGCTTGCTTTCTCCCCTCCAAAATTTTCAAAGACTGCAAGTCTTTTTCAGTAAAAATTGCATTTACATTATTGTCAAAAAGCCTAGAAATGACCTCTTCTACTTCTAAAAGATCCTTTTTATCTTCTGTTGCCTTCTTTTTAGACTAGTTAGCAGCCATTGAATATTTCATCCATATCAATAAAGGTATAATACTTTGGTTCATATTGTCCATTATGTTTGTTATTCTATTTCCTTTTGTGATATATTTGAGTAATATTTGTAAGTTGTAACTTTCGCTTTGAATATTTCTATTTGGCACACCACAAATAGGAATTTAAACTATTAAATTAAGTAATATAGATTTAATTTAATTTCAGATTTATCAAGAGGTGTTAATATGGATTTAAGTTACTATAAATGAAATTTATAAATATTTTTTTTTGTTCATTTACAAATATTTTTTTTGAAAGTTAATATTATTTAAACTTTTATAGTATGAGTAACTCTTGTCTTATATTTGACTAATTTTTTATATAATTGAAATTCAAAAACAAATGATTTTCTCCAAGTTTTAATTGTTTAAAATATGATTGTTTGAGCAACTCTTTCTTTGGGATACAAGGAGGCTCAAAGTTTTTTTTCTTGTATATTTGAAGCTCTCCATTATTATAGAAAAGGATTTTTTGCTTGTATATTTTTATGCTCTTTGTCATAGTAATGTCATAGTGTATGAAGTTTTAAATTGTTTTTATTATTTTTATTATGTGTTGGATGTGATTTTGATTGAAAATGTTTCTTTTTTATTTATTAATTAAAAAAATTATTAGAAAATTTATTGTTTTAAGCCTTAGAATTTACAATCAAAATTAGAAAATGTATTTTTATCTAAACTATTTATGAAAAGTTTAATATTGTTTGATCTTCTCTACCATGTCCTTTTTACATATATCTAGAATAATATTATTTGTACAGTTTCTGGTTTTTTGTAACATTTTACTACCATAATCAAAATCTATAGAAATAATAATCTGACATTATAATATCTTGAAATGGAGCTAGCCAACTCAAATATATTATTGCAAATCCCTGGCTAAGTTAGATGAGGAGGCTATGTATTACATATGGTCTTGAATGAGCATTTGGACTCTTTAGATATATATCTAAAGAGTCCAAAAGCTCATTCAAGACCATATGTAATACATAGCCTTCTCATCTAATATATAAAACTTTAATCCATGTGCTTAACCTTAACATTGACACAAATGGAATACAATTTTACTCACTGCTTTATGATAGAAAAATATGCGGATGAATATTGCCCACATATCCAAAGTCAAAAGGGATAGATTAAAAAGGGATGCTCTGGTCATCTATAAAAGATAAATTAAATAAGCATGACATATTAGTAATGCAAATTAGATATGCGTACCAATTATGTTCATATAACACAACAAATAGATGATTCAATACAAATGTCACATAGAAGTCATATTTATCTCATGGGCCTTCAACATAAATTATATATCTAGCATTACATTAAGCTATAGGAGATAAATCAAAGAAGAATTTGAATGTAAATTAAACATGTGTAATAATTATGTCCTTTAGTTCAATAAATAGATAATAATTTTAAAATGCCATATCTAAGCTATATTTCATCTAAGTAGCTTTCAATTTAAACTTATATCTAATGTTAAATTATATAAAAGAATAACAATAATCCAAACTTCAAAATAATATTTAGAACTTTAGTATAAAATGTGACATATAATTTTCCTGTGTGGAAAAACATAGTTACCGAGAGTTCAAAACTCATGCATTTGAATAGAAAGTGGGTATATGAATGAGCAAGTAGATTTTTTCTAGAAATGAGGAAGTGAAGGTTGATAGAGAGCCACACAAAATTTCAAATTCATACCTTAACAAAATTGTTAGATCCTTTTAAATAAAACGTGTCATATAATCAACTTTCATCGAAATATATGATAAACTCAACCCAATTTTATGAAAAATAGTATACCATTTTTTACATTTCACATAATACAAATAGATAAATATTACTTAAGTATTGAACTATAAAGATTTAACTACCTATAGAGAGATGGCCAAGTGATTGAGACAGGGCATCATCACAATAAAAAACCAGGTACAAATTGTAGTAATCCTAGAATCATGCTTTACATAAGGTAAAATTGGGGAACTCATGACTTGTACTATAGATAAAAAAACATTTACCCTTACCAAAAAATATATGATAAAAATTGACAAACTACATAAGTTTAAGCTTAAGGTGATATAATCCTTCTTTCCTTCCATATAGATAATGAAAAGGATTGTTCCAAGTCTCATGTTGCTTCTCATGTTACTTTATAAACCTTGATTGGAAAGAAAAATAGGAGGGAAGAAATGTAAGAAATATAAAACATAATGAAACACAACGTAAGAAATAGAGAACATAATGAAACACACACATACATATCTCTAGACAATCAACACAATTATTTTCCTAGGAAATCCTTAAGGGAGACAAGCAACCCTAAAAAGTAATGATGCTCTAGACTCCTTTTTCCCTAGGAAATCCTTATGGAGAAAAACAACACTAAAATGTAAACACGCTCTACTCTCTCTTTTCTGGTATGGAAAATATATAAATACAAAGAAAGAGGTAATCTCTCTAGAGTTAGCTAAGACTTTTGGCATGTAAGGTTGCTATAAAAACTTAAATTCGTACATTTTTCTCTCTAACTTCACACTTCTAGTTGTATTTTCAACTATGGAACAAAATACAATAACACAAAATGGAACTCTTATTCCTCCTAGTGGCCAAGTATTTAACATAGCGTGATAGCCAACTAGGTGTAAGATTTGACTCCGTCAACCATTAACGAGGTTTGTGATTTTAGACCTTTTAGAGTCTTGCTAAAATTCCACATGTAGCTAGCTTGCTATGCATGAGTAATGGGGCTAAAATGTCATTCTCTCATACCATGGTGGTCAACATGATATAGGTCAACTTACTAAAGGCATAAATTTTGAATGAACTTCATTTGATGTTTTTCTTGCACCATTGGATATATGTATTTAAGTGTAGAATAATGGTCAAGATTTCGGCACAAGGAATAATCGTTTAACCCCCAAAAATGTCATTTAATACCTCAAAATGACTCCAAAAGGTTTTAGATACCAATTCTCCACCCACCATTAAAATGACCCTACAAGTTGATTCTTTCAGTTTTTTCACTCTATAAGCATCAAAATATATGAAAAATAATATAATTATCCAATCTAGATCATTATTTAATAATTTGTTAAAATTATGAGTAAGATATAAATCATGGAATTTAAATAAATAGCATTAATTCAATGAACACCCTTGTACATTCCTTGTTGATACTTTGAAAGTAATACGTTTTGAAAACTAATTTGTTTATGGATTCTATTTTCCACATTCTCTCAACCATATCAAAAACCTTCTTATAATATTTGAAACCTAAGGTCTTTCCCATACCAAAGTATGTTCTTTTACAACATGTTTTCTTGGTGATATGGGTGATTTAGAAATGATTGGGAGAGCGAAATTCCTCATTTAATACACAATATGTTTGGTTCATGCCACTAAGCCAAGAATTTTAAATTCAACTGAATTTTAATATAACCAACTAAATCCTGCAAAAAAAGAATAAAACAATTTATGTTAGGGTTGTGGATTTAGGCATTGAAACAACACACCATGATATTTCAAATTTAAAAATAATGGTTTGAGTCCTAGGTAGCTTAGAATCCTATTTCTTTTCAAAATAAGGATGCACTCCCATTTGATTCTCATGATTAGGTTGTAATCATGAGGCTCTCGCTCAAGAGTGGACCTTCCCAAAATCTTGCGACGTCTTGTCACAAACAAAACCATCAAACTAAAAAACACATCATGCAAGAAACATAGCTCGCTGACATATCATTTTTCTCCTTCAAAGAAAAAAATTCACATCATGTGAATATCTCCATGTACTCTTACATATTGGTGTACAAAACCATCAACCAAACACAAGTCGACAAAACATGCCTCTTCAAACAACCGACTCTCAAGTCAAATAATAGCTCATGTACAAATTTCCATATTTGTTGCATTTAAGTGTGTCAACATAACTCTACTTTCAACATCTTGCTTCATGCAACATGCACCATACTTTGAATTTGCAAATAAATTCATGAAACATCAAAATACATGCAAGGCCTTAATTGGATAAGAAATCTAACCATCTGTTAGCAAACCATTTCAATGGTGCTTCTTTTAGCTGCACTTCATCATCATGTGAATCATCCTGACCCTCATCGATTATGGAATCCTCTTTTCCATTCTTGTCGTTATCTCTTTCCACCTTCTTCAAATGTTGTGGATGACTTGTTGGATACAAAGTCCAACACTTGTCCACATCATTTTCCTTGTACAATGGGCCTTTGAATTTTTGCCTCATTTATTCAGAAAGTTTCAATGTGCATGGATATCTTCTTCCAACATCTATAAACATTATGATTATTCAAACCACAAAAGGAACATGTGCAAGTTCTTTTCCAAATCTTATGTGAATATTTACCATGTTTATCATAATCAAAAGCAATTTGATTAAAGGCAAATTTATACCTTGAACATTCACCGTTGTCGCCTTCTTGAGGGGGTGAATTTGATGAGGTAGTGGCTCTCCTCTGAATACTAGCAATGAATTCAATGACTAGATAGAGCTTTCAACATCCTCTTCTTTTACATTCTCATTAGCTACATGTTTATTAACATCTTCTTGCAAAGTGGGTGTCAAAATTTTCCATTCATCATGAACACAAACTTCACAAGCTTGAGGTAATGAACACAAAATAAAATTCCTTCTTGGAACAGCTTCATGTGCCTCCTTGGCTTTGGAGCATTCTCCATGTTTTCCATAACCAAGACCCAAATAATTAGGCCCTTCCTCAACAAAATTTGGCTCAACTATGCCTTGTATTAACTATGCCTTGTACATGTTTGCCTTTAACCCTTTACTTTCATAGCACATTTTCATCAAAAATTTGGACCTTATTCAGGTCTAGTGTGTCTCTCAAAAGCACGTACACATTCATTTTGAGAGGAAATTGAAGACATAAACCAATAGCTAATTCTTCTAACTAACCTTGACTAAAATGAGCTAAATTGTACTTTGATACCAACTTGATTTGAATATGGACAAACTATTTTTGTTGGGCTATCTCCCTCATTAGTTAAATAAAAATGTGTTTAGGATCGTCTAAAGTTAGCCAATTGGGAAGGGGTTTATGTGTCAAGCTTTAAGTGTATTTTGTGAGAAATTTATGAGTTAATTAGCTTTTAAAAACTCATGTGTACAACAAATAAAATGCAAAATTTTTATTTTGGAAATTTTTTTCCCTCAATCCAGATTCCGATCATTGGACATGTAAGAGGAAGAAAGAGGAAATTCACTTTTCAAATTCTAGACCTTGTCTAAACCAAAATAAACTAGAGGTTTGGTTTTCAAATACATTCACTTATTTGGAAAAGTTCTAGCTACCAAAAGTCGATATGCCAATCTACCTCCCAAGAAATCCATTTATTACACCACTGGTTAGTTTTTTGTCTTCCTATATTCTTTATCAACCTCTTCTAGTGATTCTTGAAAGGTGGATACTTAAATCCTTCCTAAAAATTTGAGCTCTAAAATGAGAAGACATACAAGGTAATTTTAAGTCATTCTTCTATCCAATTATAAAAACCAAGTGAATATTTCTACATATTGATTTCTGTCCCATAAACTGTACAATATATGTGGAGTTGCCTCGCCCTAAGAGAGATGTTTAACAAACATAATAATAGAGAAACAATTAGTGACGTCACCAAAAGATGTAGCCTCTTCAAGGTATCATATCCTCTCATCAAGGTCAAGAATCTATTCACCAAAAATGTCCTATGGAAATGATGGTTTAAGAAAAAAAACTAGACAAAAACCTTCAGTGAGAACAACAAAATCTAAAACCTCTTCAAGGTCTTCAATCTGCTCGTAAAGTTAAATTGTGTCTTGATCAAGTCCAACAACAAAGAAACATTCAGTGACAACACCAAAATCTACAAATTCTTCAACGTCTTCTAAACCATCTTCAAATTCAATATTGTGTGCATCAAATTCCTCAGCAAGGTCATCAATGGAGTCATCAAAACTACTATTTCAAACTTCAATGCCAAAAATAAGTCAAAAGAATTCAATTAAGACATTGAATTAAATTTCATCTCAAGACAAGGCTTTGGGAGGACACTCTCAAAGCCAACCTTTGTTATGGCTTTGAAACACATGGTAAGTATCAAGACTTAGCAACCTTATTTGCATAATTTTTTCTAGCATGGACCTTAATGTCATAGCCTTCTTTTGCCTAAAATGAATGCAAATTTCCTTGCAATTTGGCTTGCGACATTCATAATTCATGCTCATGGAACATGATTGTGTTGCAATTGTGATAACATTTGTTGTATGCAGAAGCTAATAAAAAATGATCGAAAATGACATTTTTGCTCTGTTTTTTTGAAGATTTAAGGAAAATTACACCAAGTAGCTTCCAACCTCATATGACCATCATGTCAAACTCATCTCAGGATATTTTCCAAGTAAGAGCCACTTAAGCAAGCAATCTAGTATACATGACTCTCCAATTTCAATTGGCAGCAATGACAGTTCTAAGTATGGTGCAAACATTGCTCTAGATCCTCAATGGGGCATGTTTGATGACAATAATTTGGGGAGTGAGAGAGGGAGATGGTAGGAGAAAAAATTCAAGGAATCCACGGGAAATTGAAAATATATAACTAATAAGGTGGAAGACACTTTGTAACCTAAGAGAGAAACCTGTTAGGAAATGGGTGAAGTTGGTATTACACACCCAATTCGATAACCTCGAGGAGAAAACATTTCTCCCACTTTATTTGTTGGCATAACCTAGTAAGTGTTATTCACTAGCATGTATTTTGTAAAGGCCTTGACCTAGTTCCCATTCAAATCCATCCACCAGGTTGTAGAGGATTACAAGTCTAATTTCATGAAAAGTAAGTTGGGGATGATCACATTGACCTGCTTGATGACGTGTCTATGAAGATTAACTACCTTGAACTATTTTTTTTGCGTAGGGAAAGAGACACATTCCCATGTCTGAGCATGAAAATGCTCTTTGATATTGTTAATGCCTCTAGTGTTTACTTCTACAAGTTCTATAGGCAGAGTCTGTAAAGGGCCAGGTAGCCTCTGGATCTCATCTTTTATGAAAGGTGACATATCTAGTAAATGCCCCTACAGTCAATCTCTCGAATGGATCTAAATAGAAGTTCTTCATTTTAATATCCATAAAACACAACAACTTTAAGGTAAACTATGTACATGTGTCATTTCTCCCACAAACTAAAGTGTATAAGTGTTAAATTTTATACCAAGTGTGCTCCCACCATGTAAAGCGCAATTTGGTGAACTTATCATTTTTATAATTTCTTTTTCAATTAAATTTAGTTTCACACATGATCAATTATTGCTTTGAAAGTTGTGTTCTACATAATTTGTGTACACTAAATTACAAATTTATTTTTTGAAATCTATTTTGTGTAAATGTCGACCAATAGATATATATCATGGAGGATGAACTACGAAGATCAGTCGAATCCCATATGGAGGTTCAGGGATCGGGGGATGTTCACGGTATTTAAATATAATCTTAAATCTCTATACATGTGTGTACATATGGAATTGATTTTTTATTAACTTTGTGAGTTAAATTAGTTGTTAATAAGTTTCATATTTTAATTTTTAGGAGGTAAGAGGAGAAGGGTTTCTACTCCATCCATGGAGCGTGGCCATGGTTCAACCGGTCAAGGTATGAGTGGTAGCAGGTTGCGTGAAGGGGATGATATTTATTCCCCCGAAGGCCAATCAATGGTTGTTGGTTCTCAACAGGGTCATTTTGGGTCTGGTTCTCAACAATGTCATTCTGGGTCTGGTTCTCAGCAGGGTCATGTTGGAGAAGATGTTAACCAACAACGTCAAGGTTGCCATCAATTTCAATATTTTTTCATTAAATTTGTACAACTTGTTTTACACGTGTTTTTTCTAATATATGAAATTTTATATATATTGATGAAGAGGCCGAAAATGTTCGAACTAGTGGTCAAAATAGATGCAGGGCAGCCCGCTACATTCAAGAAGAAGGCTGTCAACCCAGCACAACTTATCCGGCCGAGATTACTGATATACCATGGGAAACCAACATGGCGGAATGCACCTTACAAAGGTGTGAAAGACTTCATGCAAAATTGCAAAGAGATCTCGTGGCTTTGTCTCTACCTGCTGAGAGTCGATAAAGCCTTGAAATAGTTACACATTCATTGGGTGAAATGGTAAATGTGTACAGAAATCTTGGGCCAACGACTGATTCATTTGTAGAAATGATGAGAAAGAGAAAAGAAACAGTGATGGGTCCCAATAAATGGGAGGACGTAAAACAAAAAGTTACAAAAGAAGTGGCCAAGTCAATGTTTAATTACAAGGAAGGGCCAAAAATAAAAATGTTGAAGGTGCAGTATTTCAAGCACCCAAACATAGCTCGTTATTTGTATGATAGGCACCTTGCGGCCTATGGAAGGCTTCCATGGAATGATGAGGTTCCTGTTTATTTTGCACAAATGTTTTATGTAGAATTTTTTTTGGGTATGAAACCCAATTACAATGATCTTCCTTCAGAATTTTTTGGCCCGGGGAAAGGTCGATTATATGACCGTAAGGGTGCTAAGCGAGATGTGGAGTTGCCTCGCCCTGAGCCGCCATTGGTGAGTCGACCGTTTCGAGTCGAAACTCTGCGATCAGAGATGGATGCGACTTCTCAAATAAGTCGAGAAGTAAGGGATGTTATGATCGACAATGTTCATAGCGGATTGAGTGGAGTCGATCTTTGTTTAAATCGACAAAGAGCACGTGAAAATGCACGTGCCAATTTTGTTTATTGTACAGATGAGGAGATTTACAACATGAATGTTGAAGATCTCTGAACATATGCAATAAATTGTCGCAATGGTTTGCAAGACCTAATTTTTCATGAGGAAGAGGGCACCGGAACGGTATGTGTTAGTGACCTTAGGGTTTGAAATTATTTTGACATATACATGTGTACAATTTGTAATAAATACATGTGTATGTACATGTATACATTTATTTGTATGTGTACATTAATCTAACAAAAATGTATGATTATATGTTAAAACACCATTTGCAGTTCTCACACATGATGCATGACGAAAATGTTAATATCAAGTTCGGGACCTCTGGTTCAAACAATGCAGATGGGTCCGACCATCAAGATATGTTGGCAAATGTTAGTGTTTTTTAAGTGACTTTAAAATAAATAATTGTTGCCACACATGTACATGTATGTATATATATAATTTGATAAAATGTTTTAACAGGTACCGATTCTGTTTGATGTTTTTGGGATGGCGGTACCTTCTTCTTCCTTGGGAGATGTACCTTCTACTTCCTTGGGAGATGAGCCACAAGTATGGACAATTTTTCACAAGTTTAAAATTTATGTTTAAAAGTTATATATATATATATATATATTCTACCTCAAAAAGTTCCATTAAAAATTGAGATATATATATATATATAGAGAGAGAGATCTATATTTTGAGTTATTTAAAATTTTTTTGAATTTAGGTTCCTATAGAAGATTTCTTTAATCCACGGACTCTAGCGACGGAGATAGGAACATCCACAACATTTGAACAAGTTGTCTTTAGTTCCTTTTTTTAATATTATTGAAAATAAGTTTATATATGTACATGTGCATTTTCATTTGAAAGTTTTTAATATATATATATATATATATATATATATATATAGATATATATATATATATATATATATAACTGTACACATATATTGTACAGTTTACCGCTGCAGATGTTCCTATGGGAGAACTTGTTCATCAAATGGAGAGGGAACCTTATGAGGTATTGCATGATTTTTTTGTTATATTTTGTTTTTTACATGAACTTCTAGATATATATATTCTCATTCATTTTTAAAACATCAAATTTTAATGTTCAAGTACATGTGCATTGTGTATGTAGGTTTCCCATTCACATGATAGGGCGCGGACTGAGACCCTAGTAGGGAAGACGCTAGATCCGTCTCTATTTGATGGACATGATTTGTAGATTTGATTTCAAAATTTAGATGGTCTTAAAATTTGTTAAACTTGATACAATTTGATACTTGTGAGATTTACAATTTTTGGACATATTTTATTACATTGTTTGTTTTTTTTTTTGACAGAAACGGTTATGTGGTATTAATATTCATCTTGGCCTGAATGCCAGAAATCTGATTACATTGAGGATGTCTAAATCCTGATGCATCTCACTGCTAATATTGAGAATGCAGCCGAAGCTTGCAAATTTCTTCCATGACAAACTATCTAAAAATTCTATTTCAGAGATTTTCCCTAAATTAAAGATACAAACAAATTTATTTAAGAGCCAACAGTAAAACATGACAACGGACAGCTTATGGGATAGGTTCCCAAGATTCTTCTTCGTCTTTCAACTTGACCCCGGCAGAGAGGAGGGTAGCTTTATTGGCTTCAATGTCCGCCTGTTTATTATGAGTTCTCAGCACATGGTAGTAATTCAACTTCTGAAAAGCGTTTTCCATACCCTTAATTCTAGATATCAGCCTTGCTAGCTTGAGATCCGAGGCTGGGGAGTTGGAAACCATTGCGTTTATAATGATCTGGGAATCCCCTATGACATTTGCTTCACTTATATTTAAATCTTTGAGGATCTTGAGGCCTTGGTAGAGGGCCAAAGCTTCAGCTTGAACGCTGGATGAGAATCCAAGCCCCCAAGAAAAGGTATGAATTTTTTCCCCAATTGGACTTACAACAACACCTCCAGCACCAGCTTTGCCCGGATTGCCCTTTGCTGCCCCATCAAAAAAGAGAGAGTGCCTTGAATGTGAGTTGAGCCAGTCTTGAAGGTCAGTTTCGGACTTCCTTATTTGCCAGTCTTTGAGAGGAGGGACGTTTCTAACTGCTGGTTGAAATTGCAAGTCAAGGGAAGATCCCCAAGCAATGTCCTGTTGGCTGAGATTGGAATCATCTTTTATATCAGTCAAGCACTCCTTTAGATGACATTTAATCTTGATTTCTAAGACCTTGTGATTCTGTTTCATATTTCTGAAGATTCTTCTGTTTCGTTCTAGCCAGATCTGCCAACAAATAACCTTTGGAAGGACAGCCCATGCAGATTTAATAAGCTGATTTTTAGAAGGGGGGCCAGGATATTTGATTGCCCAATTGGAAAAAAGATCAGCAGTGGAACGAGGTAGCAAAAAGTTGGGATCCAAATTGTGAATGAAGGAGGACCAGATCTGCTTAGAGAACTTGCATTCGAGGACTAGATGGGCAGCAGTCTCTGCATTTTCATTGCACA
Organism: Pinus albicaulis; assembly: GCA_034641835.2. Lineage (NCBI taxonomy): Eukaryota > Viridiplantae > Streptophyta > Pinopsida > Pinales > Pinaceae > Pinus > Pinus albicaulis. Next base: position 34,897 of record JAXQQM020077679.1, read on the forward strand.
ACGAGCAGATGGAGGGACCATAGAACCCTTTTCTCTGCAAGATGTCATACGTAAGGATCTTGCCGTGGCAGAGGAGCCAAGCAAAGAAGTCAACTTTGGGCCAAGAAGGGAAACGCCAGACCCCCTGCCAAGGTGCAGGGTCAGGGGGGACGTAAGGCCTCTCTTTCAGCTTGTCATATCCCATGGAGACAGTGTAACCTTTGGCATTCGGCCCCCAACCTTTCACATCTTTTTTCCTCATGCGCGTGGGTGCCAAGCCATGGAGGAGGTCCAACAGCGTGGACCATTCGAGTGTCAGGTGAGCCGGCACCTCAATTCGTTTCCACCCTACCCAGGCAGAGTCTTTCCAAAGAGAAATATCCCACAACGAACACAGCCCCTCTCTATCCATCCAGCAACGCAGCGCTCTAATGGAGGCTCTGTCTTCAATTGGGTCCTTATTCATAATTTTATCAGCCCATATATTGATCTTTTTGCCATTTCCTGGAATCCAATAGGAGTGCGCATTGATTAAGGGAGCAGCTTTAACATACAGTTTGAGAAAAGACGAATAAGGCAAATGGATTACATTGTCTAAACAGGAGGAACGAGGACCTCTGAAATACTTTTTCCAGAGAGCCAATTGGGCCCAGCCAGGCTTGGGCGCAATGATCCTCCAAATAATCTTGGCTGCCATAGCCACGTTTTGCTAACAGAGATTTTTGAAATTCAAACCACCCTCCCTCAGAGGCTTGGAGATGGTTTCCCAGCTGATAAGGGGAATCTTGTTTTCATTCTGTTTACCTCCCTTCCCAAAAAACCTCCGCATGAATTCTTCCATTTTTTTTAATATACCTGCCGGAGCGAGAAGCACAACGAATTGAAATAGGGGAAGACTGGAGAGCACAGATTTGATAAGGAGAGATTTGCCAGCAGTGTTGAGCCAGGAGAAGCCCCAGGCTTGGATCCTAGACTTGAATTTTTCCAGCTGAGGGAGCCAGTCTTTGCTTGTAGATTTCTTATGAAAAACAAGAAGGCCTAAATATTTAAAGGAGATCCAATTGGAGGAGGCAGCAAAACCCAAACATCTAGAAATAGCGGAGAGCAATCTGGGCGAGGTGTTCCAGCTGTAGATATGACATTTGTTCTTATTTACAACGCTGCCAGAGACTTCACTGAAATCATCCAAAACTGCTTTAAATTTAGAGGCGGAGGAGAGAGAGGCAGCTCCCAAAAGCAGAGTGTCGTCCGCAAATAGGGTGTGGTTTATATTTTTTACCCCTCTAGCAATACACAGTCCGTTGATATCTTGATCTTGCATCTTTTTGTCTAACAGGTAGCTGAGGACAGAGGCTTGGATGACAAAAAGCAGAGGGGAAAGAGGACACCCCTGCCTTAGCCCTCGTGAAGCTTTAAAGAAATCAGTGGCTCTTCCATTTACAAGAGGAGCGATCCATGGTTCCGAGATGCATGCCCGGATCCATTTGATGAAATTTGCTCCAAAGCCAAATTTGCTCATTACTTTTAAAAGAAAGCTATGATTTACACGATCAAAAGCATTTGCTAAATCAAGTTTAATCACCATACCTTGTTCTTTTCGAAGAAGACTTGAGTGGATTGCTTCTTGAACAAGGGTGAAATTGTCCACGATTTTCCTTCCTTGAATGAAGCCTCCTTGATTCTCCGGAATTATTTTGGGAAGAATGAGCTTCAGTCTATTTGCAATAACTTTAGTGATAATCTTGTACCCAGTATTGCATAAGGAAATCGGGCGGAATCTGCTGAAATTGTTGGCACCTTTTTCCTTTGGTATTAGGTCTAGAAAAGCGGAGTTTGTGCTACCTCCTATTTTCTGAGCATTTTGAGACTTCTGAACCATTTTGAGCAGATCCTTTTCAACAATTGGCCAACAGACTTGAAGGAACCTGGCAGAGAAGCCATCCGGCCCGGGGGCCTTATCCGGATCCATATCAAAGAGGGCCTTTTTAACTTCGTCTTTGGTGACTTTGGCCTCAAGGATCTCATTCATACGAGGAGAAATTGCAGAAGGAATGATGTCAAGCAGATCCGAGTATTGGTCCGAGTCCTTATCCTCACTATACAAGTTTTGAAAGTGAGAGAAGGCTGATTTTTTAATGTCTTCAAAATCCTTGAAGATGACGTTATCCTCCTTAATCTCAGAAATAGTGTTGAAGCTTTTCCTGACTTGGGTTTGTTTGTGGAAAAAGGTAGAGTTCCTGTCCCCTGCTTTGAGCCAGAGATTTCGAGATTTTAATCTCCAGTATTCTTCTTCAGCTAGACAGGCCTTATGATAGCGTTGTTGCAAATGAGCCTCTTGGTCTAAAATCTCCTCTGTGACAATAGCGTGCTCCATATGAGATTGATGAGAGGCGAGAGAGACTTTGATGGCTTTTCTTTCTGTAGCCGGGTTTGACAGGGTTTTTGCCCATCGTTTTAGATCACCCTTTACCCTTCTGAGTTTTTCCTCCCAGATATAGAAGGGAGAACCATTGACAGGCTGACTCCAACAATCTTTGACTATTTGCATGAAGTTAGATTCCTTGACCCAGAGAGGACTAAAACGGAATGGAATAGGACCCAGGTCTAGATGGGCCAGGAGTTCGAGCTTTATAGGCTTATGGTCTGAGACGCTGTTAGCAAGGATATGCATTCTGGGTTCTAAACCTAGTAACAGAAAAGAGCTTTGAATGAAAAATCTATCTAATCTGGCAGCGATATGACCAGGGCCCACTCTTTTGTTAGACCAAGAGAACTTACCGGAAGAGGGTTTGATATCTAGCAAGTCCCAGTCCTGCAGAAGATCTTCTGCCCATTCCCTTGCCGGATCACGAACAGCGCTGCCTCCTCTTTTTTCAGACGAGTGGAGCATGAGATTAAGATCTCCAGCAATAATTATATTTTCCAGATTTGCCAGGTCTGCTTGTTGCCTTATAGTATCCCAACATTCCTTTTTTTCCCCAACATTGACCGGAGAATAAACATTGAAGAGGCAAAGTATTTCCTTGGTATCCAGATTTTGCATTTTCAGCAGCAACCAGTGAGTATTTCTAGCCTCAAAGGTGACTACAAATTTGTTAGGGTTCCATAGAGTGCCAATCCCTCCTGAAGCGCCCTGGGCAGAGATTGCTCTTGCTTCACTTTTGAACCAAAATTTCTTGCATGCTTGCAGGAAGACTACGTCTTCCAACTTAGTCTCCTGGACGAGAAGTATGTTTGGAGTTTCTGTTCTTATTAAGCTTCTCATGGCTTCTTCCTTGAATTTACTCCCCATACCTCTACAATTCCAGGAGATGACCTTCATTATTTATGTTTCTGGTGGGCCCCCTTGGAGCCATGGGTCTGATTTTTCAACATCCTTGACTTTGAGGCAAGCAACTTTTCCAGAGTTGGTTGGCTGCCCTGTAATTTGTCCTTGTACGTTTCCTGCTCTCTTTTCTCCCGATCTGTTTTGCGACCTCTTGTGGATGTCCTAACAGAGGCCTGAGAGTCGCCTATTTCTCCTTCCTCCTCCGAATCTTCCGACTCCCGGACCTCTTCCTCGTCTTCAACATGTATTCCTTTTGAGCTTTATGCAGAACTTACGTCTTTGGAAGACATAGAGGGAGTCCCTTTGACCGGGGATGCTGTCTTTTGAACATCCACCTCCTGGGTGTCCTCTTGGTGCGAGCTTAGGAGTTCGAACTTGTTTTCAGAAGCGGACTTAGACGGGATCTGCTGAGAAGAGGCATGTTGGGGACCTTTGCCACTAGGGCCTCCCGGCTTTTGAGCCTTATGGGAGGTTTTGGAGCGCTTGACTTGATTCCATCCGTCCTCCTTCCCTTGCACAACCTCATTGTTGGATGGACAGCCTCTGGCGAAATGGCCATAGACATGGCATTTCCGGCATTTGAAGGGCAGCTGCTCATAGTCCAGTTTCTGCACATGCGTCCAGCTTCCGACTTTGATTTTGATGGCCTTTGGTAGCCCAACCTCCAGATCTACTTCCACGCAGATCCTAGCGCAGTCATACTGGTCCTTGTTGTTTGCTCGATCGATGAACTTCCCAAGGGCATTTCCAATATGCATCAGAGAATCCCAATTCCAGCAGTGAACTGGCAGATTTGGGAGTCTAACCCACACCGGGACTGCTTTGGGCACATCCACAGCAGGATCGAAGTCCGGAGTCCACTTATTTAGATACAAACCCTGGGGGCCCATGAAGTAGGGGCCATTCTGGAAGATCAGATCTTTGTCATCTTTTGAAGTGAACTCGAAGAGAAAGTAACCTCTCCCCAAAAAATAAGAAGTAACGCTTTCTTTGATCAGAGGCGCCCAGTTTCTGTTGACCCAGCTCTCAGTGGTTTTGGGGGATGGCCAAAGCCCTGTAAACTGGCCTATGAGGGCTCGTTCAGCCAGTGATAAAGCAACCTGAATCGGAGTCTCTGCTGGAAGAGAGATCTCAGGTATTTCATCAATTTTCTTAACAAATTTCACAGCTTCAACATTCTTCTTCTTAGGAAGCCCTGCCAATAAGCGATCGAAAGCCTCAGCAGAAGAGGGCGGGGGAGGGGGACGAGGCCCCTGGGGAGAGCCCAGCCCCTCCATGGGCGCAAGCCCTAGCAAGAACGCGGCTTTATGAAACGGCCGGATCAGAGATGTGCCGAGCAGGCCCAGCCAACGTTCAGTGAAGTGCCTGGCTAGCCTCTTTTTTATAGGTTTATCCAGGTTTCATGTTTCATTTTCTACATATTTTATTACATTGTTAATATAATTTGTTTTATTTAATTTTTGGATGGTTTTAGTACTTTTGGCATGTGAATGTGAAGTAATGTTGTCATATATAAATTAATGTTGTCATCTGAACTACATTTGGCATGTTATGTAATGACATGTGTTATAATTTGTTTTTTTTTTTAAATTTAAGTTTTGGATGCTTGGAGTACATTTGGCATGTGAAGTAATGTTGTGATCTATATTTTTTTGTTAAATTAAAAGTTAAAAGTTTTGGATAGTTTCAATCTACATTTGGCATGTGATATTTAATGTTAAATGTTTTTGTTGGATATTTGAATTATAATTGGCATGGCATGTGAAGTTTTTAAAACTCAAGTTTTGTATGGTTTCAATCTACATTTTGCATGTGATATTTAATGAACTTTAAATGTTTAATGTTTTAATGTTGCACAATATATAATCAAAAGGTTTTTAAAACTTAAAGTTTTGGATTGTTTCAATCTACATTTGCACATGTGGTATATAATGTTAAATGTTTCTATTGGATCTAGTTGAACTATAATTGGCATGGCATGTGAAGTAACGATCTATATATAATTTAAAGTTTTTTAAACTCAAGTTTTGAACGGTTTCAATCTACATTTCACATGTGATGTTTAATGTTTTAATGTTGCACAATATATTATCAAAAAAATTTAAAATTTTAAAGTTTTGGATGGTTTCAATCTACATTTGGCACATGTGGTATATAATGTTAAATGTTTCTATTGGATATTTGTTCACTATAATTGGCATGGCATGTCAAGTAATGTTGCACAAATCCCTTTTGGATGGTTGAAGTACACTTGGAATTTTAAGATTGCTTTTGATCTCTCCATGTAGTTTTGTTTGAATGAAAAAATTTCCAATAGGAAGAACATAGCTTTTCAATGCAACTAACCATGTATCAATTGAGCTCTAATTGAAAAAAGAGTTTAAAGAAGTAGATATATGTAAAAATTATCCCTTTAATTTTGATTGGAAATATAAGTCTAGTACATATACATGTTTGTTGAATTTGGGTCAATGTCGTTAATGCACTCAAATAGGTAGCCTTGTCGATTTATTTACATTGTTGAAACTTAAATTACCAAAAAATCCAACTAGTTTTTCTTCAATGCACATAGAAAAACTAGTTCCAGTTAATTGCATTCTAGAACATATATATTGAGTACGTAAATAATTTTTCATCAATGCACATAGTAAAACTAGAAAAATTAATTTCATTCTAGAACATATATATATATATATATATATATATATCCAATACATATAACATTTTTCATCAATGCACATGTATAGAAAAGCTACTTTTAGTTGATACTAGAGCACGTGCTTGTACCAAAACAATTTGTACATGTGCAAACACTTGCACAAATAACATAAGCAGCTCAATTTTTAGTTGAGTACTGGAAGTTCTAAAAAATATTTAATCCAAAGAGAATAAATTGTTGGACAATTCACTCAAAAAAATTCTAATGGAATTCCATCTTCAATAATCCGTTCATGATCGGATTTTGACATTTTCCATTTCTTAATTTTTGATTTTTTCTTTGATTGAACTTCTATCAACTTTATGCGTGTTGCACACACCAAGTGACTATATTGAAAACTTATGGAATCAGGTTCATAGTCTTCAAAGTAAACAAAGTCTCCACTTTGATGAGTTTGTCTGAAAAAATAACCTTTCAGTATAATAGACCCTCTGTCATATTGAAATCCGTGATCATTAGTTTTGTAATAATTTCATTTTTCGTTCAGTGCAACGCATCAAATAATACTTCACATTTTCATCGTTGTCAATAGGTGCAATTACAACAAAAACATCTCCTGCACAATAAAATAAACTTAACAAAATTATACATATTTAAATTTATTTCTAGATTTTTAAATCATTAGAAAGTAATTCAAATGTTACCTTCTCTAACAAGATCAGAAACTCTATCACCATCGGATGATATTTTAGTTTCCTCTGATTGCATTTCTTCAAACATTGCAACAGACATTTTTCCCTTTGTATTTAGCTCTGTATGTTTCCAATCGTTCACATACATTTTGTTTTCACAAGCGTCATTGGATTTTGTGTTGTCTATGCAAACATCACAAAAACAAGAATATTTTCTTTTATCCAATGCAAACACATTTCTGGACAACTTTGTTTGAATTGAATGCAATTTTCGAGTCCCTTTTATTGTTTCAACGTCATTTCCAATTGATCTATCTACATATTCGATTCCAATATGCCAGAAAAACCTTTATATGGAAAATTAGAAGAAGAATTTGTAAATATGATATCAAAATACAATCAAAGATAATCATTGCATGATAAATGTACAATGTTTAAAATTAGATTTCCAATATAAATTAAATTGAATGTACCTTCACACTTCTCTTGATGGGTTTCTCTCATGGCTTAGAGCAGCGATGCACCATTGAACAAATTCTTCAATGTTCACAAGTCGGCTTGCAGAGTGGTTCATTTGATATCTTCGAAGTACTCGTTTTATGCATGCTCCTGCACCGTCATGTTCTCCTTTTCCATGGCCAGTCTCAAAGAAATTCCAACAATGTTTAATGCAGGTTTTCTTATGAAGACAACACAACCAAAAGAATGATCGTGCAGATTTGTATTCACCTGCGCATCCGTCTGACCATATCCAATGTTCATTGAATGTTATTCCACAATTTTTCAATGAATCATAAATTCTTCCAAAACAATGTTGTATAAAACATGTATCATGTGTACGATCGTCACTGATATAAAAGTGATATTCTTTAATGATATGTCGATTTTCACTCGTGCTTTCTATATGATCGACATTTTGTTCAGCATGTCTATATAGAATATGGACAAGCATGGAGACTTGATCAGAATGATAGTATTCACTCTGAATTTCTTTTTGTGGAACAAATGTGTAGTTTTCTGCAAAATCAATCACTGACAAAATGGTCCCTGGTGGAAAAACTTCACGAGATTTTTTGAATTGCAAGTCTTGCCATCAAGCTCTATGGGAATGCTTGGTGTATTTGTAAATTTCTGCCTCAAACTTTCTCAAAAATTCTATCAGAAAAATTTCATCTTCTAGTAATTCAATTCTTTTAACACTATTTGCACTTTGAATCGATGTATCGATATATTCATATCTCTTCCATTTCACTTTCATGTTGGAAAATGATTGATCATTTATATCAATACGATATTTGTTTTGAAATTTAGTCAAATTTCCACAATCATCGCATTTTTTACCACCAACACATTTCTTTTGTAAAATAGTTCATCGCTTTCTCTTTCACATAGAATTTGAGATATGAATTCACGGATAGTGGAAGGAGGAGGTGAATCCTTCCATAATGTTCTACCGAAATCAAGGAATGTGTCATAATATAACTCAAATTCCACATGATAACGACAACAACAAGTGTCACGTACGGTGATAGGTTTTACATACCATGGTTTTTGTTGAACAAAAGCATTGAGTGAAACATGAATTTGACGATTCTCTTCTTTGAACTTGTTGAATAACTCTATCTGAGTGGTTTCCAAGAAATATTTTTCATGTTCTTCGTACTGATTTCGTGCTATTCTTCTTCGCATCACATGCCTTGCAGTTGGCGAAACACGTGAATTGTTCTTCCAATATTCATATATTATTTTTTTAACATTTTCTCCAAGTCTATCTTTGTATGTTTGCCTACAAATAGCTCTCCAACAAGCGAGTTCATCATTTACATCTATTTGCAGTCGAAATTTTCGATGTTTGTGCAGATTTTTTCGCGAGGTTCCCAGTGCTCGTGCCATAGATGTTATCAAACGATTCTCTTGAGTACTTGGTGAAACCATTGCCATCTATATTCCTCTACGTACATTTGAAACATCTTTATCTCTAGATCTCTTAATTGACTTTATAGCACTACTCATATTTTTTATCACCTCTTCCTTCATTTTTTATCTTTGGTTGATTTTCGAATACCCAATAGTGTCATCGCTTCTTTTAATTTCCTTGATAATAGGAGACCTTTCAACATTTGAGCCTGAACTGTCACTCACTCATTTAAGAAATACTTTTCAAAAATGTGGTTAACACGATATCGTATAACATGGTCAGGTTTTTTATCTCCATATGTGTGAGTGTCAACATTTTCTAACATCTCATTATCGATAGTGATTTCATCTATACATATTCAAAAAAATAGTACATATTCAATAAATAACTAAATTAATAAATATATCTATAATTTCAATGATATGTGCATGTGTTTAATATATTGCATGTGTTTAATATATATATATATATATATATATATATACCTTGTGATTCAATTTCTTTATTTGGATTTCTTTCAATATTTTCACCATCTTCAGTCATTGGTTCAATATCTCTTTCAAAATTTTGTATCTCATCATCAATGTTTTGAGGAATATCTCTGTATGTTTACATTAAACAAAATATTTTTCAAATTAGTTCATCAAATAAAAATTAAGCTTCACATTTTACATTAGGAAAATTTTAAATATATCGATAGATCATAATATTTACATTTACATACCTGCTTCAATTTCTGCTTGAGGTTGATTTTCTTCTTCAATATTTTGAGGAATATCTCTGTCTGTTTACATTAAACAAAATATTTTCAAATTAGTTCATCAAATAAAAATTAAGCTTCACATTTTACATTAGGAAAATTTTAAATATATCAATAGATCATAATATTTACATTTACATACCTGCTTCAATTTCTGCTTGAGGTTGATTTTCCTCTTCAATATTTGAGAGGGCTTCTAACTTTCTTTTGAGAGATTGTCTCGTCTCTTCTCTACGTTCCTCAGGGTCTCTTTTTCGATCATATTTTCTTGCACAAGTTCTTCGATTTCCCATGATAATAGGGTATGAAGTTCAAAAAATTTCCTTCAAAAAATTAGACAATAACTCGATTACAAAAAATATCACAAAAGATTTAATTTTAAAAAATTCAGTTTAAATTTTTTGCAAAAAATACATACTCTAATCCAAAACACTTACTTTAAAAAATTTGAGAGAAAAATGTCTTATAAAAATGAAATGAAGCTCAAAATATTTACTTCAACTCAAAACACGTACATACCTCCAAGAAATGTCTTTTGAATGTACGTCCAAGAAATTTTTTTAAGTTCAAAACAATTTTTGCCAAAATCAGGCCACCTCCAAGAAATGTCTTCCAAAAAAATTCTTTAAACCTCAAACAATTCTTTGTAAAATCGGTTTGCTTCCAAGAAATGCTCTTAAATCCAAACTTTGAAGAAAAAATTTTGAACCCAAACTAAGATCTTTGTAAAATGAGATGAAATGTGCGAAAATTACTTCTCATGAAATGTATTTGGATTTTGGAAAAAGATCTTTTTGAAGATAACTTGAAAGACACTCTTTCAATTTCCCTGTGCTTTATCACTGATACTCTTTACGCTGCTCCTTTTACTGTTTCACTATTGTAAAATAAAGAATTATCTACAGTAAAAAGGTATTTTGACTTATACTCTTTGACTATGTTTCTGACCCTGATACACTTTGACTGCAAATTTTCATATTAAGTCAGTGAATTCCTTCCATTGCTCTGCATTGGGAATTCTCATACTCTTCAGTTTCCTGTAACTTTCATCTGCCTATGTATACTTAGCATAATTGGGCTTAACCATGAAAATATGTTTAATTTCATTTTGTAGAAAGAACAAGTTTTCAAAATATTCCAAAATGACTTTACCAGGTGGAGACCCTTGTGGTAAAGGTTTGCTGACCTGATCTTTGGCATAAGCCCTGATTTTGTTATCATAATCATTTTGTGCCATCAATTTTTCATTCAAAGCATGAATATCTGGTAGGCCTACTTGTGTTAGTACTGTGTATTTGGCCCAAGATCTTGTGATTGCCAAGTTCATGTCCTTGCATCTGTCCTCCAAATTATTCATCCTATTTCTCTTATTTAGGACTTTCTTGATTTGTAGTATACTTTCAGTTCTATCCTGAATTTTTAGCTCTTCAAGCTCTTCTCTGTGTTTGCTATTCAAAAATGTAATAAGTTTTAAGGCTTGAGAAGGTTTGTTAGCCAGTTCCTCTTTTGTCTTTTAAATTTCTATCTGTGCTGCTTTGAGTAATTCTTTTTGTTCATAAATTATTTGAATTGAAGGCCACTGAGAATGGATGCTTGAATGATGTTGTTCCAAAGATAATTCTTGATGTAAAATGCCTGTTCAGTGAGATTAACCGTATGTTGAAGAATATTTACCTGTTCCTGCAATCTATTGGCTCTTTGCTCATGTCCTTTGGATGTAATTAATGCATCTCTGTTAGATGTTTCAAGATTTTTGATGGTACCTTTTAAGTTGATTATATCTTTATCTTTCAAGGACATGTCTTCCATAGCCTTTACTATGGCAGTTGTTTCTCCTGTTGGGTTTACCTGCGATGTAGATGAAGAAGTGGCAGACATATCTTTAGAAGTAATTGACACTGTAGTTGCCAATACTCCTTTCGGTGCCAAATGTTCTGCCAATGTAGAGGGAATAGCTGTACTTACAGTTGGAATAAATATGGGAATGGGGACTTCCTGAGATTTCTTCAATATTTCATTTTCTTGCATTAGAGATTCTATTTGGTTTTCCATATCTTTAATCTGAGCTGTCATTTTCAAAACCAGTTGCATAGTTTCCTCTTTTTCTATCTTTTCCTAAAGAACTTCTTTTTCCTGAGGGTGCTCACTCTGTGGCGGTTTGAGTTGATTTCTTAAGGCAACAATATACTCATTCTTCTGACTTATCGATTTTTTAGCAACTTCAGTATTAAAGGGATCTGCTCCTATTTCTATTACCAAATCTTCTAAGGACTTGATCCTCAAATCCTTAGCATGGAGATATGATTTATCTAATTTCATTTGGGTTTGAAAATTAGATACAGTTTTCTAATGCATGGTAGCACTCATGGTTTTGCTTACTACCTTTGAATGTAGCATCTCTTATGCACTCCTATGGAACTCTATCTGATCTAGTTCATGTATAGTATCAGCATTAACTGCAAATTCTCTTTTCTTGTAGTCTTTGGCTGACTTTCGATCTATTACTACTGGTTGGAGAAAAGACATGATCATTTTATTTGTTGAGTAATCAAATGTTGTCACTAGTCTATCTTTATTTCCTGGTTTTTCCTTCAGAAGTTTATAATAAACTTCATTCTTGATTTCTTCATTCTTTTCCCCGATTTGCTTGAACTTCTTCTGAATATCAGAATCAGTTTCTTCTGATGTTTTAGAGGAAGAGGGAGCTTCTATATCTTCTTCAATCATTTCTTTTCCTTTTGCCTGTGCTTGTACCTATTCATTCTGAATTTCCCTGAGTGTTTCATTAACAATCACTGTAGCCTCATCATCTGTTTGCTGATCGTTATTATCATCTACATCTATGACTCCTTCTTTTTCTAGAGTAGTCATTTTGGCCTTTTTGCTGTAGACTGTTTTGAATTTATTTTCAATGATTGTCTCTGCCAAATATCCTTCTTCTTTTCTCGGCCTTTTATTGGATACCTCTACTGGTTGGTTAACTATAACCACCTGTGTACTGTCCATTTGATTTTCCTGTAGATTATCTGTTTGTATCTCTTGATCATCATCAACTAAAGTGTTTGCAACCCATGCCATCTGATTAGCATATTTTTCAATTAGTGGCTTTGATTCATGGAGGAATGGGGTTAACTTGCATTTTATATTGAGGTTTCTTAGCATACCCTGAGGGTCATAGTTCCAGTAAAAGCTTTCTTGGAACTTAAATGTTGATAATTTGTTGCTTACCTCTTTCAAAGCATCTTTGTTGTTGACTATGAAAGAGCCAATTTGACTTTTTAATTTGAATTGTGCTTTCTTTTTGGATGCTATAAAGTTCACTGCATCTGCACTTAAAATCTGTCTCAAGTATTCCAAAGTAAAAATCCTTGTAGTTAGAAACTTTGGTAATTTGTATGGAGCCAGGATTGCACCATATACTCTAATTTTTGTGTGATTTTTATACAAATACCAATCTCCAACTTTACAGTTTTTAGACAACTGTAAAATTATTTTCATTTCTTCATTGATCCTTGGTGGCTCTACTTTATCCAACAAAATCATGGCAGGTTTGATAAACAAATCATTGAAATCACTGTAACTGTACTCACATATGTTTTTCCTGAGAAGAGAAGTCCAAAATATTACTGAAAGAGGTTTGCCCTCCATATCAATCTTCTTTAATGCAATGGGAAAATTACCTGCTTGAGAGAATAGGAAGAGATGTAACAGATATGATGTATATCTGAACACTCCTTCATCAGGTAACTTTATTAGCAGATAATGTATATTATCAGCAATGAATTCGGCAAAGTCAAAGACCAATTCTGGTTGTTGTCCAGGAGACAAAGTGGAGAGGAACCCTAAAATGGAGGCATTTGTAAATTCATCATTAACATAGCCTAATATGAAGGAGAGCATTGAAATGATTTGTATCGAACCCTCAGGGAAGTCAAAAGTATCATAAGGTGGATTTACCTTAGGAAGGTTGACATGATTAGGCATGAAATTTTGAAGGATCTCAAACTTCCTAAGAAAATCTAGATCCAAATACATCTGAGTCAAATATTCTATTGACAATGATACTGCTCGTGGATCATGGCTTAGTTGGAGCATATCATTGATTGTTTCAGCAATTATGTAAAATAGAACCTCACTATCTTTGTTCACCATATATCTTTGATACAACCTAATGAAATCTTGGGTTGGATGGGTGATGGGAACAACATATTTAGGCAATTTGGAGTCCCATACAGGTATATCATTGGCCATTTTCTTCTCAAATTTTTCCTGACACCAGCTATGTACTTCCAGAAGATCAAATTCTAGAGTAGCATCAACAATTCTATAGTCTAAGTCAATCAAGGGATTATTCTCTTCAGCGGTGACAGGAGGCTGCAATGGTCTGAATACTTCAATAGAATCTGCAGTTAGGACAGGAGTAGCTTTATCAATTTTTGGGGGTTTGGTGTTTGGAAGCTTGTTGGAGGCAGGCTTCTGAGGTTTGGGACCTCCAGTCCTACGGGTGACCCGTTTCTTAGTCATTTTTGAATTAACTGAGCAAGATTAGACTGTTTTATTAGCTCTTTATGGAAACAGAAGGTTAATTAAGCTGTCTTTGGGAAAAATTCGGAATCTGTGCGAGGGTTTTCTGAGGAAAATGCAGATTTGCATAGTGCAGAAGGTGGGAAAGAGATTTTCAATGGTTTCTTTGGTAATTCAAATGGATTTTCACCGTAGGAATAGCTTTTGGATAGTAAAAATCATTCAGGTGGAAATGGAAAATACTAGGAAAATTTTGACAGGGTTTCCCCTATTTTTTCAAGGTTTGAGTACTCTCAAATGAGTACTTTTGGCTTTTAAATTCCAAAATCTTTTAATTTTTCTTGAAAATTAAGAGTTTACAGGCTTAGATTATTGAAAAGTACCTTTAAATAGGTATGGTCGCGATCAAAGAGGGTTGCAGCTGGTACCAGTCTTTAAACTTGTTGGAGCTTGTTTGGTAGAAGGCACTGGGAGTATTGGGAGGTGAATTTTAGAGGAGGAAATAATTTTAGAACGATGAACTGTTTCAAAAGAAGCTCTGAAATGGCATCTGGAGTAGCTATCTGATAGGGTGTAAGTGAAAAATGCATGAAAGCAATAAGAACTAAGTCCAAAACCTTAAGTCTTATAAAAAAACATAACATTTATTGCAGGTTGGAATTAATGGCGGGAGCGGTTTGTGCGTTTGAAGGCAAAACCACTAGTGGTTATTGCATTGCTTCTGGGAAGTAACTGGTTTTTTGTTTTTGCAATGCGATCCAGTAAAATTAGGACATGTAGCAGGCGGTGGTTTCATAAAACAACTTTTATCACAAAATTTTTTGTCAACTTCACCCGATCACTTTGATAATGCGATATGGGATCTGCGCTGTCGGATTTGGTTGAGTGAAGCGAATGGTCGAGATGCGTCCGGAAGATGTGGGGGAATAAGGTGGGACAAATTACTATGATATGCGCCGTTGATTCAGTAAGAGGAGATTGGTGGTTTAAAATTAATCTGATAGGAAATGGTGGTGGTGGGGGAATGATTTATCGGGTTTTGTTCGGATCGTAGGATCTAAGAGATTAGGATGATCGGAGGGTCGGGAAAGAATGTGAGGATGCTTCGTTTTTTAATGATATTTATGCATAAAAGGAGTTTATACATATAAAATGGGGAGGGTTTAAATATTCAACCAAGGTTTAATATTGTGGTAAGGGGATATGTTTCGGGAAAATGGGATAAGGTTAAAGATTTAACCATGGGTAAAATTTATGAGGGGAAAGGTGAGTAAACTTCTTTTTCTTCGTTGTTCTATATACACATTGTGTAAATAAATTGCGCATTTTCAATATTATTTTTATTATATAGTTTCAGATTTGTCAAAGGTCTAAAACTATAGGGGAGAGGGGATATTTTATTATGAATAAGTTTCATGTCAAAGGGATGATTTTGGGATGTTTTTCAACATGTGTTTAATATCTTTGACATGAAAAGTATATAATAAGAGGGTTTTGGGGATATTAAATAAAGGGAGCTATATTAATAGGTCTAGGATTTTTCCATAGGGAGTTAAATAAAATAAGTTAGGTGTTAATATGAAAAGGGAAAAGTGAATACTCAAAACATACAATTATAACCAAGAAAAGTGAAGATCAAAGCCAAACTTGCATTATGATAATTTCATCACTTCAACTTAGGATAAAATGCCATTTTGAGGGTTTTATACTTCATGATATGTAGGAAGTTAATTAAATGGGCCTTTATGTAATATTTAAGTAAGAAAAGAGTTCTCACTTATGAAGTTAAATGGTGATGAGTGCATGAAGGGGTAAATGATGAAAATTTCTGGGATTAATATAGAAACTTAACATTTTCAACTAATCATTCATTGAGCTTTGGGTCCGGTCCCAACAGAAGTCAAGGAAATGCCTTGAGCCTCTTTGACTAACAGTATAGAATATCAAATTGCTATGAGGAAGGGAAATTAGTTATTTGTAGCCCGGTGAAATATATTTACATTGATTCCTCTCACCTTCTTCTACCTACCCAATCATTATATTCTAACATTTTTTCCTTCTATTTTAATTAGGTGCATTTGAACTAGCAACCTTACAACATTTTATTCTTTTTTGAAAGTAGTAAACTATCTAATTCTACACTTATTGCATCCAAGAATCCAGATTAAACTATTGGATTCTTTTATTTCTCTACCTAATTAATGAATTGTCATGATTAAACTATATGACAATTGTTTATTCTCTTTCTACAACATTTGAAATTGAAAAATGACGAGTCGAGAATGGCATTTATTAACACTTTCTACTTATAATCACACAAAATGAAAATGGTGTGGCATTTAAACTTGCACACTTTCATGTTTTATTCATATTTTTTTCTTTTGGGGTAAATTATTTTTTTCTAAGTCCTTTGATTTTCTTTGGGACTTTTTACCCTCTTTTATTTTTGATTTTTTGATTTTATTTTTTTACAAAATATAGGAAAATTAACTCTGCGTAAAGCAAGTTTGTACATGTCAAGTAAGAACATCACCAAGCTAAATTATGAACTCTATATTTATAGGTTACCAACGTACTACAAATATTCTCCTATGAATCAAGGAGTGTACTTTCAGAAATAGTGATATTCTAATTTACCAGATACGCGAAGAATTTTCAAGGAAGAAATAAGGAGTTGTAAGCTCTATTAAACTACGTAATACAGCACAAGAGAAGAAAGCAGGTTAATACGTACTCCTTCAAAATTTGTTTGAATTGCACCCACAGTGGACACTTAGGATCATCTATGGGAAGGAGGATAGAACTAATGGGGCATATGGAAGTAGGTCTTTTGGGTGGGATACATCTGATATGGATGACAGAAGGAGAGTGGTAGGTTGTTGGATACCTGTTTGTGGTAGGTGATAGATGCATTACTACCTAGTTATGGTTCTTATGGGAATTATGATCATCATAATTATTATCCTTACGAGGAGTGATAAGAGATACTTTACGATGAATTTAAGAAAGAAAATCCAAAACTACTTTTGCTGAATTTGAAGAAACCCAGAAAGATGTAGAGGTCCTGATACTGGGATGAACAATTTCTTTGAGTTACACACATAAAACATGAAGACTATATCTTCAACCTAAAAGATAAAGAAAATATCCGGTGGGAAGATGTGAAGGGGTCGAGACATCAAGATGAAGGACTTGAGTTAAGTATGAGTTCAAGAGTTTTTCGAATAATTACTGGTTAGAAAGGTACTAGGATGTATGCCAAATAATTATAGCAGAGCTAAGGATGTGACTGTATGACATATTAGGAGTATATGATTAAGTTCTCGTAGCTATTAAGCTATGTACCATATCTTAAATATGACAAGGTTGAAGTTCAACAATTTGTCATTGGTTTTCCATTACATTTAGAGATCGGATTGAGTATGATGAGCCTCGATCACTTGGGGAATTTATTAGGAAATTGATGTTGTAATAGCCCTAGTGAAAATTTCATGTAATGAACGTTACAAAAAAAATAACCATGGTTGATGGGACACTTATTCCAAGATGAATGTTGGGAAAATCATCCTAGTGGGTTTTTTCTAGGTATGTAGTGTATTCATTGTAGCCTTTCCATTTCTAGAGTAGCCATGTTGTTGTGGAGTTCTCATTTTTGTTTTGTCGGGATTACCTGATGGATTCAAGGTGATGAGGTGGATCTCTCGAATGATTATGGAAATCGGTGTTCATGTTTTGCCTTGGTTTAGGGCTCAGTAACGTAGTTTGGATTACGTAAAGCCCGAGAGGTGGTTTCATCTCCATTCAAGCCTATGAATCACGAGTTTGAGATATACAGAACACCGAGGAGTATGCTCTTATGCTTAGAGCCTAAGGACCCCCGATTCGACTGTGAGTTGTTTTAAATCCTAAGAGACCAAGAGATAGGAAAATTCCTCATGGTTTAGGTAGAGAGAATTCAAAGATATCCATTCTTATGTTTTCCAAATGATCTGTGGATCACGATAAAGACCGATTTCTATTTGATGATGTTGAGGTGGTTTAGCTTATGGATGCTCGGTTGTTTCTTCATTTTGAGTCCCAAATCTAGTGCTTTGAATATGGCACGGGTGATCGGGTCAAGAGGATATTTTGCCCAACCAATCTATGGTCGGGTGGAACGTGGAAGACCCATCTCCGGTTGGTTTTTGCATTCAAGAATGAAGAGCTCGCCTTGACAGTGATGAAAAATGTACTAGTTTTGACTTGCTGTTGCTGTATCCATTCTATTTTCGTGGTTATTGTGTTGGTTATAAGAATGTATTTGATCGTTGATGAAGTATGGATCTATCCATGTTTTTACTTGTAAATGAATGCACAATGTATCTATGGTCAAATACATATTTTATTTCAGCTAATTATGTAAGGATAAATTCTTCTATCGATTCTCATATAAGTATGAGTAATTCCTATGCTTAAATCTGTAGTTTACACATGTAGATTCAATGTTTTTGAAATGTTTGAAAAAAATGCATGTCATACATAGGAGGGGTCCGTATGAGTTGTTGTTGCTGATGTGATTGCTTCCTTATCATTGTCCTATTTTTATTTATCATTCTCTAAGCTTTCATGAAGTTCCTAGGCAGCACTTGCGCTCTAGCCCCAAAAAGGTGGCTCAAATCCTAGAGTTGCAAGCATAGAACTAACCAATTGGGACCCCGTATGCATGCCGGCTGTGTTGTGCTCGAGGCTATAGCCTCCAATCGCGCCCTTGTTGTTTCATTCCTATGGCTAAGGCCTAAAGGGAGTTAGAAAGAAAAGAGCTAGGGAAGAGGCCCTGAAGGCTGGGATAGCTTGGGAGTATTATCGATGATGTACATATATGTGTATTTTTTGTTTGTTCCACTTCCTTCATGTCACATAGAGGTTGAATATCATTATAGTAGCCTCTTGTCGCATATTTACCCCAACTCCACCAGCTTTTTGGGTAGATGTTGGAAGGGTGTTATGGAGTGGTATCAAAGAATGTTTCAACATTTGGACCGGATGGTCATGTGTTGGTCATGCTTTTCTATTGGTTTCATATGTGTTTCTCATCCCTATGGTGTATATTTTTGTTCCATATGTGTTGTGTTACCATGGTGTAGTGGTGTCGCCATGGAAGAATTTTATGGTGTTGTTTTCAACATGTGGTCATGTGTGTATGACTAGTTATGTTGTTAATGTCAGGTATTTGTATGTGCACAATTGCTTACATGTTGTTACATGTTCTTACATGGTTAATATGCATTACTTCGTTTATACTAGGTAACATATTTGTCATGCTTGTGTGTTGTTTTTTATGCTTGCTTGGGTGATGTTTTCATATGTTTAAAATGCATCGGTCGTCATGCCCGGTTACATGTCGCTTATGTTGGTGTATGGTTCATGCTTCGATGGTGTGTGTTCAAGTTGCACTGCATGTTGCGTGTCTGGTGTTGTGTATTTGGTATGGGCATGCATTGATGACTAGACTCCAACTAGAATACAAGCGAGGGCTAGTATACTATAATATGATTTTATATGTTGTTATGATTTTGTATGTACATGTAACGTTGATCAAGTTGGATTCACAGAAGTATCCTCCCCAAATTACACTAAGGCATATCAAGTTATTTTGTTTAGATGACACATTATACTTTGCATGAGAAATATCAACATGGATAGAAAGATAGTAGACTACAAGGATTCTCCCTATGAATCATATGAGCAGCATTTGCAAAAAATTTTCCTACTGGAAAAACACATTGAGAAGCCTAAAGGAAGAAATAAGGGTTTGTAAGGCGATAATGATAGGATCACATGCACAAGAGAAACAAGCAAGAGGGCATGTTACCAAGCTTATTGCACTGCAGCGACAAGAGCCACTTGAATCAGCCACAGAGGATGAAAATATGTGCATATGGCAAAGAGGTCTCATGGTAGACACAAGGAGAGACAATAATGTTGGACACTCAGACATAGGAAAATATACGTGTACTATTCTAGTTCGGTCGCGATAGACATCATGATTGTCATTGTTATCATCCTTATTGGAGGAGTGACAGATACTTGCCCAATGAATTTAAGAAATCAAAGCCACCTACTTTTGATGGAGACTTAAAGAAACCGAAGATGTAGAAGCTTGGATACTGGGGATGAAGTGTTTTTTAAATTTAATGAGTACCGTATAACATGAAGGCTAGGATTGCTATCTCCAAGAAATTATTATAAAGCGTGACATCCTGGTGGGAAGATGTGTGTTAGCCCCCTAATTTTTCTCTCTTTTTACTACTTTTCCCTTCCTAAATCATAACCATTTACCCCCTTTTTCACTTCTTTATGCACACATTCATCCCCGCACTGTACCAAGCATGGTGACATATTTTGTACAAACCTTTATTCTTCATATTTTAATTTGATTTAGAATTTATTAAATATTTATTATATGATTTCTTACTTTTAAATTATTCTTTGTAACTTATCAATATCTCCAATGTTGTTTGGTGGTTAAAATGCTTATCTTGATTGTTGATCCTAGTGCAGTATTCTAATTCCGTACTGTACGCACAGCAGACCACGACGTGATCCAACCCTCATCACCGCTGACTCAAGCATTTTCCGCCAATGCATACAAGAATCCTGGAAGCGCCCAAAGATAGATCCGTGAAGGGTGGAAGCTAAAGATTGGTTACGGCCATTTTAAAAACCATTTTATTTTTGAAGACCCAACAATCCGAATTTACATTTACATATAGTTACTGAACGATTTGCCTCGCCTCTTCGCCAACAAATCTATATAATGTAATTTGTAAATAGGACTCAGAGCAAAGTTCTTTGAGAATAGAGAAGAACATAGAGGCAATAGTAGGTTATTTTGTTATCGCCCGATTCAGTCAACGTATCCAATGTATTTGCCTCAACACCCAATAAAAAGGAATGGCTTCTGTCATAGTCCGTGCTGTTTTATAGTTTTTCCAGTTGATTAATTAAATTAAGTGCTGAGGTGTTTTTGTTAAGAGAGGGAAACGCGTGGCGTGGCTAGGGCCCACCAACCACACGTTTAATTTTATCTTCTTTCCGTGATTTATGTTTGTTTTCAAATTGTATTTCCAGCTTTCAGCGCATAAATCAGTCTGCGGTGAAACGGATCCGTTGCATAAAGCAAATAGAATTATTTTCTTGCAATTTCCATTTCTTTCCACCTCCATTTAATGGCTTTTCCATTCAGTCCAAGCAAGAGAAATCATCCGCATCACGTGCACATTGGTGTGACATTTCATTTCCGCAATTTTGGTTGATTGGTTTTCCCGCTTGGTCCAAGCAAGAAACATACACCGCACTGGGCCAGATGCGAAAAGCATAAACAGTTTTGTTTACTTCCTGTCTCTTCTTCGTAATAATTATTTATTACAGATAGATGTCGATGTTTATTTATTTTTGTACCTCGTTAATAACCATAAACATTTTATTTTCACAGAAAATCTGTTTTACAAAATGAAAGAAAATTTCAGGGAATGGAAACAGTCTGTTTCAGAATCAAAAGCCAGCGCAGTGAGTCGATTTATGCTGGTCTCAGTTTCTTGACAATGATCCGAGTGCTCCGAACCTTGAAATCGCCTCGAGCCCTTCCATGAAGTAGAAAACCTTCAAAGAAAGACATCGCTACACTCTCTACATAAAACTCCCCGATCCCGCACTAGTGCAAGCATACGTGATGTAAGAAGGAATCTCTAAGGAAGTAGATTTAAGGGTCGATCTAACGAGACCGCTAAAGTGCCTCCGTCAAGAGAAACACACTCTTAATAGTTAAGCATGTGCAAGACAAACATTAATGCAAGAAGGAAATCTCTGGCGTGTTGCATTTAAGGGTCGATTCAACGAGATCGCTAAAGTGCTCTCCGCTCAAGAGAGAAACACATATACCTACATACAGTTAAGCATAATCGCCTAGAGGATTGCCTTTTAATTTTTGATCTCCTTTTCGCAAATGCATTCTTTTCTGTTTCAATCTTAGATTATTTTTATAATTTGGGAGCATCTTTTTTTCTCATTTTGATTTAAGCTCCTTAACATTTCTTCAAAGTAGTGATTTATGCACGTAGAGATTCATACCATCTCCGGCATCGTTCGTGTTTCATTCAAAGTTTATTAACCTCTGTGTTGGAGATGGTATTCTAGTGTGTTGAGGAGTTTTTTAAGTGTACTCCCCGTACCCAACATTTTGGCGCCATCGTCAGGAGGCGATTTGATTTGCAAGAATTTTCTCGATTAATAATAGGAGTGCAATTTTTTTCCTTATTTCGTCGCATTATTTGGAAAAAAATTTTGAAGGAATTTTACTTAGTGTTGATTTTCAGCAAGATTTTTTAGAAGTTATCTCGTTATTTTTTCTTTTCTTTTTTCTTTTGTTAGACGGCTAGGAAGTAGGGTTTGAAGTCACCAAGGGCCAAAAGAATTTTCTCATATTGGATCTCCTTCGCAAGCAAGAAGCCCAATCCACTCCAACTACCATATGGGGAACACAATCCACTGGATTCGGTAATAACAAATTGTGTGTGGATCACCTCGTGGAGAGTGGCAGAAAGGCAGAAGGGAACAATGGTGGATCAAGAAGATCATTTGGGCGGGATCAAAGGACAAACTGGGTAAGTAAAGACAATCACTTTTGTGTTTCCAATTGTGGATCATGATAAGGTATCAGCGATGGAAGAATATCTCCACTTTATAATCTTCCTATCAAGTGTAAAGTTCCATGAGATCCTCACTTTTTCATTGAGTTTTGATATTCAGAGAAGTACAGGATTATAAATCGAGGCTCGTAAGTTAAGATTATTTCTCGTTACCCTCAAGCACCAGCCTGCCAGAGCTTATGGGGTTAGAGAAATACCAGTAACTTCTGGGATCAATGAAGAGATATTTTTGTCTAAGTATCATGAATATTGCAAATTAGACACAGATGACCTTTGCAATCATACAAGATGATGATGAAATACTTGAAGATTATTTGGAAAGATTATGACATTTTATGTCAAACTTTGTTTCAGACCTTCAATATCATTAGAACCTTGTTCTTAAGAGGACTCACATAATGCTAGAAATAAATTTCAGAACTGTTAAGAGAAGTATATTTCTCACAAATTTTGATCAAATTTGTAAATTATGCAGAAAATTTTCAAGGTAACTAATATAGATTCCAAGAGAGGAACCTCAAAATGTAAATAGAAAATTAAATCTACCTATATGATTATTAATTAAAAGAAGGAAAACATGAAAGTTGATATAATGAACATTGTTACAAACATTTAGACTCCTTAAAATTTCAAAGGTTAAACTCATGAAGAACAAGAAAGCATATGGCCTTTTATACAGTAGAGACAAGCATCCCCCTAAAGAGTGTCCCCTTAATTTGAAAGAAACTTAATAAGTAAGTATTTATTCATAAGACCATATCACAAAATTGTCTTTGGTACTCTGTGAGACTGTGTTTGGCTTATAGGGGACAAATTTCAAGCTAAATACTCTGAATGCTCGGGGGAGCAAGAAGGAATTGGCCTCAGTAGGTAACAGGCATGGCTCCCCGAATTTCCTCCACACTTTTTTAAGTTATAATTCACATGCACATTCTTATCCCAACTCTCACCAACAGTGCGCAGGGGAATCTAATATCGCATGTCTCTCAACCAGTAAGGGGCAGGTTGGTATGCAGTCACTCATTTTTCCAGACTTCACACGGCCCACCGTGTGCGCTCATATCCATCTACACATGCACCTTATTCAACGCCTCTAACTTCCGAGTCACTCCACTCCACCATTTCCTTTAATTTCACCTTTCTTACCTCCTCGGTTTCCTACCAACCTATGCCCAATCCTAATAATAATAAAGCAAGGCAAATGATCCATGTAACAAACCCACCTTTACCATTCGAATACCACTATTCCGGGCTTGGGGTTCATGATATCTAATTAAGATCTAATGGACCTGAAGATTAAAATCAGAAGCAACCTATGGTGATCGTTGAAGAGAAAGGAGAAGAGGAAACTTTAACCATTCTCCGAAAACTCTATTACCAAGCAACCCTTGCCCTTTGAATCCTTACCATCCCTTCTTCCGACCACCTCCTTCCCGCAGAGGTTATTAATGAAAGAGCAGCCTATTTCGAGACTATTTTGGCATCCGAGCTTCAAAATATTTTCATTAAGATACCTGTTTCATAAAGCCATTAAAAGATATCCCCATTTGTACCAAGATCACATAAACCTCCTGCCCCAAGAAACCTTATAGTAGATTAAACCCCGAACCATTCAATTTGTTGGTAGGGCAGCAGAGTTGATGATGGGATGTGTGTCCGTGGAAAAATATACTTAATCTCAACCTCGTTGTCAGTCAGATTGGTAATGTCCTTTTGTCTCTAATGTTCTTAGTAGACTCGGGGGCAGCCATTAATGCCGCACAAGCAAACAATGGATCAACTTTGGTTATCTCATCTTCGCCCTACTCCCACCGTGCTTGAATTAGCAAGAGACCTAAAATTAAGCCAAAAGGAGTATTGGACGAAGGGATCATCTCATTAGATTATTGGGAATATTCTATTGATTTGACGTGCTTGAGCCAAAGAACCCAAGAGGAGGACACATCCCAGATCTTGGGGTCAACCATGGCTTGATACGACTAATGCAATATATTGATGTCATTTCCGCATATACATCTCATGGAGATTCTAGAAGAAAGTTACCTCATACCCCCTCGCTAGATCCATTCGTGACCTTCGAGATACCTTATGGTTGGATCAAAGCAAAGGATGAAGAGACTTAGTCTATTTCCTTTATTCATCATTATACCGGGTCTTTACAAGAAGATGAGATTCAAGATTTCCCCCGAATAATCTAGAAATTATGCCCAATTATGAGCCTCTTGAGCTAAATTTTCAGCCTAGATTTTCAAGAAAAAATCATGATTCTCATTCTTCTCGTACCACCGCATTTGACCACTCCCTTAAGTACCTCGATCTCGATACTCACTCTTGTTGAGAGATTAGCCATGGTAAATCCTTGTATATTAGTTCGTATTTGGACTCATCTCAAAGAAGAGCAAACTTAGAATTTGTTGCAAAACCATCTTAGTGCCTTTGCTTAAATAATAAGATACATGTATCCCTCCTAAAAAATTGTACATACCAGACTATATTCAGGAAGAAACTTGACTCGTCCAACAACTCCTCAAATGCGAATGAATCCTACTTAAAGAGACATGGTGAAATAAGTAAAAACCCTAGATAATGGTTTTATTTATCCTCTATTTCCGACAATGGTAGTCTCCATTAGTATTTTAAAGTGCCTAAGAAATATGGAAGATGGTGGCGTATTTGTATTGATTATCGAGAATTGAATAAAGCTACTCTTAAAGATTACTCTCCCTTTCATTGATCGTGCTTTGATACCCTGTGGTGGAAAGAAATATTTTCCTTTTGGATGGCTTCAAGTTATAACCAAATATAGATCGCACTTGAAGATCGATAAAACTACTTTTACATTTCCATGGGGGACATTTTCTAAAACTGCTTCCTTTGCTTATAATGCGCCCGCTACCTTTCAAAGGGCGCTCTTGGCTATATTTGTTGATCTAGAATTTCTGTAGAAATTTATAGTGATGACGCCTGTTTGCAGATTTTCAAGAAGCTTCAAAAATTTGGAGAGTACTTCTTCGTTGGTTCGGGGAAGCCCATCTCGCTGAGTGATCGTAAATGTAGATTAATGTGCAAAGTGAGGAAAGCTATTATACTGATTTCCTAAAAAGGTATCCAAAGTTGATCCCACAAAGATTGAAATCATTTTTCATCTTCCAGCACCCAAAACTCAAAGGGAAGTAAGAGGTTTTTTAGTACATGTTGGTTACTATAGAAGATCCATCGAAAATTTTTCAAAGATAGGTTGCTCCTTTTTCACTTCTAGCTAAAGATAGTGAATTTTCTTGTCCACTTCGCCATGTTAGCCATTTGAAACATTGAAGGAAAATCTTGTATAGGCATCAGCTTTTCGAGGTCCAAACCTGTCCCCTCGCCTTTCACATTTCCTTCCCGATGCTTCGGGGGATTTGGCTATCGCGCAACTTTAGACAAGAGGAAGATAATAAATCCAATGTTATTTATTATATTAGTAAAAATTTGTCTTCCGTTGAATTGAACTATACATTTATAGAAGGAATTTTTAGCCGTGTTTTTTGCAATTAATAAGTTCGTACACTATATTACAAAGATATGAAGTATTTGGAGACATCGATCATTCGTCGATTAAATATTCGATGAACAAACCATTGACAAAGGGAGTGACTAGGTGGTTACTATTGTTACAAGAGTTTAATGTAGCTATTGTTGATAGACCATGGAAATATAATGTTGTAGCGCATTTTTCTTTCTAGATTAGATAATCCCGGTGAAATAAACTCGTTAATGATGATTTTCCGATGAACATATTTTTCTATGTCTACATTTTCTGTGGTTTTTGGCATTGATAACATTTCTGTTACCGGAAAAACACCACCTCACTTATCCGCTCGTGAAAAGAGAAACATTATCGAAAAGTGCCGTATATTCTTGGGATTCAAGGAGACTCTTTTACACCGGGGTCCATCTCATTATCCCAGATGTAAGAGAGGATAAAGTGTTTGAAATATTGAAATTTTCTCATGATGAACCATGTGGAGGCCACTTCACCGATAAGCATCGCATATAAAGTATTATGTGTCGGTTACTACCTTCCTTGTTTAAGGATGCCAAACAGTAGGTCAAAGTATGTGATAGCCACACGATCGTCACTTAATCAAACCAATTAAATGCTTTTATGCCCCCAAATTATGATTAAGTCAAAAAATGGGCTATTGATTTTATAGCCAATAAATCCAACATCTTTAAGTAAAATCATATTTTAGTTTGTACGCATTTCGTTACAAAATGGGTAGAGGCTAAAGTCGTTTTCTTTGCTACGTAAAATTTGTTGTTGATTTTCCTTTCCAAATCTTTACTACAGATTTGGTGTGCCTAGAGAAATTGTTTCCCGAAAATGGTCCGCATTTTATGTCTAATCTCAAAATATGGGTGATGGAGCAACATAAGATCCTATGACAAGAAATCCACTCCGTATCACCCGCAAGAAAGCATACTGTGGAATCTACAAACAAAGTGATGGAGTCCATTTTACAAAGATAAATAATATGCATTGGAAATACTGGCCGAAATATTACCAAGATTTGTGGGCATACGTAACTACTGGAATAGTATCGTGACATACAACATATGAGTCGTATATGGAAAACAAATGCTACTTCATTGAGTTCCAGATCAAAGTCTCTAATCGGCATTTCCGCTAGGATTAGATATCTACAAAGCATAATAATGCGCTTCTTCAATTAAAATGGAGTTAGATGAATTTCCGGGAGATGTTTACAAAACATATTAATTCAGCAATCGAAAAGGTGGCATGACAAGATTACCTAGAAAGCGCTCCAACCAGGTGATTGGGTACTCCTTATGATTCTAGATTTAAAATTTTTAAAGGGAAGTTCCATGCGACGTTGATGGGACCTATGAATTGATCCGAGTATTCAAGAATGGAGCAAGAGAAGCCAAAAATATCGATGGACAAGATTCAACATTTTGGTAATGGGTATTAGATTAAAGAAGTATTTTTCAAATTACCAGTTACAAAGATTTTAACAACAAGTCCACTGGAATTGGGATTTATAAACAAGAAAAACCAACCTTTGAAAACATGAACTTTTCTTCTAAAGAAAAATCAATTTCAGAATTGGAAAATCACCATTTATAAGACGAAGGTAAGGTCAACTTCGAACCATCTATCAAAAGAAGATCAAAAAATTTTAAGCAAAGAGAATGTTGTCGATTCAGATATGCTACTAACCACCCATAAAGCGAAGTCACAGAGCCAACCTTATAAATTTGGGGTAATTAGTATGGACATTTTTTATTTTCTAATTAACGCGAATTTCCAGTTATTTTTTTTAAATCTACAGTGGCACCTTCCAAAATTTTCATCTTTTCTTCAGTATCCCATTTCTAGGAATGATCCTCTACCAAGCTTTGAAAACCCAAATATAATTACCTTCCATGGCCTTTTTCTAAATTACTCCTATTCGTCAAAAATCCCACTTACCCCTAATTTTTTTCCTATCCCACCTTGTTTATTCCCTTCATAAAATGTAGTCTCAGAATCTCAAAATTAAATTCATTCCTCATTTCAAAAATTCTCTTCCATTTCTTGTTCCTTGAATTTACTAATATTATGGTATTAGTAGTACGATATGTTTTGCAAGTACCACAGCACAAGAAAAATTCCTGCATCCGAGGAAACCGTCAAGTCACCATATTTTTATTTAAACTTGCAGCTTTTAGATATTACGCTAAAACGTTGCAAGTATGTTGTCCCATATAACAAATGCAAATAGATATCAATGCACACTAGTCGCCAGCAAGAACAGTCGCTGGCAAAGGTTGCACCTCATCCCATGAATATTTTTATTTTCGGGGCGCATTTGGCAGGGAGTGGTCATTATAGAAGTTATATTATTATTTACCAGCTAATAAGCACCGTTACCGCAGCATCAACCATAATATTTTCAGCAAGCAAAGTTTTTTAAGAGTTACAGTCATAATTATTTTTAATGAACAAGTAAATATTTTTTTGAATTACATGAATGTGCTAACACGAACCGCTAAGTTATATAATAAATACCCTCATTCTCATTGCATCCTGATAATCTCTTCACTCATATCGCCTTACTCAATCGTTAAAACGCCGCCATCAGAATATCATAACCAAACATTTATCTTTGCAAAGCGATGTCGCAGCCACATTTATTTTGGTGGAAGAAATTAGTGCGATACGCAGCGGACGGAGAGACCGGATCGCTGGTTTATAAAAATATCAACACCGTGTTTACGCAATGCCATGAATTTATCGAAGGCAACTGCGACAGTCGCCTCTGTTTGGTCAGAACCCGCCGCCCTTCGAACGAGATGCAGACGGTATTCATTATTTCACAATATTCTGTGGCACTGCCGCGGCATTTGTTTTCTTCTACCACGCAGGCCTGATGCACAACGCAGGTGGCCTTGAGGTCAATATTATTTTAAAATATCTTTGCAAATATCAGCTCTGGACAAAGTCATTTAAAAATCAATAGCAAAGAAATACTTACCAGTGAACACCAAAAGTGATTTTTAAAATCGTAAACTCAGAGGAAGGACTGCAAGATTTCTATTGTTAATAAAGAATGAAATGAAATCAATAAAGGAGTCCTGTTAAATGTACTTGCCGTACTACAATGGCGGACCTCCTTTTTATCTCTTCTTTCTAATGTGACTTATATGTACTCCCTCACCTCAAAATGGCCTGTGATGCTTTAACACTTGAACCCGCTGCACGTCCAATGGAGGACATAGATTTCACTCACTTTTTTCAAGAGCCAGAACATGGCCATGTACAAGGAGCACACGCGACTAGGTCGAGAAGGAAATTTTACTGTCATTCTAGCCTGACCAAGATCTTGTCCGTGTTACCAACACTGGAAACACCTGGGAGGTGATGTTGTTAGAACAACAAAGGAAATGGGGAACCCAACGGAAGACAGCAAAAGGACTGAATAAGAGTGTTAAGAGAAGTCCTTCCCGCACCAATGCAAGAAGGAAACGAACAAGGAAACAATGGTAAAAAAATGGTTCCATCTCCAAAGAAACAAAAGACAAAATAAGTACACTCACAAAAGAAACTCCTTCGACGCCCTCAGCCGCATGAATGTACTCCCCGAGGAAGACAATTTTTAAGATCTCGCGACGCGCAAAATATGTAGAGGTCAAAGATGATATACTGCTGGCCGATTTCCTTAAACAGCCGAAAAGGATGATGAACCGAGGCCGGTGGTAGTTCAAGGAGCTCATAAGACGTTGAGTCCCTCCTCGCACCAATGCAAGAAGACGAACTAGAAACAAGAGCGACAGGAAAAGGAGAAATCCCGATGTGAAAAGGAAGAACCGCACAAGAAGAAAAAGAACCAACACAAGAATAAGAAGAGTCAAAAGAGTTAGAAGACGAAGAAGAATCGAAAGAAGTAGAATGAGGAAGGAAGAAGAGCCGGAAGAGTTAGAATATGAAGAAGAGTCGAAGAAGTAGAAGAAGAAGAACCAAGAGCAAGAAGAAGAAGAAGAACCGGAAGAGTTAGAAGAAGAAAAAGAACGAAAAGAAGAAGTGTGTACTAAAACTCCAAGGGACATTAAAGTCCCCGAACAACATGTACTCTATTGAGATAGAGAAGGAAGAAGATTCGTAGCTTCGTTACCTCAATACTTGAGTCGAGCTTCAAGTACAGAATTTAGAGTACTGTAGCCAAAAACATAGGGAAGAAAAGAATAACAGCAAAGAGTTCTTACGGCGGAGATCCAAAAGAAAAAAGGAGAAGTCGTGTATGGAAGTACCGTGCTTCACAATGTTTTAGACTTCCGCTTAAAAAGGTATGAAGAAATTGAAGAGCAAATAGTAAAACATGAAGTCTCAAACACCGCATCGATGATAGTATGTCGAGCACGAGTGAGCCGAAACGCTCAAAATTTTGAAGTTTTTTGCGTAGGTAAAGAGTTGTCCGAGGACACACAATAGCTTAGAGATGGGAGGATGTTAGCCTCTAATTGTCTCTCTTTTTACTACTTTTTCCCTTCCCAAATCATAACCATTTACCCCCGTCATCTCCTTATGCACCCTCATCCCGCACTCACACCAAGCATGGTGACATATTTTGTACAAACCTTTATTCTTCATATTTTACCCGATTTTGTTAATTATTAAATATTTATTGTATGATTTCTTACTTTTAAATTATTCTTGTAACCTATCAATATCTCCAATTTCTGTTTGGTGGTTAGAATGCTTACCTGATTAACATCCTCCAGCAAAGATCGGATCCTCGTATCAGGCCAACACAACAAAAGATATCTGACGAGGATCCGAATCCCTCTCGATCGCTCGACCCGCGGGGCCTGCGCCATGACACGTAATCAAGGCAGCCAAAGATTAGATCCGTGAAGGGGTGGAAGTTGAAGATTGGTTACGGCCGCCGAAAACGTATTTATTTTGAAAACCGAACAATCTAAATTTACATTTTGTTATGAAGCGGGCTGAATGATCTGGTTTCGGCCTTCGGCCACCGCATCTATATAATGTAATTTGTAAATAGGACTTGGTAGCGAAAGCTTTTTTGGATAGAGAAGAACATAGAGGCGATAGCAAGTTATTTCGTTATCGCCCGAATCGGGCCGAACGTGTATCCACGCATGTATTTGCTCGAATGGATCAATAAAAAAGGAATTTTTCCCCGCTTCATGAATCGTGTTTTATGGTTTGGTTGATTAATTAAATTATGCATGGCATACTGGCCAAGAGGGAAATGCGCTTGGTTGGCGCAAATGCCTAACCTAGCAAGTTTACCCCATTCTCTTTATGTAATTTATGTTTTATTGTCAAAGTGTGATTTAGCTTTAGTGCATAAATTCTTGTCTCAGGGTGGAATTGATTCATTGTGTGCAGTTAGAAATAGAATTTATTTTCCCTGCACTCTACTTTCCCATCGATTTCGAATACTTTCTCCGCCGGTCCAAGCAGAAATCATCCCCCGCATCAATGCAGCGTTGGTGACACTTCTTTTCACAATTTTGGTTGATTGGCTTTCCCGCCCGGTCCAAGAAGGAAACATACACTTGCACCAAATGCGCAGTTATGGTGTGTTGCTAAAGCAAGTCTTTATTTACTTTCCGCAACTTTCTTTCATTGAATGATTATGACAAAGAAAGATGTTTGCGCTTTTTTATTTCTTCACTTCATTAAATTCGGTAAACATTTACTTTTCATATATGCAATCTCGGGTTTTTGATGTTAGAAAGTAGCACTTGCGACAATTAAACAATCATTTAAAGAATCAAAAGCTAAGTAAGAAGTTCTAATGGCAAGAACTAGTTTCTTGACACAGATCTAAGTGCTCCGAACCTTGACCGCCGAGCCCTTGCATGAAGTAGAAAACCTTCGTTAAAGACACAGCTTTATACCTTCCACATAAAAATCTAATCCGCACTATTGCGTATCGCATTAATGCAAGAAGAAATCTATAAGGAAGCAACATTTAAGGGCCTATCTAACTAGACCGCTAAAGTGCCTCGCTTAGAGAAACACACTCTTAATAGTTACAACTGCACGAGATGGTTGCCTTTTTATCTTTGATCTCCTTTTCAGCAAATGCATTCTTTCTTGTTTCTACTTTAGATTATTTTGATGACTCGTTTATCTTTTTCTCTGTTTCGTGGATTTGCTCAACATTTCCTTCAAAGAAAGTATGGATTTATATTAGAGAGATTCATACTATCTTTGGCAGCTCTGCTTCGTCTCCTCAAGCTTTCAATAATCCCTCTGTTGACAATTAAGTGTCGAGGAGTTTGCTATGTAATTCTTGCACCCAACAATGTGAAGAGGGTTAGACAAGAATGTATTAAACGAATTGAGTTGGGCATGGGTTCAAAATAATTTTCGTGAAGAAATACTTCGTCAAAGAGGTACTACGACAGCAAGGCCAAATAATTTTATGAGCTAAATATGGACTGTTATTATATGAGTAGTATAAATGTCAAAGTTTCTTTGGGAGTCATTGAGGAAGGGCACTATCTTGAAGATGAGAAGACTAAAGCTCAATGATTTTTCAATGGTTTTCCATTAGAATTTAGAGATCGGATTGAATATGATGAGCCTCATACACTTGAGGAAGTCAGCTAGAAGCTAAACCATTGTTATGAACAATAAAGTAACAATAGCCTTAGAAAGGATGAAAAGGGAAGGAAAATATAAAGGTAACTGGAAATTGAAAAGAGAAAGGCCTTATAATGCATAAGAGAAAGAACATGTGGCACCATAAAAGAATTTTAACAGCAAAGATTGTGACATAGGCCACAATGTGAACAACATGGAGGTAATGGTATGGGACAAGAGAGTGGCTAGACATGCGTGGAGGAGAATCTTTAAGAGAGATTGTCCAAAGAACTAGGGTGGTAGGCCTGATATATATAATGCACAGGGGGCGTAGAATGTTAGGATGTTGCGTAGCATTCCAGTATTTGCAGTGCTGTGTGTTGTGGAAGGCAGAGCACTAGGTATCTATCATTTAGATGGACAAGAAGCTTTGTGATCGCTATTTCTATTTTGAATGACCTCGGATCTAATTATAGCTATGTTAGTCCTTAATTAGTGGATAAGTGTGGTTTGAGTAAGGAAATGCATGCGTAATCTTGGCAAGTGAAATTGGCCATAGGTACGAAGAATGGAGTACGATGAATGTGCATTTGAGTTAGTAATTAGCATGCCTACAACAACAGAACACTTGAACATATTTCTATCAGTCTTTTTAAGCAAGATGCTATCGATATGATTAACATTTTGCAGGACCAAGGTAGATTTTGACAAAGCCAGTGAAGTGCCAAGTGTACGGGTTCAAGAGTCCTACAAGGAAAGAGAAATCAACCGCTTAGGGATGGGTATACTATGCATGCCAAGCGCAATCGCCAGGAAAGGTGTGTTGTATTTGTAGTTCATATCTTCAGGACAAAGGTAAGGAAGTTGAGGATGTGCAGATAAAGAACAACATCCAGCCTTGCAACAGCTAGATGTGTGTTTCAACAGAGATTTCAAAGCCTCTACCTCACATGGAAGTATAATTTTCTTTATTTATTTGGTGCTAGGGGCAGCCCAAAGATCAAAAGCACCTAATAGGATGAGTACACCTAAGTTGGTAGAATAAAAATTGCAGCTTAAAGAGATGCTTCTGGCTAAAGTGTATATTAGGCCACTGTACGCAGGAAATTGCAGTGTTCGTGAAGAAGAAGGATGGCACTTTAAACTATGGACAATAATATGCCACCAACAAAGTGACCATCAAGAACAGTAACCATTACCGAGCATCAATGATTTGTTTGATCAAATCGAAGGGAGCAACAATTTTTCTTTAAGATCTAATGAGATCGTGATAATGTCACACGCATCAGTGAAGGACATACACCTATCTGCACTGTGCACAAGCATATGAATTTTTTGTGGCGTTCCATTTGGTTTAATCACCCCTGGCTACATATATTTGTTTGCTCGATGAACAATGTGTCGTATCCTTATTTGGACAAGCTTATGATTCTTTTTATTCATGACATATTGATATATTCGAAAAATGAAATAAAGAGTATGTCAAGCATTTGCTAAATAGCATGAGGTCAAGGAGAGAGAACGCAATATGTTAAGCTCTCAAATTAAAATTATTCCAAACCGAGGTAGACTACTTAGACATGTCATCTCCAAGGAAGGGGTTGCGTAGATCCCGGAGAAGATAAGGGCCATCGTGGAGTGGGTAGATCCTAATGATCCAGGGTAAAATCTTGATACCCTTAACCAAGACCTTTTTACTCACCTAATAATTATAATTTCATTTAATTAAGACATTAGTGAATTGAAATGAACAATTGTAGATGTAAATAAGAGGAACATAAATGAACATCTAAATCAAGAAATACTGTGTTTGATGACTTAGTTTTGCCCAGAGGGACCACATCTCCCAGCTTCAATGTCAAGATGGTGTAGGAAAATGCATTATGTGTTGTATGAAGAAGATGTGCATAGATGTGTTTTTCTATGACAGACATAAAGGAATCTTCAAGAGATGTGCCTTCCACACATTTGTGCCACAATGTTTGTAGATGTTGGCTTTGGTAATTTTGATTCTGTATTGACAAGTAAAGAAAGGAACTTTCAAGAGATGTGCTCTTTCACATATCTTGCCACAACAGCCAGGTGTTGGCTTTGCATCTTGAATCCCAAGAATGTTAGGTGAAGGAGGCCTTTCTGGCGATGTGCCTTCTTTTCGATATTTTCACATTTCACTTTTATGTGTTGCTTGGCATCTTGATTCTTACATGAGAGGGGAAGAGTCTTCAAGGGATGTGGCTTTTCTGCATCGGACAGTAAACAGCCAGAGATGATGGCTTTGCATCTTGATCTTAAGTACATGAGAGAGGAAGGGAGCTTCATGGGATGTGCTCTTTCTAAATTGCATTGCACAGCTTCGTAGATGAAGTGCGTTTTATCTTGATTCCGAAGTGCTGGTGAGGAAGGAGTCTCTATGATGTCAGACCACATTATACGGTTGTAGATGATGGCTTTGCATCTTGATTCCTTGGCACAGAAATGAAGGAGTATTCAAGGGATGTGCCTTTTCGCACATCGCATTGCAAAGAACAGACAGCGATGGTTTTCTCAATTTGATTTCAGTGTCGGGTGAAGGAGTCATGTGTGGGGATGTGCCTTTTAATGACAAGCTTGCGTACAACGGACGATAGGTAAAGCTTGATGCTTTGGAGGACCAAAAGCTCCTCGTTGGGAGTGAATGATCCAGGTGGATTAAACTAGGTACAAGTACAAGTAGCTCCGGCCTAGAGGGCTCAAAAATCAAAGTGTTCAAAGGTTCTTGAACCAGCCTTCATGTTGTAGATCTCATCCTTCCGATTCCATGGCGCGTACGACACTCAATTCGAGTCCGTATGAAGGAGTTAGGAGCAAAGAAAGTTCTAAGTTGACTTGGTGACTGACAAGCCTTAAGGAAGGCAATAAATTCGACTTTCTCCGACGCATCGGATTCCAAACCCAGGCCGCATTCCGTGAAATTGTGGCCTATTTAAATTGACTCCTACAGTCTAAAACTGAATTTTCAAAAATTCACATTTTGTTTTAGATTTAAACAAATATATATATATATATATATATATATATATATATATATATATATATATATATATATATGTGGCGGGCTACCCACCCCGCCACCCCACCATACATTTAAAGATTGAATATTAAATGAGGAAATGACAGCCATGACCCCCACCGCCCTCCATGGCCTTTATAAATGGCATATATATGTAATCTGCATATGGGGTTGGGTCGAGACCGTGGGCTGCGACCCCCGCCTCCACCAACAAAAACTAAAACTTTTATATTTAATATTTGTTACAACCACTATGACATTGTGGGAGGGGGCGAGGTTTGACCACCCGACCTCCTCCAACAAATTGCCTTATTAACCAATGCTCCAACGAATTTTCAGGACCCGCCGCTCTTTTATATACTGGAATCCAGCGTATTTGTTCGTGCATGGGGGAAGTCAAGCATGGAGAAGGAGCATGATTTTGCAAGATTAATGTTATTTTGCAACCACGTATGGGCACGGAATCCGAGGAGATGCACTAATTTAAATTTTTATTTGTACATTGCTACACGCAAATCAAGGAGGTGGAAATCCCATGAGCCGTAAAAGAACCAAGTGGAACTCGATTGAGCCCAACTTTCAGAGGGCGTAACCTTTGACTTTGTCCAAATGGGACAAGTTTTATGTCTTTTTCGCACTACTCAATGCCACGAGTCCGATGGCATGCTCGCTTTCTTCATCCGAAGTTTTCGATTTTTCAACCACTTTTGGAAGTGGGTTATGTAGGTATCGTATTTCCACAAGTGAGCAAGCCGTTTTCACATTTTTCGACGCCACAAGATTGATGATGTTTTCGTATTCGCCGCATAGCAAATTTCACCTTCAACAAATGGAAGCATGAGGTATATGATGTGGATTCCATGTACTTCTTCATTTATTTCTTCGATATGCATTATGTCTTGCGTATCCCTTGGCGGATACATGAGTTGTGGGATCTTGCCTTGTGTTGTTATTGATGTACTTTCGCTATGGATTTGTGTCATATATGAGATCCCTTTTATGCCACATTGGCGAGATACTCTACTTTCATATGTGTATTTTTTGAGATCCTTTGTTTTCCGTGAGCGGCGGGATACTTCATACATGATGTCACATGATCATACCGATAGGAGACTTTCTTTATGTATGAGAGTTCCGCAAAGGAACATCTCTTATGTCTGTTTACCTCGTGTGAGGGAAATTTTTCCTTGTATGTCATAGGGAAACACATCTATGTACATCTTCTTCTTACAACACATAATGCACAAGCCCATACCATCTTGACACCAAGGCCCGAGGATGTAGTCCCTCATGGATCTAACTCCGTCATCAAACAACGTGTTCTTATGATCGTCGATCTTGTTCATTTATGTTCCTCTTATTTACAAACTTCACAATTGTTCATTTCAGCTCATTAACGTCTTATTTAAATGTAATTCTATTTATCACCTAAGTAAAAGGTCTTGGTTAAGGGTATCAAGAATTTACCCCGGATCACCTAAGAATGTATATGAGGTGAGATCATTCATGGGATTGGCAAGGTGTTACTATAGGAGGTTCATCGTGAACTTTCACATATTTCTTATCCTATTACATCATTGCATAGGAAAGGTAAGAAGTTTGATTGTACGTAGGAGTGTAAGGCCAATTTTGAGCAGTATTAAGAAATTGTTGACACATGCTCCGTTGTTAAAGATTGCAGATCCATACAAGGATTTTGTAGTATGTACATATGCTTGCAAGAGAGGACTTGGTGGAGTCCTTATGAAGGATGGAAAAGTGGTATGATATGAGTCGAGAAAACTAAATGAGCAAGTGCTTAACTACTCAAAGACATTCTGAGCTAGCAAAGCATCATACATGCACCGAAGCCGTGGAGGCATTATCTTCTTGGCAAAAGTGTGTTTGTACTTCGATGAGTGACCACATCGGGTTGAGGTACTTATTTGAATTGCTGAATTTTAATGTGTAGGCTAGATGGTTGGGCATGATCATGAGTTTGAATTCTATATCGTGTACATCAGGAAAGAGAATGTAGGTCGCATATGCCTAGCATGCGAATATAGGTAAATCACTTAACAATGATGAGCTCCTATGGGATAGACTTACAGGATAGGATTCGTTATGCAGCGTGTGCCGCAGATCACAAGTATATGGAGATTATGCATAGGTTGCAATAGAGTACAAGCATGTGTGTTGGTACTGTGCACATGTCCAGGTAATAGTGTAGGTATGTATGGTATGGGTACAAGTATGTGTATAGGTACACGTGTATAGGGTTTGGACTACCATCTCAAAGAAAGCAGATGGATTGATCGCATTTAAGGTAAAGGATATATGTACCGAACAAAATTGAGCTCAAGAAGGTGATCTCTAAGGAGTTTCATGGTGCCTCACTCCAGGCTACCGTAAAACATCGACATGCTGAAGATATCTTACTATTGGCCGAATCTAAAGAAGGATGTGTTGTGAGGTTGTAGCTAGATGTTTGGATTTTCAAATGGTTAAGGCAAAGTGTAAACATCAAGGTGGATTACTACCGCCGGGACAGATTCCAAAGGGAAATGGGAGGTCATTTCATGGAATTCATCACATATTTTCCTACATTGCCTAGACAACAGACTTCCGTCATAGTTGTTGTGGAAATATTAAAAAAATTTGCACACTTCATTCCGATGAAGACTACATACTCATCTAGTGATGTAGCACAAGTTTTTATCGTAGAAATAGTCGTATTGCATGGTCTTCTAAAAAAATTTGTGTTGGACAATGGGATGCAAAGTTCACTTCGAAGTTTTGGAAGGAGTTGTTTGGTGCTTTAGGCACCGAGTCGGCCTTCATCACAACTTATCATTTACAGAAAGATGGAAAGACTAAGAGGATCAAAAGGATATTGGAGGATATGTTGAGGATGTATGTGATGCATTAACAATGTAAGTGGGAAGAGTATCTTCCATTGGTATTGTTTGCATACAACAACAAGTATCACGAGTCAGCCGAGGATGAGTCCATTTGAGGCTATGTATGGAGAGAATTGAAACACTCCTATCGCTTGGAGTGATCCTAAGCACGTGGTACCGATTGGACAAGAGATGTTGGCAAGAAATGTTCGTGAAATGTAGGTGATCAAGAGGAACTTGGTGCTAGCAGGATAGGCATAAGATTTATGCGTATAGGAATGGGTTGCTGAAGTATTTTCAAGTTGGGGATCGTGTGTATTTGCACATCAAGTCTGAAGAAGAGATCCTCATGATTGAATCAAGTGCCAAGTTGGAACCCTTAATTTTGTGACCTTTCAGATTATTGAGAGGATCGAACCAAGACTCCATCAACTTGCACTACCTTCCATGAAATTCCATGATGTTTTTCATATATCATCACAAAATTATTTAAAGGTGATGATCATGTGATTTAATGGGTTTGTATCAGCAGTGGAACCGTATGGAGAATTCCATCCGAGCCTCAATGTATATTGTAGAAAAAGGTGGTCATGCTCGCAACCAAGAAATTGAGTAAGTTAAAGTGTAATGGAAGCACTTTGGGCCCGATGAAGCTACAGGAGATGGTGGATCAGATGTAGGCCATGTATCCTTCCTTTTTTTTCTCGTTGGAGTTGTTTTGGTGTGATGTTGGTTTTTGTTTAGCATATGTTTTGGAGATGTTTTGGTATATGTTTTGATGTGATGGTTACATGTATGTACATATGTATATGGATTTAAATACTGCCATGAGCTATGTTATAAAGCCCCAATAAGTGGTATGGTGTCATGTTGTGATGATGTCATCTTGGTTTGCTTTTGAGCGTGGTGATCATTGTAAATAATGCATCGAGGTATGTTATAAAGCTCCATCGACAAGGTGAGAATATTAGATCTACTAAAATGGTTATCTATCTAAGAAACCAACAACATATCAACATATAAATAAGAACAAAAAGAGAAAATGAAAAAGAATACAACATATATACGTGGTTCACCCAATTGGGCCACATCCATGGGAAGGTTGTCTTCTATTAACTCCGTAAATCTCCTCGCAATCTTACAAAGAGAGAAACTACAAATACGTATGAGCATAAGATGAGATGTGATAGTATTCAAAAAGATATTAGTAATTTTAATGTGTTTGTTTGTGAATGTTGGGCTCATATTCCTTATGAAAACGGAAAAAGTTAGAACCCAAATCTCACAAGGGTATATTCATTGGTTATGATGAGAATTCCAAGGCTTACAAAAGGTTTTATCATTCTAATCAAAGTGTCATAATCGAAGGGATGTTCAATTTCATGAAGTCTCTTCCCCACCCGAGTCTATAGAAACTCATGTTACCCCGAATTTATCAATACCACCTCAAGTACTCATATTCTTGTTATCTTCTTCTAGTTTTGTGCCTCTTATTGATCTTGATTCTTCCTCTCCCTCAAGTATTCCACCCGAAACTCATGAAGCTTCATGAAGTGACTCATGGTCCTTCTATTTCCTCCTTGTTTGGGCTAGGAAACCCCTTGAATCAGAGGTGAGGAGGTTGGAAATCCTTCTCACACTCGTCCAAATAGATCTAATTTTTCTCTTATGACCAAAGTTTTGCCATGTATGATCATGCTACTTATGCTCAAGCTATGGGTAATCCTCATTGGGAACAAGCTATGTATGCCGAATATGAATC
Source organism: Pinus albicaulis (assembly GCA_034641835.2). Lineage (NCBI taxonomy): Eukaryota > Viridiplantae > Streptophyta > Pinopsida > Pinales > Pinaceae > Pinus > Pinus albicaulis. The sequence goes on from JAXQQM020077679.1 coordinate 75,239, forward strand.
TCTTTTTCATAAACAAGACTTGTTCTTGTGTTCCTCTTCCTTTAGGAAAGAATTTATTTGGTTGTAAATGGGTTTATAAAACTAAGTTCATTGCAAAAGGACAGATCGAAAAGTATAAAGTTATATTATTTTCCAAAGGCTTTTAATCAATTTGAAGGGTATTGATTATAATGAAACTTTGTTGTTTGTTGTTAAAATTAACACAATAAGAACCATTTTAATACTTATCAGATCTTTTAAGCAGAAATTCATCAAATGGATGTTAAAAAGTGCATTTTTTAAATGGTGATCTGGCGTAAGAAATTTATATGCAACAACCCTCCTCGGTTTTATTTCTATTGAATCCTCAAGTTTATTATGCAAATTACACAAACTTTATATGGTCTCAAACAAGCCTCTAGGGCTTGGTATCATAAAATTGATTCATATTTCTTGAATAATGGTTTTATGTGTTGTATATGATCCAAATCAGACAGTTAAGAACTTTGGTGATAATGTCCTCATTATTTTTTTATATGTGGATGATCTAATTATCATTGGCAAAGACGACTTGTATTAATTCACATAAAAATTGCTCGTATGTACCAGAGATGACCGATCTAGGTATTGCACTATTTCATGGTATTTTCTCTCTCATCCTAAGTTTTGTACGGGATTAATCAATCTTGTGGACAAGACGATCTCCCTAGCACTAAAGTATCTAGCAACAAACAAACAACAAACTAATCTTTATCTAAGTATATATGATTCACAAGAAGCTCTATAGAGATGTAAAAGATTCATCAGATAGTTTCATTCATCAGATAGTCCAAGTATTTGTTTGAAGTCGTTGTTGTCCCTCGTGCACTTGAAGGAATTATCTCCGTAAACCTACAGTCACAAACAAGAAAAATATTAAATAACACCTGTATAGAAATCATCATAAATCATGCTTATCATAGTGATCAAGTAATCTATAAAATAAACCATTAACTAACAGCTTATTGAGAAAAATGAGTATATTTGTATTAATTTCAAAAGAAGGAAAACCTTACAACTTTAGCCTTGATGTTGAACAGGCCTTCCCGGGGACCCAAGCAGGAGTCTCCTCTACTTTGATAAGCTCCACACTCCTCCAACCAAGAAAAATAGAGGTATGTGATCTCTCCTCACAAAAATCTTACTTAAATGAGTCTGAATCTCAACAGCACTTAACCTCAAATATTCTAAAGCTTGAACTCCCCTTGAGGCTACCCAATGCCTCTTTTTATAGTGGAAAAGAGGAGGTTTTCAGTTCCAACTATGAAGGGATAGAATCCTCCTTCAAAGGGATAAGCTCCTTACATCAAGGGGTTAACTCCATAAGGTAAGGGATACATGAACCTCATAAGAGCGGTTCTGCCACCGCAAGATATTTTCTAGAAGCTTCTAGAATTTACTAAAAATGAGCTTTTCTGAGTTTACTTGGGCCTCTTTAATCTTTACAAGGGTCCGCACCTATAACACAGAGAAAGTGCGTTCAAGTACGTAGAAGACATGAACATTAGGTGCGGGACCGCAGGCAATATATAGAGAAAGTGCGACACCAAAGTTAAGGAGATTTTTAGGAACTTTTCTCTGATTTTCAAGGCTTGACATGAGGAACTAATATATTAGACTTGCAAAGGAGGAAGTATGAGTGATAATGAGCTCATACACATAGCAAAATGTCAGGATGACAATTTTCAGTGTAACAGATTGCCCCCTAAATTGCAAAATCTGGAATAGATGAAGCTGAAGTCTGTCATATATGAAGAGTGCAATATTTTATCATTTCAAGGATCATCTTGTTAATAATTTATTAGAACTCAGAAAACATTCACAATGAAAAATATATATATATCATTGCTAAGGTAGGCATTCCCATACTCAGATCAAAACTAACTAGAAACTCGATTCAACCGTTAAGTGATACAATAGAATTAGAGTAAGTACATCATGATAGACATGTGGTGATTACGTATGGACGCAATTTATCCGTTTATGAAGTAGTTCATCAGATAAATGATAAAACATCACCGTAGCCAGGATGGTAGAAACTAGATCTAGGGTCTTGATTTCTGCATCTCAAACTAGTATGATTCTATCCATGTGAATGAATGTGTCAAAGTCGAACATGGTAGAAACCACTTGATTACCAGTCAATGATGTAAACTGTTAACAAGTGTGAGAGTAACCACCAGTAATGTCAATGGTTCTCAAAGTACCCAGTACAATCCATGAAATGTGAATGAATGAGCTGAAGTCGAACATGTCACGGAATCATTCGATCGAAGGTCAATGATGCAACCTGTCGTCGAAGGCGAGAAACCTGCCATTGAGGCATGCATATTTCAAGGTACTGACGATTTCTGGATCAACTTCCTAGATAATGAGCTGTCGTCGATAGAAAGTGATCTGTCATAGGCAAGCCCACAACACGAAATCATAGATCAAGTTTTGAAAAAATATATTGGCAAGGACTGACTCAGAGATGGTCAACAATGGATGACAGATATTTTGCAGATGAATGGTTTATTTGAATTGTCCTCTTGAACACATAACGACACTGCAGATGGCTTGGTAGCAGTTGACCCAAAGCTAATACCCAGAAACCGGATGAAGACTTTCAAATGAGGTTCGATTAACTGTTAGGCAAAGGATTTCCCAACCCAGGTGATTGAAAGTGTCGTGTTCAAGAGTGGTTAACTAGATTTTCAAAAAATCAAAATACGACAAACAAGTCCATTTTTCTCTCTTTTCCCCCACCATTTCTGGCAAGTACCTCTTTATTTTTGACAAGCTTGAGGAGGATAACATTTTCTTGTTTATAAGCTCATCCTTCGGATGAGTCCAACCTAGTTTAAGATTCGAACCCTAAGAAGGAGTGGTTCGTTCCTGTTGAAAATTAAACAGGTCCTTTACTGTTAAATTTTAACGAGTCCAGTATAGGAGAAACTCGGTGTTTTTCAATTTTAGGGAGTCAGAAGAAAAAACTTAAGAAAACTCCATGGGTGTAATTTTTCATAAATTTAGTCTCTCAGGCCCGAAAAAGGATAAAATAATGCGGGAGAGAACTCTATTGACCGTAATTAGTCAACGTATACCTTTTTCGTAAATAGTCCATTTCAGTCCATAAAAGGGGTAAACTTATACTGAAAGGACGATCATTCATTTACTTTAACGAGTTCGAATAATCAAGTACTCGGCAATCTTTTCATGTTTAGAGAGTCTAAAAAGGGCTTAAAAGAGGACTCCAAGTTTTCACTTTTTCGTAAAAATTTTGAAAGAGTCCGAAAAAGTGATAAAAGTATACTCTTTGTTGAAAAACGATCAATTCTCCTGAAAAATCCAATTTCTGCACAAAGAATTGAAACATTACACGTACCTATTTTAAGATAAATAAAAATGCTTTCAAAAATAACCTTTTTAAAGTGAAAAATAAACAAATTAGAAACTCGTTTATTCGAAAAAACTTATAAAAAGGGCTTTTCTAACTTCATTTTACCGTTCAAGTTCAGAGTGAAAAGTAAAAGCTTTTGGGTAAAAAAGTTCCTGTGAAGATTCTGGAATATCCGTGCGACGAAATCGAGAACCGTCAGCTCCAGGTAATCCATGACCTCCTAATCTTGTATTTCATTTGTTTGCATTTCATTTTTAGGCTTTAAATTTTATTTTTAAGAGAAAAATATGTTTAAAAAATCGCCCGCGGGGGTCCGCAAGCATAACACACGGACCCTGCGGACCCCGACTTTTTTTCTATGTAGAGGTCATGGGTCCGCACTTGTCACACAGCACGTGTGCGTTCCTACACACTGTGTATGAAAACAAAGTGCGAACCCCGTGCAATTAGATTTCAAAGTTTAAATTTCTCAATTGCCGCCCAACATTTTTCAAATTAGATTGTTCTAATATATCTTTTTATGCATTGTAAGATAAACAAGATGCTAATTTGGAGAGAACGTGAGCATGAAGACGTGGATGACGCCGCAATGCTCCATTTGCCTACAATGCAAGCATTAAGAGCATGCGGTTTGTATAAATTCTGGGCCATTCAGGGCATGAGGGCACAGGTAGACCTCCTAACATGGCTGGTGAACAGGTGGAACATACAGTACCAGTGTTTCATTATTGGCGGCCACCGGCTCAAAATTAAGCTGGAAGATATTTGTTTTCTGACTGGTTTGTCCAAAAGGGGCGAACAAATTTCTTTTTTTGGGACTAGGCCAGGTGGCCAGACTATCGCTAGTCTTCGACAAGAGTTCTGTAATGATCAGGCAGACCCTAAGGACAAACAGATTGACATAAAAAATATCATCCGTCCTGAGCTGAAAGTTATTGCATTTACTATTACCAGGCTGTGTGGGAGTGCAGCGCTGCATGTAGCTACCGGTTCCCAGATGTGCATTGCTGTAACTTTTTTTCGAGGCACCATTTTCAACTGGTGCGAAGCTGTGTTGGCTAATGTAAAAGGCCAACTAACCAGAGCGAAGAATGGAAAACTAAATAACTTTGGATATGGATCCATTGTAGTCACATTTTCTCTAGAGAGGATCCCCATGTTAGCTCCACATAGCATTCATGTTGATGCCGGTGGACCTCGAGAACCTAGGATGGTTCGTTGGGTTGCATTGATGGCCCGTCATGGTATCGAGGGCGTCGAGATTGTTCGATTTCCTCCTTCATATTTTCGTTGGCTGGAGAGCCAACTTTGTGTTATAGAGGATTTTCCATACATCGGGATAGATTTCCGCGGCGACTGAGAGATGACTCTCCCAGCAAGGGAACAGTGGGATGAATCAGGTAAAATCGTTTTCAACAATTTCTAAGTTCTAATTTTTTTATTTTTTAATTGTCTCAAAACTAATAACCAAAAGTTTTAAATGCAGATGTGGGCCCACAACGACCAGCCCATCTCCAGCCTTATGAAAGGAGATAACCAGCTGCAGCCGCACCAGCCCCAGCAAGCCAATCAGCAGAGATCCTGCCTGATTTAGAGCATCACCTAGAGCGCCTGACTCTAGACATTCCATAGACAGACATAGATGAAATTCCACTCAGATTACAGAGATACGTGATTGGTGTCCCAGGACCTTTTAGGAGGTTCCTATGTAGGGTGGCTCGGGCAGTGGTCTCTTATCGTGATCACCATCAGTGATGGGATGATCATGTCGTAGACTCATACATTTGACCTTTTGTATTACCATTTTTGTCGATCATAAGGTGTTTTCAACCTATGATCGAAGACGATGTATATATTTTTGAAAACACTTCTATACTATGATATATCACTATTTACTGGCTATCTGTGTACATGTTATGAATGTTGTTTAATTTACTGTTTTGATTATTGCAAATGTCGATTTATCATACTAGAAGCAACTGCATCTGCTAATGTATTTAAATGTCTTGGAATATGCTGATATTCAATGTAATCAAATTCACGTTCCAAGAGATGAACTCTTAAAAATAACCGTAATAACACTAGATTTATAATGGCATAAACCCTATTGAGCTGTAATACAACAAGTTCAGAATCCAACCTAACAATCAAACTCCAAATTCCAAAAGATATCGATTCAGATAGTAACTCAATCACTGCACTATACTCTGCAATGTTATTCGTTGTTTGACCAAGGCTTACCCCATGCATGGATACTAACTCGTCAGAGGGTGAATAGATAACCCAAGTTGCAGAAGAAATGCTTTGTGACAAGCACCATCAGCAAAACCAACGTAGGTTTGAAGAGACGTTGACATCTGCAATATCAAGAATAAAACTCAGATAAGCAGGAATAGTGACAAAACACATTTCTAAACTAGGCACGCTTTTCTAATCTAAAACACACCAGCTGTAAAGAAATATAATCTAATTAAATCTCCACACCATGTTTAAGCATAATATCTCTTTAGATAAAGCCTATTTCTAGGTTTACCTAAAGGGACACCGTCAAAATCTATCAGCTCATAGGCCCCTTTTGCCAGTTTTTGCTTAACAATAAAAGGACCGTGCCACATAGGCACGAATTTTCCAGCTCCTATATTATCGTTGGCTTGATCATAAACTAAGACTAGGTTTCCTTCTGAAAAATTTCGAAGGGTAACACTTCTATCATACTGAACTTTTATTCGTTTGACATGAGCCTCGTTTGCTATTGCAGTGTTTCGTCGATTCTCATCTAGCTGAGCCAAGTACAAAAAACGTTTCTCCTCTTCAGACGTAGCTGGAAGTAATTCTATGGCTAATTTCAAAGACGGAATTTCGCATTCAATCGGCAACACAACCTCCAAACCGTAAACCAGTTGAAAGGGAGTGAAACCAGTTGATGTTTTTACCGAGGTTCGATATGCTCAAAGTGCTGAAAATAACATGGAATGCCAATTCGACTTATGAATACCAATAATTCGTCTGATCATAGTGACTAAAAATTTATTGATAGCTTCAACTAGACCATTAGCTTGCGAATAATACGGAGTGGAACTATCATGGCGCAGGCCAAGTTGATCTGTCAGTTCAGTCATCATGATATTCCGAAAATGACTTCCATGATCTGTAATAATGGCTTGAGGAACACCAAACCTAGAAATTATGTGATTGAATATGAAAGTTGTAGTAGTCTTGTCGTCAGCTGAAAATGTAGGCATCGCCTCGGCCCACTTAGTAAAATAATCTACCGCTAAGATAATATACGCATTCCCCCCGGCCGAGTGAGGGTTACATGTAATAAATTCAATACCCCATTTTTCGAAAGGACCAACAGCAATTATAGGGTAAAGAGGAGCAGGTGGCACACGCATCTTACGATCAAAAAGTTGACAATTGTGGCATTTCAGGACTGCATAGATACAATCTTTGAATAACGACGGCCAGAAATAACCAGCACGCAATATATTTTGGGCTGTGGCATACCCAGACATATGACCGCCACATGCTCCAGAATGGCAGTCATTTAAAACCTTCTCAGCTTCTTCATGAGTAAGACAGCTTTGGAAAACAGAATCCACTCCACGACGATAGAGTGTATCACCAATAATACTGTACTGCTGGGATTGGAAACGTATTTTTCGTCACTGAGATCGTGAGATTTCAGGCCGAAAAGATTGGGTTTGGAGATAAATGATAATATCCCCATACCATGGATCAAAAGTACTGATAAGAAATAAGGATTCGTCCACAATGGACTCCTCTGCCACAGTTTCAGTATCAGTAGAGTGGAAATCACACATCAATTCGGCAAAAACCAAAGATTTCTTTGCCTTGGATTTTTCAAATTCCAAGTGAAATTCCTGCAGGATGACTATCCATTTGGAATACTTGCCCCCTAGCAATTGTTTGGTCAAAATGTACATCATAGGGTTACAGTCAGAAATTACTGTGGTTTTGCGTAATAAGATGTAGTGTCTAAATCTTTGAACAGCTTGAAAAACTGCCAAGGCCAATTTCTCCACGTGTGTATTTGATCTCAGTAGGATGCAGATTTCGACTAATATAGTAAATCACATGTCTAGTTTTAGATTCGTCTTCCTGAACTAAAACCATCCTAATTGTGGAATGAGAGGCGGCGAGGTACAAAACGTAGTCTTGGTTGTAGTTGGGAGGATGCAATAACGGTGCATGGGTCAACGCGTGTTTAAGTGCATCAAAAGATCGATCAACGATCTCATCCCAAAAGAATGGAATGTTCTATTTCAGCAACCGAGTAAAACCCTTTTTTAACTCGGCATAGTTAGGAATGAACCGACATAAAAAATTTGCTTTCCCCTACAAACTTTGGAGTTGGCGCAGAGTCGAAGGAGGAGGTAAATTGATAATAGCTTTGACCTTTGACAGATCAACGCGAATGCCTGCTTTCGAAACAAAAAATCCCAACAAGCGACCCGATTCTACACAGAAAACACATTTGTGTGGATTCAACCTAATTCGATAATGCCTACATCTCATAAATATAGCTCGTAAATGAGTGAGATGGTCGGCCCTACGCGATGAATGAGCAGGTAAATCATCGAGATAAGGCTGCACAATGTGCTTAATGTCATGAAATGCGTAAGACATAGCCCTTTGAAAAGTTGCTCCAGCGTTCTTTAACCCAAAAGGTAGTTTGCAATAAGAAAATGTCCCCCATGGACAAATGAAAGCTGTTTTTGGCTGATCAGCAGGGAGTATGTTTATTTGATTGTAACCGGAAAAACCATCCATAAAGGAAAACATTTCACTGCCGGCACAATCATCAATTATTTGATCGATATAGGGGGTTGGATAATTGTCTTTGGGACAAGCTCAATTAATATCCCTATAATCAATACATACTCGTATCGTTCCTTGTTTTTTAGTAACAAGAACAATATTCGATACCCACTCCGTTAAAGGAACTGGATAAATAAACCTACGGGAAGTAATTTTTCAACTTCGTCTTTGATAGCAGCAACTTTTCTAGGATGTATTTGACGTAAACGTTGACGAACAGGTTTGGCATCCGGGTAAGTCTTGATTTCATGTACGATGATTGATGGATCAATTCTTGGCATTTCTTCATAAGACCAGGCAAACACATCACGAAATTCTTGAAATAGGGCTTATAAGTTTGAATTTCATCTTCTGTACAACAAGCACCTATATGAATGTTTTCAATTATTCCTGGCTTTACTGAAATGTCAATTGGAATCGTTCGAGAGATATTTTCCAAATTTAACTAAGAATCAGGATTTTGCAATGGATTTTGCGGTTCTTTGACATATTCAACAGTAAAAATTGAAGCGAAATCATCTTCAAAATGATCCAGCTCAGGTAAAAACGAAGATCGGTGATGTAGATCTTCCCATGGTAAATCTTCAACAGACAAAAGTTCACGAATCTGCTCATCAGTATGAACAAGATCAGGAAATTTTGTTGTGGCTGAACTAGATATAGAAAGTGATTCCTCATGGATCCCATTCATTGGATCAATTTCGGCTGAAGAGGGGTCGAAAGTGATTGTACATCCTGATATGCAATTTCAAATGGACTCAAAGGCATCATGCCATCAAATGAATCTAACTCGGAGTCAGAAGGTATGATCCAAGGATCATCAAACATAATAGTATATGACAAAATCATATGAATAGTTGCGATAGAAGGCGATACGTTAGGAGGAGGAAAGGAAAAATTTCCTAGTAAACTAGAATCTTTAATCAAACCTACTCCAACATCCTTGTAAGGGATAGCCGCTTTACCAACGTGCTGGATTGTTTCTGTAGAGGCTGGATCGGAAGAAAAATAAGTTAACTGATCTATTGTAATGATCCTTCCTTGATGTGGAAATTTTATGAGCCGAAAGACCGAAGAAACAACAGCAGTCATAGCATAAGACCAACTACGACCCAGAAGAAGGTTGTAATCTAGAGGGGCATCAACCACTTCCACATCTAGATTTATGGTTTTACCTTCGACCCCTATGGGTAAATCCTGCAAAATACCAAAAGGGTGGAAACCTCGGCCATCAAAAGCCTTTAGAATCATCGGAGACTGATTGAGTGTAGGAGAACCAAGCGATTTCCAACACTGGATCGACATAATACACGTTGAAGCTCCCTCATCAATCACAGTCCGAAAGATCGGTCTGTTTTTTACTAACATTGGAATTTGGAAAGCCATTTGGTGAGGTAGGCGAGGTGTACTATTCTCTAAATCGAAGATTATTAGGTTCGAATCCTGAGTATCGACAGCTCCTATGGCAGACAAAAGTAATTTATGCTGTGCTGGGCATGACTGCAGCACTTCCAAAGCCGACATTGCTGAAGGGGAAATAGCTAAGTCTACAACAATGTTGTAATTTTGAGCAGCTCTCGCATGTGGAGTGAAAGCTGATTTACGAAGAACACCCTTAGCAGGCGGTTTGATTATTAAGTCTGGATTTGGTTTCTCGATCTGTAGCGGACCAGAAACAGGAGGAGGTGTAGTTGATGTGTTTGCATTAGAAGATTCTGCTTCTTTACCATCAACAGGATTCTTACTACCATAATCTTGCGATCGCTTCGCAATCCGTACATGAGACATCATTAGAATAGGCTCTTCTGAGGCATTCGAGGTAGAACCAACCATCTTACTATCTTGAGTTGGAAAAGGATCCTTCAAGACAGCAGGTTGTTGTGAACCTTTAACGAATTTTGCAACCTCTGCTCGATGTGGGCATTCCTTGGTAAAATGATCCTCGTCACAGATGTAACAAGGATAGCGAGGTTTGTGTTTTTCGTCATTGGATTCGTTTTTATCAGTTTTCTCTTTTGAATTCTTTTTGTTTTTATTCTTCCCTTTCTTTTTACCACCGGATTTAGATTTGGTCGTAGATGTCTCTACGACATGAATGTCGGCAGAAATTTCGGGGGAAGATTCTCCTTTCGGGGAATCAGGTAAAGTTATAATAGGAGAAGAATTCTTTGAGGATTTCTTCTTGCTTTTAGTATTTACTGTACCAATCATACCATCAGCGACATGAGACCCTGAAGGAGCTGCAGCTATTTGACCTTGTTTTGGAAGATCGGGGATTTTTTCATGTAAAGTACCTGACTGTGTATAAACGAGGTCAAGGTACTGAGCTTGAGCAATTACTTGCTCCTCAGTAACAACGCCAGCCTTAGCTACGTCTTCAGTGATATTGGGTAATAATGATTTAACAAACCATTCTGCCAAAATTTGATCCGGAATGTAAACTTTCACCAAACGCCTTCTACGTCGCCATTCATGAATATGATCAGAAATATATGTGGACGTGGATTGCTTTAGTGAAGTTAATAGTTCCGTGCCATTGTCGTATCTGACAGGCAACTGAAAATGAGTCAAGAAGGCAGTTGCTAACTGACTGAAATTATTAAAAGAGCCTCGTGGTAACTCAATGTACCATTTGGCAGCAAGACCAATAAGAGTTCTTTGGAAAAGATGTAAGCGAATTGAATCATCAATTATTGAATTAGACGCACACCAAAGGTGATAAGTCATCATGTGATTTTATGGATCCTCTCCTGGCTTACCTTCGAATTTGGGTATATCACTGGGCAACTTATGCGGCATTGGAAGACAATACAGATAATAGAAAATTGGATCATTCGTAAGGCGCGTCAAATCAGGTAAATCCAAAGTTGCAATAAATGGTAATTGACGGTTAGGGTCGCGAAAACCTTGAGTAGCCAAAGAAGTTCTAGGAGGAGGATACCCAGGATAACTGGGGATCAGATTTGCATTAGGAATTGTGTAACTTCCCAGGGAAACAGGATTAACCGGACCAAACTGGTGTTGTTGAGGCTGTTGATAAGTATAGCCAGGGTATGGTTGATACTGATAATTTGGATTTTGTGAAACGAGACCGAATTGAGGCTGTCCCTAGTACGGTTGATACGTGAATTATGGTTGACTTGTGACAACCGTACTTGTACCATCTTGTCCCGCAGGCATCTGGATCGAAGTCTGAACTGAAGGTCCTGACTGGGGTACAGAGACTTGAGGGATTTGCACGGATGTAGGGATAGAAGAACTCGGAGCTACAGATACTCCAGAAACAGGTGTTATAGGTTGAACAGACGTTGTAGTAGTTGCAGCAATTTGAGGCGGAGTCTGAGGTGTACTAGGCCCAGACTGCTGAATAGAACTAGGTGCAGGAGTTTGAATAGTAGGCTGGACGGGTTGCTGGGTTGGACCAGAAACCAAAGACTTTCCAGGTTGAGAAGGCAACTACACATTAGGCTGCATAGGCTGTTGATATTGGAATGGATCCCACACCATATTCACTCCGGGGTATTGTCCCGTAGAAGGTTGAACGTAAGGACCATAGCCTGGTTGAACGTAGGGTTGATAAGTAAGTGGTAAATTTCCAGTTCCTTGAACAGATGATTGATCAGAAGGCTGTTGGAAACCTTGAATTGGGTACTGACCTTGAGGTTGATAACCCCGAGGTGCGTATTGAAGCTGGGGTTGATAAGGACACTAAGGAGCATATTGAGCTTGGGGTTGACCCTAGGGCATGTACTGTCCTTGAGGTGTATAACCTTGAGGTATGTATTGTCCTTGGGGTTGTCCCCCAAAATAATATGATTCCACAGTTTGTCCTGGGAAAAAGCTACCTTGAGGTTGCCCCCCAGGTGGTAACTGACTTCCTGAAGGTTGCCCCCCAGGCATTAATTGAGTACGAGAATTTGCCCCCGAAGCAGTAGCGATTTCCACGAAATTGCGTTCCGAGCGGTAGCGAGCGCAGCAGGGTTGAGGATTCGGAATATTACCAGACATCATAAAGATTTTCTTTGCATTTGACGTTTCAGTTTTAATTCCATTAAGACTAGATGATAATACATTTTCAATTGGTTGAGGAGCTACTCCAGAGAAAGTACCAGACAGAGCCTGATATCCCGAAGGAACAGAAGGACCACTGTGTAAAAACGCTTCTAATGTCTGGGAAAACATGGATGACTCTCCTACCATAATGGATGGTGGATAGTAACCTCTGGGTGTAGGATGAAATGGAATTTGAGGTGGAGAAAAAGAAAGACCTGGATTCTCTAAAATTTTTGTCAAAGATAGATACCAAGCTTCAGTTCGAATAGGGTTGTAGAAAATAGATTCACGCTCCCTAAGATTTAAATACTGAGGGGATTCGGGAAGAGATAACTCTTCGTCTGGACTAGTAAGTTCTTCAATAGAAATAAGGCCAGATGGAAGTTCTTCAGTGACAATATTTCTTACCCTAGGTGAACCAGTATCACTATAAGTTGGTGTAATAAATCCTGAGGATGTTTCCAAAACAGAAGGTTCAGTTTCAGGTTCAGATATTTCAGGTTCGTCAGCTAGTTCACTGGAAGGAGAAATACTACCAGTAACTTCAGAAACTAAAATCGGTTCTTGAATGTGTTCTGTTGTGGGTATTTGATGATCAGGATGAACAACTATAAATGAAGTTCCAATTTCTATTGATCTAATTCTACTGCTACTAGATGATACTAGAGCACGCAGCCCCTCAAGCTGACCTAGTGTATATTCAGGGGGTTTCCCTTGAAGTCTTCGGGATTGTCTCGACAATTCCACCACGATTAAATATTAACTAATCACACGCAAACAAAGAAAATTTCAATGAAAACACCTAAAGTCTCTAAAGAAACAAACAGCTGAATCACACGCTTAAAAATCTAAGAGTTCAAACCACACACAAACAGTAACTTCCCGTACTAAAAACACTAGTTGGTGATGAAATCCAACTTAGTAGAAATTTAATACAGAAAGGGCAGTTGGAACAGTTACCCCGACAACCTGCTTAATGAAACAGACTGGCACAAGTTTCTTCACAAAACCATCTCGTGTGAAGAGAACCCCCCAGAGAGTCCAAGTGAGTCTAGTCGATGTCTGCTCCAGGTACAGTGAGATCTTTCCTTCACCGTCACCTTAGGAAATAATCTTAAGCTTATGGACACTAAGGTTACCAACAGTAACAAATACAACTGGGGGAATAATCTACGATCCGATCCCACGTGCAAGGGCAGAGTAACAAATCTCAATCCCTTTGAAGGCTCCTCGACATGGTCAATCCGAGCTTTACCAACAAGTGACCCCAGGCTCCTCGACAATGGTTAATCCGAGGTTTACTGTTTGTAATACGCGCTGAATCTTCTATCTTTCCCAGTGAAACTGAATTGATTGTCTCAAAGGTTCGGACATGATCTCGTGATTAACTCCTTTAAGAGAAGCTTCCCAAATTGTACCAATTACAATTGGATTTATTTCCTACCGCAAGATTTATCTACTTGTTTTTTTTTACTATCTTGGAGAGTTAATTACTCCCTACTCCAAGATACTAGCCTAAGCTATGTTGGTGATAAGAGCCCTAGAAAATAAAAAGATTGCTAGATGAATTTTAATTAAGCGTTACTTTTATGAGTTGTTTATTAAGTCAATAGGTACGGAAATGAAACTTTGATGGTGTGAAGACTCGACTTCCAAAAACACTAAAAATGCACCTAAAAATGATAATCAATTCGTTTTCTTTCAATGAAATTCTAGCTAAAGAAAGAGTTCGAGAATGCAGTTCTTTTAAGAAACACTTCTTTCTTCAAACATAAAGAATAACCAAAAGAAAATATTTTTGTCTCTTAAAAAATAACTCAAAATGAGACAGATTATCAAAGCTCACAATAAAATCCTTTCACTTTCAAAAACTTGAAACTAGAAAAACAATTTTCCTTCAAAATAAATCTACAAATTTTTCAAAAGCACTCAAAACTATAAAACTAATTTCGAGATCTACAAACTTTAAAAATCTAATTGAATAAAAGCTTTAATATTTTTGAAGAATGTTTTACTTAGTTGTTCAACAAACTAAGGATCTATTTGTCCAGAATAAAAAACAGATCAAAAACACTCAGATATGTTTTTTATAAAAAATGAAATTCAAAAACCTATAACAAAGTTTTTTTCGAAGATTTGCAAAGAAACAAGCAGATATATTTCTCAATAAAGGACAGATTTCACAATCAAGTCAGATTCAGCAAAAAGGCAAAAATACCAATGTAATTTGAGGTACTTCAAACTGCCAATGCTTCGAATCACTACAAAGACCAAGCGAAAATCAATCCAAAACGCAAAACTTTTAGAAAATCATCAAAAAACCAATACTGCTGGAATTCATTCACAAAAAGATTTTGACAGAAACAATCATCAATCTGGGCAGAAACCGAAAACTCTAAATCAAAATAAAGATAAACTAAAGAAATAAATCTGGAGTTTTTCAAAATTTTAATAGGGTCCGCAGGCTTCCAGAAGTAACAAGTGCGGTCCCGCACTTTTTACTTAAGGAAAGTGCGAAACTGCCCGCACTGTGCAAAAAAGACAAAGTGAGGTCCCCAGAAAAACTAAAGAAAAACATAAAAGATTTCAAAATTTTCAAAAACAAAGAAAACCTAAGCTACCTAGGCAGATATCTATCAATAAAAAACCAGGAAAAAACTTTTCCTCAAATCAAAATAAAAGAGAACAAAAAAAAACAAGTTTCTTTCCCAGCGGAGTCGCCAATTTGTTGTACGGATTAATCAATCTTGCGGACAAGAACAATCTCCCTAGTACTAAAAGTATCTAGCAACAAACAGCCAAATAGACTAATCTTTCTCTAAGCATATATGATTCACAAGAAGCTCTATAGAGGTTTAAAAGACTTACCGTATGTCCAGCGTTTGTTTGAAGTCATTGTTGTCCCTCGTGCACTTGAAGGAGTTATCTTCGTAAACCTGCAGTCACAAACAAGCAAAATATTAAATAGCACCTATATATAAATCATCATAAATCATGCTTATCATAGTGATCAAGGAATCTATGAAATAAACGATTAACTAACAGCTTATTGAGAAAAATGAATATATTTGTATTAATTTCAAAGAAGGAAAACCTTACAAACTTAGCCTTGATGTTGAACAGGCCTTCCCGGGGTCCGAAGCAGGAGTCGCCTCTACTTTGATAAGCTCTGCACTACTCCAACCAAGACAAATAGAGGTATGTGATCTCTCCTCACAAAAATCTTAGTTAAATGAGTCTGAATCCCAACAACACTTAACCTCAAATATTTCTAAAGCTTGAACTCCCTTTGAGGCTACCCAATGCCTCTTTTTATAGTAGAAAAGAGGAGGTTTTCAGTTCCAACTATGAAGGGATAGAATCCTCCTTCAAAGGGATAAGCTCCTCACATCAAGGGGTTAGCTCCATAAGGTAAGGGATACATGAACCTCATAAGAGCAGTTCTACCACTGTAAGATCTTTTCTATAGGCTTCTAGAATTTACTGAAAATGAAATTTTTCGAGTTTACTTGTGCCTTTTTAATATTTACAGGGGTCCGCACCTATAACATATAGAAAGTGCGTTCAGGTACGCAGAAGTCATGAACATTAGGTGCGGGACCGCAGGCAAGATATAGAGAAAGTGCGACACCAAAGTTAAGGAGATTTTTAGGAACTTTTCTCTGATTTTCAAGGCTTGACATGAGGAACTAATATGTTAGACTTGCAAAGGAGGAAGTATGAGTGATAATGAGCTCATACACAGAGCAGAATGTCAGGATGACAATTTTCGGTGTAACCCTAAGTATGCGGCAGATCTATTGGCTCATTTCCATATGAGTAACTGTAAACCTGCTCCTACACCATTTCAATCTGGTGTAAAGTTAACTATTGAGTGTACCACTCCACTGGTTGATGCTACTCGTTTTCGTCAGCTCATTGGAAGTTTAATATATTTAACTCACAATAGATCAGATCTCTCTTTTGTTGTCAGTATGATTTATCAGTTCATGCAACAACTTCATGAAATTCATTGTGTGGGCGACGCGAGTGTAGTGTTGCGGGGACATTGCATTATGGTGTATTTTATTCGAATAGTGATGATTTACTCTACGGGTTTATCTGATTATGCTTGGGCGGGTGACAATTGTGATCGCGTTGACTCTGAGTTGCATATTTCCAACTTGGTTGGGTGATCTCTTGATCATGAAGTTGAAGAGTTGTTTCTTTATCTTCATGTGAAGCAAAAAGTATAAAGCTAAAAGTCATTTTGTTACGACATGTTCTTACTGAGCTTGATCTAGTTCCGAAATCATCCACCATGTTGAAATGTGACAATCAGGGTGTAATTCAGCGTTCTTACAATCTGTTATATCACTCCAAAACGAAGCATCTTGACCTTGATGCTCATTATATTCAAGGTCTTGTCATTGATGGTATTATTTCTTTGGAGTATTGTCCTATCAAGAAATAGGCAGCTGATATCTTCACCAAATCCTTGATAGAAGCAAAGTATGTGTATCTTCGTTCTTTCCTTGGGATGAGGGAAGTTGTCATCAAGGGGGAGTAGTAATGACTCCTTCCTTCCTTAGCGTTAGGTAGTGTTAGGATGGGCCCTTCTCCCAGCCATTATTAAGGGGGAGTGTTGGAATATATTATATTCCTTGGAAGGTAATAATGTCTTTGTATTTTGTAGGAAGTTGAATACAATCTTATGTAAAAGAGTAACACATTATATCCCATATTGATTATGGCATAGTATACTCTTGTACCCATTTATAATATAAAGAGGTGTTATTTTTGAGAATTATATTATCCCACTTTCAATATGTGAGAGTAATTCCTCCATATCTCTGGGTATATAATAGGGTCAAGGGAGTCTTTTTTATTACTATCACATCTCATCTTGTGCTCATACTGTTATTTGTATCGGGTTATTTGTAGTTGCTCTCTTTGTAAGATTGTATTCAACTTCTGACATAATACAAAGACATTATTACCTTACAAGTAATATAATATATTCCAAAAAATAGTATGGTTTCTTTTCAGCGGTGTTGTTGAGGTATATGTGCGCTTGAACACCGAGGATGGTGTCCCCCAAGGGGGAGTCCAAGCTTAATGTTGCGCAAAACATCCTAGTGGGTGTTCATTTGGTTTATTATGGCCACATTTATTTATGAAAATAATGGAAATTAGGAGAAAAGGGAGATGAAAGGTCACAGGTTGCATATGAGGAGGAAAATAATGGAAAATGAAGAAATTAGAGGCCTCTTCTATAAAAAGGCTTCTGAGGATTAGTTGGTACCTTTTTTCAGTGAATTTTTTTGGAGCTCTCTCATTATTCTCTCTCTCTCTCTCTCTCTCTCTCTCTCACTCTTGGACACTTGGATTTTTTGGAGAACTTTGGCATTGGAGCAATAAAGGCAAGAAAGAAGGAAGAAGGAGGAAGCAAGAAAGGAGGAGAAGGAATCAAGCAACTACAGTGGGATTCTTTGCAGGTATTGATTTTCATATATGATTTCCTTATTAGATTTGGCATGCATGGTATTTCATGTGGTTATTTGTTGTCTTGGCATGGGTTTTTTCTAGGTGTGACATTGTATCAATCCTAGCCTTGCCATTTCCGAATAGGCATGGTGTTGTGGAATTCTCATTTTTGGTTTGGATTACCAAATGGATTCAAATTTGAGTGAGTTGGATCTCCAAATGATTATGGAACTCGTTCATAAGTCACCTCAGTTTAGGGCCCAGTAATTTGGGTTTGGATTGCGATAAAGCCTAAGAGGTGGTTTTCTCTCCATTCAGGCCTAGGAATCTCGAGTTTGGGATATATGGTAAATCCTGGAGAGTATGTCTTGGTTTAGGGCTTAGTGACCCTTGATTCAGACTATGGGTTGTGGTAAATCCCGAGAGACTAGGAGATAGGAAAATTCCTCACAGTTTAGGAAAAGATAATTCGGTGATATCCATGCTTGTGTTGGCCTAGTAATCGGGTGTGGATCACGGTAAATCCTTATTTCTATTTGATGAGGGTGAGGTAGTTTAGCCTTGGGATGCCATGGTTGGTTCTTCGGTATGAGTCCCACATTCATTCTTGGAATATGGCACGGAGGTCATTGGATGAAGAGATATTTGGCTCAACCAATCTATGGTCGGGTGGAACGTGGAAGCCCATCTCACAAGTGTATATTCATTGGTTATGATGAGAACTCCAAGGCTTACAGGTTGTTTTATCCTTCTAATAAAAGTGTCATAATCAGAAGGGATGTTCAATTTCATGAAGTCTCTTCCTCGCCTGAGTCTGTAAAAACTCATGTTACCCTGAATTTATCAATACCACCTGTTACTCCTATTCCTGTTACTCCTTCTTCTATTTCTATGCCTCTTATTGATCTTGATTCTTCCTCTCCCTCAAGTATTCCGCCTCAAACTCATGAAGCTCCTAAAGTGACTCATGTTCCTTCTATTCTCCTTGTTTGGGCTCGGAAAACCCTTGAATCTGTAGGTAGTGAGGTCGGAAATCCTTCCGACACTTGTCGAACTAGATCTAACTTTGCTCTTATGACCAAAGTTTTGGCCACAGATGATCATGCTACTTATGCTCAAGCTAAGGGTAATCCTCATTGGGAACAAGCTATGTCTGCTGAAGTTCATAAAACTAAGTTCATTGCAGAAGGACAGATCAAAAAGTATAAAGCTAGATTAGTTTCCAAAGGCTTTAATCAACCTGAAGGTATTGATTATAATGAAACTTTTGTTGTTGTTGCTAAAATGAACACAATAAGAACCATTTTATCACTTGTTGCATCTTTTAAGGGGGAAATTCATCAAATGGATGTTAAAAGTTCATTTTTAAATGGTGATCTTACAGAAAAAATTTATATGCAACAACCTCCTAGTTTTATTTCTGTTGAATCCTCAAGTTTAGTATGCAAATTACACAAATCCTTATATGGTCTCAAACAAACCTCTAGGGATTGGTATGATAAAATTGATTCATATTTCTTGAATAATGGTTTTAAGCGTTGTATATATGATCCAAATCTATATGTTAATAACTTTGGTGATAATGTCTTCATTATTGTTTTATATGTGGATGATCTAATTATCATTGGAAACGAGCTTGTATTAATTCAAGATATGAAAATTTATCTTGAGAAGCAGTTTGAGATGACAGATCTCGGTACATTGCACTATTTTTTGGGTCTTCATATCCGGCATATTGCCAATGGTATTTTTCTTTCTCAGCCTAAGTATGCGACAGATCTATTGGCTCATTTCCATATGAGTAATTGTAAACCTACTCCTACACCATTTCAATCTAGTGTAAAGTTAACTATCGAGTGTACCACTCCACTGGTTGATGCTACTTATCACTAAATTTATTGAAGTTTAATATTTTTAACTCACGAGATTCATACTCTCTTTTTTCGTTAGTATGATTTCTCGGTTCATGCAGCAACCTCGTGAAAGTCATTGGCAGGCAGCCGAGAGAATTATGCAACATTTACAAGGGACATTGCATTATGGTGTATTCCATTCGAGTAGTGCTACAATTTTACTCTCTGGTTATACAGATTATGATTGGGCAGGTGACAATTCTAATCAACGGTCAACTACTGGTTACATATTTCAACTTGGTTCAAGTTTGATCTCTGGGTCCAACAAGAAGTTGAAGGTTGTTTCTTTATCTTCATGTGAAGCAGAGTATAGAGAAGCTAAAGAAGTCATTCGGTTATGGCATGTTCTTATCGAGCTTGGTTTGGTTCTGAAATTGTTCACCATGTTGAAATGTCAATCAGGGTGCAATTCGCTTGCTTACAATCTGGTATATCACTCCAAAATGAAGCATCTCGACCTTGATGCTCATTATATTCAAGGTCTTGTCGTCGATGTTATTATTTCTCTGGAGTATTGTCCTGCCGAGCAACAGGCAGCCGATATCTTCACCAAATCCTTAACAGAAGCGAAGTATGTGTATCTTCGTTCTTTGCTTGGGATGAGGGAAGTTGTCATCAAGGGGGAGTAGTAATGATTCCTTCCTTCCTTAGTGTTGGGTAGTGTTAGGATGGGCCCTTCTCCCAACCATTATTAAGGGGGAGTGTTGGAATATATTATATTTCTTGGAAGGTAATAATGTCTTTGTATTATGTAGGAAGTTGAATACAATCTTATGTAAATGAGTAACACATTATATCCCATATTAATTATGGCATAGTATACTCTTGTACCCATTTATAATATAAATAGGTGTTATTTTGGAGAATGATATTATCCCATATTCAATATGTGAGAGTAATTTCTCCATATCTCTGGGTATATAATAGGGTCAAGGGAGCCTTTTTTATTACTATCACAACTCATCTTGTGCTCATATTGTTATTTGTATCAGGTTATTTGTAGTTGCTCTCTTTGTAATATTGTATTCAACTTCTGACTTAATACAAATACATTATTACCTTACAAGTAATATAATATATTACAACATACAGTATGGTTTCTTTTCAGTGGTTTTGCTGAGGTATATGTGTGTTTGAACACCGAGGATGGTGTCCCCCAAGGGGGAGGGTCCTGTAACAGCCCCGATGAAAATTCCATGTAATAAAAGTTAAAACAAAATAACCACGAATGATGGGACACTTATTCCAAGCTTAATTTTGCGCAAAACATCCTAGTGGGTGTTCATTTGGTTTATTATGGCCACGTTTATTTATGAAAATAATGGAAATTAGGAGAAAAGGGAGATGAAAGGTCACAGGTTGCATGTGAGGAGGAAAATGAAGGAAAATAATGGAAAATAAAGAAAATAGAGGCCTCTTCTACAAAAAGGCTTATGAGGATTAGATGGTACCTTTTGTCAGTGAATTTGTTTGGAGCTCTCTTTTTATTCTCTCTCTCTCACACACACACACACTGTTGGACACTTAGATTTTTTGGAGCACTTTGGCATTGGAGCAAGAAAGGCAAGAAAGAAGGAAGAAGGAGGAAGCAAGAAAGGAGGAGCAGGAATCAAGCAACTACAGTGGGATTATTTGCATGTATGATTTCCTTACTAGATTTGGCATGTATGGTATTTCATGTGGTTATTTGTTGTCTTGGCATGGGTTTTTTCTAGGTGTGACAATGTATCAATCCTAGCCTTTCCATTTCTGAATAGGCATGGTGTTGTGGAATTCTCATTTTTGGTTTGGATTACCAGATGGATTCAAATTTGAGTGAGGTGGATCTCCAAATGATTATGGAACTCGTCCGTATGTTGCCTCAGTTTAGGGCCCAGTAATTTGGGTTTGGACTGTGGTAAAGCCTGAGAGATGGTTTGCTCTCCATTTAGGCCCAGGAATCTCGGGTTTGGGATATATGGTAAATCCTAGAGAGTATGTCTTGGTTTAGGGCCTAGAGACCCTTGATTCATACTATGGGTTGTGGTAAATCCCGAGAGACTAGGAGATAGGAAAATTCCTCACGGTTTAGGCAAAGATAATTCGGTGATATCCATGCTTGTGTTGGCCTAGTTATCGGGTGTGGATCACGGTAAATCCTGATTTCTATTGGATGAGGGTGAGGTGGTTTAGCCTTGGGATGCCATGGTTGGTTCTTCGGTATGAGTCCCACATTCATTCTTGGAATATGGCACGGGGGTCATTGGATGAAGAGATATTTGGCTCAACCAATCTATGGTCGGGTGGAACGTGGAAGTCCCATCTCTTGTTGGTTTTTGCATTCAGTAATGAACATCCCATTCCTTGGGTATTTGGTATGCAAATGTATTGGTTTCTCTGTGGATTCTATTTATGTTGTATCCATTCTATTTTTGTGGTTATTGTGCTAGTTATAAGCATGTATTTGATCAGTGATTACGTATGGCTTTATCCATGTTTTTACTTGTAAATTAATGCACATTGTATTTATGGTAAAATAGATTGTATTGTAGCTATTGATGTAAGGGATCAATGCTTCTTAGTGATTCTTAGATGAGTATGAGACCCCTATGCTTAAATCTGTTGTTTACAAATGTAGATTCAATGTTTGGGACATGTTTGACAAAATGCTTGTCATGGCTAGGAGGGGTCCATATGAGTTATTGTTGATGTGATTACTTCTCTATCATTGTCCTATTGTTATTTACCATTCCCTAAGTTTTCATGAAGTTATGTGAAATTACCTAGTCTCTGGGCCTAAAAAGGTGGCTCAATTCCTAGAGTTGCAAGCACAGAACTGGCTAATTAGGGCCCTGGCCACATGCCTGCTATGTTGCTCCTATGGCTATAGCTTCCCAACAGCTACCTTGCTATGGCATGCCTATGCATATGGCTCAAAGTGGTCATAAATTCAATGTGATCCAGGGGAAAGAGGCTTGGAAGGTTCGGATAGCTCCTGGGGGTGTCATTAATGATGTACAAGGTTTGTATATGTTTTTTCAGTCGGTTCCACTTCCTTAAGGTCACATCGAAGGTTGAATCTATTATAGTAGCCTCTCATAGCATATTTACCCCAGTTGGCTGGTTGCTTAGGTAGATGTGGGAAGGGGGTGTTACAGAAGCATTATTATGAACAGTCAAACCGTAAGAATGGATCTCAGCAAGGATGGAAAGGGAAAGATAAAGGTAAGGGTAAATGGAAACCGAAAAGAACAAGGCCTCTTAATGCAGAAGAGAAATAAAATGTGGCACCACAAAATAAGTTCAATGCAGCTAGACAAGTACATGGGTTGCAGTAGCAGCATAGAAGTGATGGTATGAGTTGGAGTGTTGGACATATGGTAAGGAACACCTTAAGAGAGCTTTTCCATGAAATAAAGGTGGTAGACCTCATATATATAGTGCACAAGAGGCGCATATTGTTGGGGAAGTTGGAAAAATCATTCCTCGTATCTATGCAACACTGGACAATAGGAAGGCATACCATCAGGCATCTATCATTGAGATGGACGATAAGCTTTGTGATCAAGTTGTTTCTATTTTGATTGAACCTCGATCTAATTATAGTTATGTTAGTCATGAATTGGTGGATAAGTGTGGTTTGAATAAAGAAGTGCATACAAAATCTTGGTTAGTGTCGTTGGCTACAGGTACAAAGAAAATATTTCATCATTGGTTAAGAGCTTGTGCATTTGAGTTGAATGACACATCTACATCAGCGCACTTGAACATTTTTCCCTTGGGATCATATAGTATGCTATTTGGTATGGATTGGATATACCTTCACAGGACCAAGGTGGATTATTATGACAAAGTCACTGAGTGCTTGGATGACAATGGGGAACCAAGAACCTTTGGAAATAAGAAATGCACATCAATTAGGATGGTGAAAATTATGTAATCCAAGGGTAGTCACGGGAAAGGGTGTGTGTTATCTGCATTACATGTCTCTAGTGACAAAGGTAAGGAAGTTGAGGATGCAGATGTTTTGAGCAGGTACCATGTTCAACAACAGTTTTAGGATGTATTTCTTGCAAATATTTCAGATATGTCGCTTCACAGGGAAGTAGAATTTTATATTGAGTTGGTACCAAGGGTAGCTCTAGCATCAAAAGCACCTTACAGGATGAGCACACCTAATTTGGTAGATTTAAATTTGCAGCTGAAAGAGATGCTTGACAAAGGATACATTAGTCCAAGTGTATCGCCATGGGGCACACTAGTATTGTTTGTAAATAAGAAGGATGGTACTCTCAGATTGTGCATTGACTATAGGCAGTTGAACAAAGTGACCATCAAGAATAGGCATTCATTGCCGAGGATTGATGATTTTTTTATCAGCTGAAGGGAGCAACAGTGTTCTTGAAGATTGATTTGAGATCCAGATATCATCAAGTACGCATTAAGGAAGAGGACATTTACAAGACATATTTCCACACCAGGTATGTGCATTATGAGTTTTTTGTAGTTCCATTCGGTTTGAGTAATGCTCCAACTACCTTTATGTGTTTTATGAATAGTGTATTGTGTCCTTATTTGGACAAGTTTGTAATTGTGTTCATTGTTGACATGTTGGTATATTCTAAGGTATACTAAGCTCAACAATTGCAGTTTATTTCAGGCTAAGGTACATTACTTGGGACATGTTGTCTCCAAGGAGGGCATAGTAGTGGATCTAGAAAAGGTAATAGCTATCATGGATTGGGCAGCTCCTAGAAATGTAGATGACGTGAGATCCTTCGTGGGATTTCTAGGTTATTACAGGAGGTTCATCAGAAAATTCTCAAATATTTCTTAGCCTATTACATCATTTCATAAGTTTGAATGGACATAGGAGTGTGAGCCCAATTTTGAGCAGCTTAAGAATTTGTTGACACATGCTCTAGTGTTACAGATCACATATCTAAACAAAGAGTTTGTAGTATGTATAGATGCTTGCAAGAGAGGAATTTACGAATTCCTTATGTAGGATGGACAGGTGGTATGTTATGAGTCACGGAAACTAAATGAGCACAAACAGAACTATCCTATGCATGATCTTGAGCTAGAAAAAATCATACATTCATTGAAGATGTGGAGGCACTATCTTCTTGGAAGGAATTTTGTATTGATTAGTGATCACAATGGATTTAGGTTTATATTTGACCAGCCGAATATGAACGTTAGGAAATCTAGATGATTGGCCATGATCATTGAGTTTGACTTCGATATTAGGTACATCAAGGGAAAGGAGAACAGGGTTGTAAATGCTCTTAGCAGGCAAATACAGGTAAATCACATAGCATCTATGAGCTCCTATGGGACAGATTTATAGGAGAGGATCTTGCAGGCGGGTCAGCAAGATGACAATTATATGGAGATTGTGCATAGGTTGCAACAGGGCACAGGTACAGGTATAGGTAGTGGTACAAGTAGTGGTACAACTACAGGTACAAGTGTAGGTGTACAGGATGTAGACTGGCATCTCACGATAGATGGATTCGTTAGGTTTACAGACAAGACATATGTGCCAGAAAATAGTGAGCTCAAGAAGGTGATCTTGAGGGAGTTTCATGCCAAACTGTATTTAGGTCACCCAGGATATCATAAGACATTGAGCGCAGTGAAGAAGTTATATTATTGGCTGAATCTGAAAATGGATGCATATGTAGTAGGAGTTTTTATTAGGTGTTTTGATTTTCAGAGGGGTGAAGGCATAGAGTAGCAGCTAGGTGGGACTCACATAGCTGCCAGATTCCAATGGGAAATGGGAGGTCATTTCCATGTACTCTTTAAATAAAGGTTTTCTCCGAGACAAGTGAGAAAACATTGATGTCATCATGGTTGTTGTGGACAGGTTCACAAAGGTAATGCACTTCATTCGAGTGAAGTCTACATTCTCAACTAGTGATGTAGCACAGGTGTTCATCATAGATGTGGTCATATTGCATGATGTTCCAAAGAATATTGTGTCTAACAGGGATGCAAAGTTCACTTCCAATTTTTGGAAGGATTTGTTTGCAGGTTTTTGCACAGATTTGGCCTTCAACACAACTTATCATCCACAGACGGATGGACAGATAGAGAGTGTCAACAGGATCTTGGAGGACGTGTTGAGGATGTATGTGATGCATCAGCAGTGGAAGTGGGAAGAGTATCTTCCACTGGTATAGTTTGCCTACAACAACGAGTATCAGGAATCCTTGAAGATGAGTCTTTTTGAGGCATTGTATGGGCAGAGTTGTAATACACCCATAAGTTGGAGTGATTCAGTGAACAAGGCATTTATTGGACCAGACATGTTAGCATAAATGGAACAGGAAATGTAGGTAATCAAGAAGAATATGAAAGTAGGTAAGGATAAGTAGAGGAGCTATGCAGATCAAAACAGGTTGTTTAAGGAGTTTCAGCTTGGGGAACATGTGTACTTGCGCATCAAACCGAAAAAGATATCCTTGCATATTGGATCATGTGCCAAGTTGGCACCATGATTTTGTAGACCTTTCAATATTCTTGAGAGGATTGGGCAGTCGCCTATCGACTTGCACTGCCTCTGACAGTGAAGTTCCATGATGTTTTCCATATGTCATTTCTTAAAAAGTACATTAAATATGTTGATCATGTTATTGACTGGTCTATGTTGCAGGTGGATCCAAATGGGGAATTCCATCCGAAACCTCAATGTATATTGCAGAGAAATGTGCTCATGCTCTGGAACCGAGAAATCGAGCAGGTTAAAGTGCAATGGAAGCACTCTGGGCCCGATGAAGCTACACGGGAGATGGAATATCATATACGACCTATGTATCCTTCATTTTTTTTCCAGTTGAGGCAAGTCAATTTTGGTATGATGTTTGGTATATGTTTTGGTCTGATGCCTTGATATATGTACATATGTATATGAATGTAAATATCACCATGAACTATGTTATAAATCTCCAATAAGTAGTATGGATTTCATGTCATTGTAGTTATGATGTTGGTATGCTTTCATGTTGGTTTGATTTTTAGAAGGGTGATCATTGTGATGCAGGAGCATTAAGGTAGAGTCAGCAATGTGACAAGCTGGTCACATGTTGTGGCTTGGGAAGAGGACTCGCAGTCATAATAATTTGAAGACTTTAGTTTTAAATTATTATTTTTAAAGTTAATTTGGTCTAACATAACCATTGTAATCTGTAGGTTAAAAGAATAGTTAGATTAGGATTAGTTAGGCATTTAGTTGAATAAACTGTTTAGAAACCGAATAACAGTTTCTCAACCATATGGGGATTTTTGGGAAAGGCATAAAACAAAACCAAATCCACCATTGTGGGGTTCTGCCATCCATAGAGAGAAAGAGACAACGAGAGGGAAATAGGTGTGAGAAAGGGTTGAACAGAGAGTAGGAATAAATGTAAAACTAGCCATCCCAGGGCTTCGTTCTGTGTATTTTCATTTATAAATTAATTCCAAGTGTTTTTTATTTCGATCAGGTTCTCTGTTTCAACCTGTTTTTTTTTTATTTCCCTGTCAAAATAAATTATTGCATTTATGTGCTATTACATATGCATATTTTTTCTGTTAATCAATAGACAGATTGAGCAAGAAGACAAAGTTCCTATGAACTTCGTATAGACAAAGCTATGGCAGAGACTGAGGGACGAGAGACGAAGAAGAAGCTCAGGAGAGATCC
Source organism: Pinus albicaulis (assembly GCA_034641835.2). Classification (NCBI taxonomy): domain Eukaryota; kingdom Viridiplantae; phylum Streptophyta; class Pinopsida; order Pinales; family Pinaceae; genus Pinus; species Pinus albicaulis. Next base: position 102,585 of record JAXQQM020077679.1, read on the forward strand.
GTGTGTTTACAGGATGAATAAAGCTTAGGAGAGATAGCGTTGAATTCTGAACAAACTCGGAAGAATAGCGGAGGAGTGGCATGGAGGAAACAATATCACAGAGTGGCGATAGTTGAAAGAAGAGACATCGAATAAATACAGTAATACTTAGAAGAATTCCTAAGCAGGAATCAACGACAAGGATTGAATCGTCGAGTCGAAGCTTTAAGATTGGAAGACAAAGATTAGTGCGGGTAGAAGAGCCAAAGAAGAGCCGAGAGGTGAGTGGACATATGTGTTTAGATCGTTGATTTTAAAAGGAAATAGATCAACAGTGGACGGCAGGACACTATTTCGCACTTCGCAAATTATAGAGGATATCGTTAAATAGTTCGCAAGGTAAGTTGTTTGCGACGTGATGCAATAAGATTTAAAATGTGTGATGCGATGAGGGAAGGCCACGTGTCAGCATGGCGCACGAGTGCACATCGCATGTTTTAAGGGTTAACTCTTATCGGTATAGCTTTAAAATTGCGGGCAAGTGTTTTTTGATGAGATGAAGACCATCGAATCTGGATAAGATCGATGGTAGTGATTGCATCAAAACTTCACATCGACGGAATCACAAGGTTGTTGTTAAGGTTCTTTTGTAAAATTGTGAAAATGCGAAGAGTTGTGATTGGCTGATATATTGTGGGTCCCCGAGAGCTCCAGGTCCGCGTAAATGTAAATTGATATGGGTAAGAGTGACATGTTTAAGGTAATCAATGTTTGATTGCGCATGTATGTATGTTAAAACAACTCCAATATATTTAAATCCGTTGTGTATAAATGGGTTTATGTCGGTCCTAACCCACAGTCCACAGATTATTTGTAAACTGCAGTTACGGTTGCATAAATTGGTATCAGAGCAACAAGATCTGAGAGGTGGTGTGAAGGAATTTGAACTAAGAAAAGTTGAGAAAGATTGCTCATTGATCCTAATCGAGTGAACCTTAGGAGGTAAGACTGTGGATTGAAGGCTTATGAAAAAGCAAAAGAGATACAACAGCATGGGTGAAGTAGTAGCACAGAAAATAAGGTAAGAATGTTTTGTTTCAGTTTCATTTTGGATTATAGAACTGACAAGTAAATGCTCACGCTCAGAAGAGGAGCATAAGAGTTTAATAGAGGTAGTAGCAGGAGTGAAAACATCTCATCAAGAATATCATGGCCTTTAAGGGTAGTGATGAAGGAAGCTAGCAAGGGTTTCTAGGAAGAAGAAGAAGTGTGGTCAGAACCTAGTATTTCACCTAAGGTTGAAATATAAGAGGACATTAGTGTTCTCAAGTGCAGATGAGTTGTGAGGGTAATCCTAGAAGGAGCATAGAGGAGTTCTCAAGGAGGGTTCTAGATTGCAGACCTGTACTTGACAAAAGACCAAGCACGGAGGAAGTTTGGTGAGGTAAGTTGTAGCAGGAGGAACTGTTACTATAGGGCTAGTGCAGCTCATAGAGGGTGAAAAAACTCAAGAAGATGACTATTGAAAGTCATAGCAGAGGTTCAGGAGGAAACCACAAAGTGAATAAGGAAGATGCCAAGACAAATGGCATATGGAAGCAAATGACTGATGAAGAATATGAGATAGAAATAGTTGAGATGAGAACCCATCTTGATCCATTGATGGAGTTGCTATAGAGGAGTGATGAAGACCAGAGGTGTGGATGTATTATGAGGAATAAATTGAAGTGGCATGGGTTGTAGATGAAGAGGGAGCATAGGTTGAATGCTCAAGAAGAACAATAATTACTCAAAGCAGCAGAGTATGAAGGGAAATTTCTTGCATATGAACTGGAACATAGATTATTTTTTGAGAAAATGATAATAATACTAATAGGAGGCCTATTGAAGAAATTCCATGTGCATGGAGAATGAAGAAGATAAAAAAAATTTGTTGCGGAATACCAAAGTGAGAAGACATCTCACTAAGGAAGAAGAAGAGATGACCACTATGGTTATCCTGGTGCTGGTTCAAAGAGGAGTCATGAATGTGAGAAAGAAATCAATGGAGATGCTGTAAGAGAAGACTAAGCATGGAAAATATTGGTGTGTGGTATCTATAGAGAGGTTGATGTGAGCTGGCCTGTAGGGATGAACTGTTTATAGTCCATGATGAAAAATAGGAGTTCATAAAGGAAAGAAGACTATGCTATCGATATTCATAGTAAAGGTTCTAAGGGGAGATTATGAAAGATCACAAGAACAAAACTGATAGAGAATTAGCTGATATAGATAAAAGTCCAACTAGAAGTGTTGAGAGAATTCATAAGGGAATGTGGAACACCAAAGGTATGGTTCGGTTCTTCGGAAGAAAAGAGTCAAGTGGAGTCAGTTGCAGAGCACGCTGAGATCTGATACAAGAATTCAGCTAGAAGAAGAACTTAGAGGAGTTAAGTTGCAGCATAGGATGTGTACTGAGGAAGATGTTTACCTATTTGAACCTGAGCAAGGGTCCATTCTTGGTGATAGTAGTAATGAGGATGAAGGTATGAGACCAGATGATGGTTTCATGGATCCTTAGAAGGATGAGAACCAACAGAAAGAGCTAATGTTTGAGACAAAAAGAGAGGCTATGGATCCTTATGGTTTTGAAACAAATGATTATTGTATGTATGCAGGTGAAATAGGTAAAGAAAGATCATTTTCTGCTGTTGTGATAAAATATGAAGGGAGGGGATAGAATCTGAATTCTATTCAAGAAGAAAATGAGATAGTTGAGTCTCATGTACATGTACATGCACAGCTAAGCGAAAGCAATGATTTACAACCTAATGTGAAAGCTAAAAACAAGGAGGACTTGGCTTACGATGATGGCAAAGAACAGAAGGAGGAAAAATATGATATCAAGCATTCATATATTATGCTTGAGAAAGTTGAAAAGAAGACCAAGGAAGACTTTCTGAGTCCTAAAAGAGACTTAGAACAGCAAGAGAAAGATTTGGTGATTGATTCATCAAATAAGACCACTGGGTCTTGTGAGTTTAATGCTAACAATTTGAATGTGTTTGTAGGTTGTGTAGAAGACAATCCATCTCTTGGAATTGTCTCAAGTAAAGCTGAAGTTTATCTAGAAAAGCATAAGGAAGAAGAAAATTGTCAAGCAAGGTATAATGAAGAGTGCCTTTCTGATGAAGACCAAGTTGAGTTGTTGCAGCAGAAGGGATTCATAAATGCCTGATTTAATGAAGGGAGTAACTTTAATGGAGATGAGGTAGTAATTCCTCATGAGATGAAATTTGTTCTTGATGAGGACAAAGAGGAATTGGCTTGCTTAAATAGCCAAAGGAATATTGTTGGACGAACATTTAGGACTGTCATAGAAATAGAGAATCAGAATTTTATTCTGGTTAAAGATGAAGAAGCAATGTCACAAAGAGGTTTTCTTAGTAACAAGGAAGAAGAAAGCTATAAAGATGAAAGTGAGGCAGTTATGTCTCAACATAAAGGAAAGTCAGTCCTAGAAGTGGAAAAGACTGAATTGACTAATAGGACTAGTCAAGAAGCAGAAGGACAACAATGGAATGTTGTCAAGGAAGAATAAGAGAGTTATATTGAAACTTTAATACAACATAATGAAGAGGTACTTGAAGGGAATAAAGTAATTAGTGAATGGATGAGTTGCTTGCTAAAATCATTTGAGAAAGAGGAAGAGATTGCAGACAACAAGATGGAACCATGTCAAATTGTAGTTGAAACAGAGACAGATACTAGTTTCCAAAACTTAGTTATGTTAACTAGTATACAGGAAAGAGTGAATAAGTATATTACTGCGGTCAAAGAATTAGAAGGAAATCTACCTTTTGACAATAAATTTGCAAACAAGGAAAAGAAGAGGGATGTTGCAGAGGGAGATATCTTCAAGGATATTCAGGAATTTTGGGTGGCAGCAATGTTCGGAGTAATATTTGCAGCAATATCTGGGACACAGTGTAGTAGAATGTGTTGGCAGAAGACTGGACATAAGATTAGATTACAGCAAAAGGTTGAATTGCAAGAAACCATAGATGAACTATGGGATTTAATGCAAATACCTAAGAAGAGTTATAGAAAAATGAAGAAAGCAATACACTGTGGAATTGTTTGGAAAGTGAATAACAGTGATGGTAGAAGCAGTGAAGCACCAAAACACAAAGTATGGAAGCCTGGAAGATTGTAGCTAAAGAACGGTGAAGACAATGCAGCTTATGGATAGCAGCAAAACAGAGTTTGGAATCCTGGAATATTCAAGCATTGAAGACACATGACCAGGAGGTCATGAATTCTTTTACCTCGGGAGTCTGATGCAAGAGCATTAAGGTAGAGTTAGCAAAGTGACAAGCTAGTCACATGTTGTGGCTTGGGAAGAGGACTAGCAGTTCTAATAATTTGAAGACTTTAGTTTTAAAGTATTTTGTTTAAATGTAATTTAGGCTAACATAACCATTGTAATATGTAGGTTAAAATAATAGTTAGATTAGGATTAGTTAGGCATTTAGTGGAATAAACTATTCTGAAACCAAATAACTGTTTATCAACCATATGGGGATTTTTGGGAAAGGCATAAAACAAAACCAAATCCACCATTGTGGGGTTCTTCCATCCATAGAGAGAAAGAGAGAAGGAGAGGGAAATAGGTGTGAGAGAGGGTTGAATAGAGAGTAGGAATAAATGTAAAAACCAGTCATCCTAGGGCTTGGTTATGTGTATTTTCCTTTATAAATTAATTCCAAGTGTTTTGGATTTTGATTGGGCTGTCCATTTCAACCTATTTGTTTTATTTACCTGTCGAAATCAAGTATTGAATTTATGTGTTATTATATATGCATATTGTTTCTGTTAATGAATAGACAGACTTAGCGAGAAGACGAAGTTCCTGTGAACTTTGTATAGACAAATCTATGGCAGAGACCGAGGGATGAGAGATGAAGAAGAAGCTCATAAGAGATCTGCACTTTTACAGGATGAATAAAGCTCAGGAGAGATAGCGTTGAAGAATTATGAACAAACTAGGAAGGATAGCAGAGGAGTGGCGTGGAGGAAACAGTATCGCAGAGTGGCAATAGGGGAAAGAAGAGAAATCAAATAAATACAACAATACTTAGAAGAATTCCTAAGGAGTAATCGAGGGTGAGGATTGAATTGCAAAGTCGAAGCTTTCAAATTGGATGGCAGAGATTAGTGTGGGCAGAAGAGCCAAAGAAGAACCGAGAGGTGAGCAGATGGATGCAATTAGATTTCAAATTTGAAAAGGAAATAGATCAACGATGGACAATGGGACGTTATTTAGCACTTCGCAAATTATAGTGGATATTGTTAAAGAGTTCGCAAGGTAAGTTGTTCGTGACGCGATGCAGTAAGATTTGAAATGTGTGATGTGATGAGGGAAGGCCACATGTCGGCATAGCGGACGAGCGCACATCGCATGTTTTAAGGGTTAACTCTTATCGGTATAGCCTTAAAATTGCGGGCAAGTGTTTTGCGATGAGATGAAGACCATCGGATCTGGGGAATATCGACGGTAGGGATTGCATCACAACTTCGCATCAACTAAATCACAAGGTTGTTGTCAAGGTTGTTTGGTAAATTTCTGAAAATGAGAAGATTTGTGATTGGCTGATATATTATGGGTCCCCGAGAGATCCAGTTCCGCATAAATGTAAAGTGATATGGGTAAGTGTGACTTGTTTAAGGTAATCAATGTTTGATTGCACATGTATTTATGTTAAACCAACTCTGATATATTTAAATTCATTGTGTATAAAGGGGTTTATGTGGGTCCTAACCCACAGTCCATAGATTGTTTGTAAACTTTAGTTACGACTACATCACATTGTAAACACTGCATTGAGCTATGTTATAAAGCTCCATGGGTAGTATGTTTTCTTTTCAGCGGATTTTGTTGAGGTATAGGTTTGGTTGAACACTAAGGATGGTGTCCCCCAAGGGGGAGGGTTCTCTAATGGCCCTGGTGAAATTTACATGTAGTAAAAGTTAATAATGGTAAAATAATAACCACGGTTGATGGGACACTTATTCAAAGCTGAATATTGGGAAAAAATATCCAAGTGAGGGTGTTCATTGGTTTATTATGAATAAGGAAATTAGCAAAGGCAATGGAAAAAGCTTTGGAGAGGAAAAATGGCACTTTGGCATATTTATTTATGAAAATAATGGAAAATAGGAGAAAAGGAAGGTGAAAGGTCACAGGTTGCATGTGAGGAGGAAAATGAAGGAAAATGAAGAAAATAGAGGCCTAATTGATAAAAAGGCTTATGAGGATCAATTGGTACCTTTTTGTCAGTTCAGTTTTGGAGCTCTCTAATTATTCTCTCTCTCTGTCACTCTTGGACACTTAAAGTTTTCTTGGAGCACTTTGTCATTGGATCAAGAAAGGAAAAGAAGGCAAGAGGAAGGAAGGAGAAAGCAAGAAATAGCAGGATCAAGAAGCTACAATAGGATTATTTAGAGGTATCGATTTGCATGTGTGATTTCCTTGCTATATTTGGCATGCATTGTATTTCATGTGGTTCTTTGTTGTCATGGCATGGGTTTTTCCAAGTGTGACACTGTTTTCAGCCTAGCCTTTCCATTTCCAGATAGCCATGGTGTTCTCATGTTTTGGTTGAGTTAGATTGCTGGATGGATTCAAAGTTGAGTGAGGTGGATCTCCGAAAGGAAAACACATGGCCTGGTGATCCCTGAATCGGACTGTGGATTGCAGTAAAAACACTAGCTTAGTGACCCCTGAACTAGACTGAGGGTTGTGGTAAATCTAGGTATTGTGTGCCTTGGTGGGCCTAGGAATCCTCAACTGGTTAATGGAGCGATATATAGTAAATCCTAGAGGTGGTTGCCCTTTATTAGGCCTAGGAATCCCTGCCAGTGAATGGCGGGATATACGGTAAAGCCTAAAGGGTGGAGTCTCGGTTTAGGACCTAGTGATCTAATGTGGATTGCGGTAAAGCCTGAGAGACTAGGAGATAGGAAATTTCCTCATGGTGTAGGTGGAGAAATACGATGGAATTCATGCTTGTTTTATGGCCTAGTGATCCAGGATGGATTACAGTAAACCCTGGTTTCTATTAATGAGGGTGAGGTGGTTTAGGTGCGGGATGCCCTGGTTGGTTATTTTGATTTGAGTACCACATTCATGCTTGGAATATGGTACGGGGGTGATTGGATGAAGATCGATTTGGCTCAGCCAATCTATAGTCGGGTGGAATGTGGTAGTCCCATCCCGGGTTGGATTTTGCATTCATTAATAAGAGGTTCTTTCCTTGACATCTTATGCGTAAATGTACTGGTTTATATGTGGATTCTATAACTGATGTATCCTTTATATTTATGTTGTTAGTATGATGGTTATAAAATTTATTATGACAGTGATGATGTATGGTTCTCCTCATGTTTTGATTTGTAAATGAATGAATATTGTATTTATGACCTAATAGATGATAATGCAGCTAATGATATAAGGGAACAATGCTTCTTAGTGATTCTTGGATAAGTATGACACCCCTATGCTCAAATCTATTGTTTAAACCTATATATTACATATTTGTGACATGTTTGACGAAATTATTGTCATGGCTAGTAGGGGTGCAGTCTAGACCTTGTCAATTTTTTTGGAAATGTATCATTGTTCCATTGTTATAATTCATTTCTGAGCCTGTCATTGAGTTCTCGGCAGTGACCTGGGATCTGGGCCTAAAAAAGTGGGTCAAATTCTTGGGACGTTGGCACATGTCTGAGGAAAAAATTCCTTGTATGCATGCATACCCATGATGTGGGAGCATCCAAAGCCTCCTAGATACACCCTTTCCCATATCAAGGGAGCGTCCAAGGGTTTAATGGTTTAAAAAATTAGTGGCACCGAAGGGCTGATTACCTGAGTGGTTGGGATGGCTCCTAGGAGTTTTTTTGTTGATGTGGAAGGTATGTGTGATGTGTTTCCATTGATTCCACTTCCTTAAAGTCACTTAGGAGGTTGAATCATATCATAGTAGCCTCTCGTCACATGTTTATCCTGGTTGTTCGGTTACTTGGGTAGGTGTGGGAGGAGGGTGTTACACACATCTCTTCTAAGAGATAAGCTACCATTGCCCAAGCTAGATTATTTCCATTTTGTGTATAAGCATATTTCATTTCTTTGATATTAATGAAATGAGGATTTACTTTTGTTTCATCTATGTGTTTATGTTTATATCTATATTTTGTTGTGTTCCATAAGTTTGTATCATGCATTGTCATGGTTATGGTTACGCATGCATGGTAGGTCAGGCATGCATCATGGTGGTCATTATGTAGTTTGTGTCATCATGATTTTTTTGGTTAATTATGATGATGATATATTGGCTGAGATAGAGCAGGAGAAGAAGATCATCATAGTTATGTTGCAGCACTGGACCTCGGGGTAAGAGTAGATTGTTATACAGGTTTGTATGTTGGGCATGAAAGTATGTTGGTTAATGATTTTTATAAGCATTAGAGTTATGTACATGTCTGTCAGTATATGGTTCTTGATGGGCCTCTAAATTAGACATAAATTAAGGACCATGTAACCTTTCTTAGGCCCATCTACCTTTCTTATGCGCTTGAAAAGATTTATTAAATCTCTCCTTCTGCACTTAATAATGTTTTCTTATGCATTAATATTTTCTTAGGAAGGTTTAAAGGTAATTGAATATTTGTGCCTAATATTGGTTATTTTTGTAGAATATTGTGAGAATATTGGGCAGATTATGAATATTTGGAGAAGGAGATAAATTGGGGACTTTCTCCCTGCCACTGGAAGATCAAGAGTGAAGAATAAATGAGCACAATATCAGGAAATTAGGGAGAAATATTGGAGATATTCAAGGGGGTTTTCCACCCTCCTTAACTCTCAAATTCAGCCAAAGGATCCTCATGAGATCCCCTCCAGCTATTTGAATTCCAGAGGCAGCGAAGCAACTCAAGACCAAGTGCACTCAAGCCATACTTCACTTGGAGTCAAGTGGACTCATTACCTATTTTTTAGGGAGCTATTGGTAGCTGCCCTTGAGCAAAAATAAAGTTGAGCAAGAGCTAATTAAGGTCGATTCCAGTGGATTATGTTCCATTTGATGCAGTCCATTCCATTCCATCCCATGCCATTCATTTTCCATTCTATTAGGCTTTTTTTGTTTAAGACCTTCGGGATGTAATAAGACTGTTTTTTTTGTAATGCAATTAGTAGGCAGATGTTGTTTCACTGATCTAGTTTCAGGGAGCAAGGCTTGTGGGTTAGGGCCCAATCCATGTGCCTCAACTTCTTTGTTGTTTTTATTCTTTTATTTCTGCTATTTAGCTAGTTTTCTTTCTATCTTTCAATCAGTTATGCTTCTGATAGTTTCATTGCTGTTTTTTTTTTTTCATTTTGTTGTTGTAGTTTTTTCATTTTCTTATGAGAGTAATAGAATAGAGGAAAAATTCAGAAGTTGTGGATCGAGCCTTCCCCTATCATCTTTTTCCATAGAGTTTGAGGAGGGTAGACCTTCCCACAAGCCAAAAATTTCTTTCTATTCACTGTTTCTGAGAAAGGAATTGCATTACCAGTCCAAGTCTTTCTTTCACTGTATTATCACGCATTCATCTATTTTTCGTGCATGAATCCGCAGGTTTTTTTGCAACAGTAAGCATCAAAATCCCCAGTGAAATTATTAAGTCGTTCTGCCCCATTTTCCAGTCCCTATCCATCTCTGTATTACACTTCTAAACCTTGATTTTATGCCTCCATTCCCTCTTGTTTTCCGCTTATTCTAACTGTTGCACCCACCTTTTATTCCCAAAAACACTTAAAATATCCAGCCTCCTTATTCCTTTTTTCATCAGTCATGGCCACCGCACCTTTTTAATGCAAAACGCTTGAAAATCCATTAAAGTTTGACCTCCGCCTTTGCTCATCGAACTTCCCGCTACCGTACTTCGCTCACCGCAAATCGAAACTTTTATTTGGTTCCTTTTAATACTTACCACTCCAAATGCCGATAACAATCACTCTTCGTACTCTGCCACATCGCACATCGCACATCGCATTTTTTATTTTGTTTCCGTTAAATCTTATCGCTCCCAACCGTCGATTGCGACATTACCGTAGTACTCGCCATGCCATCCTTACCGAAATCGCATTTCGTATTTCCCAACTTTTCCCCTTTTCCTTCAAGACTTTCCAAACGCCGATTGCGATATCGCTACCATACTTCGCTCATCAGAAATCGCATTTTTCTCTGATTTCCGTTAACACTTACCGCTTCCAAACACTGATTACAATAATTCTCCATACCCCGCCACATCGCAAATTGGATTTTTCACTTCACAACCTTTTCCCTTTTTCCTTTAAGACTTACCGCTCCCGACGCCTATTGCGATATTGTCATTGCACTCTGCCACCGGTCCTACTGCCACATCACCCACGCATTTAGCACTTCGCAACTTTTTCCGTTTTTCCTTTAAGACTTACCGCTCTCAGTGCCAATTGCGATATTGTCATCGCACTCTGCCACCGGTCCTACTATCACGTCACCCATCGCATTTCGCACTTTGCAAATTTTGTCCCATCGCATTTCGCACTTCGCAACTTTTACCCCATTGCATTTCGCATTTCACTCCCGCTCTCGAACAACACTTACGTTATCCCTCCAACTTTGCAATATTGTGATTGCGATATCGCATGTCGCACTGTTGTCCTCCATCGCAACTCTTCCATCGCACTTTCAAAATCATTCCACTATGAAGCATTTTCACACTATAATAAAGTTTAAACCCATCTTTCCACCTCTAAGCCTTGTTTCATGTGTGTATCTCTCCATTAGCACCTTTACCCCTTTCTTCTCCGAACTATAATCAAAACCTCTTCAAATTAGAATTAGGTCATGAATAACTGCATATATAGGAGCATGATAGATAGAGCAGGGTGCGTTTAACCGATTGGCCAAGATAAGTGAAATTTAAATTAGTTTCATTTATGCCATTTCCTTTCTTCAATTTAAATTAGTTTCCTTTATGCCATTTCCTTTTAGCAATTTAGTTTAGTTTCCTTCATGTCATTTCTTTTTAGCAATAAAATATAGTTTCCTTCTGTCATTTCCTTTCTGCAATTTAGTTTAGTTTCATTAAAGTGTGATAGACTTCACTGAGAACTCCAAGAAGTAGCACCATTTCATAGAGCAGAAGAGGATTCCATGAGTATAATGCATTTTTTTTGTATATAGCATTGTCACCTCCAAGTTTGTACGAACCCTGGGTTGATAAAGTAAAGTAGGGCAGCCCCTGGGAGTTGCAGCACTCTTGGTGCAATACCAAGGCTCACCACCTTTTGGAGTCATTTTCAGGGAGGTGTCTAATAGATGCTTTGATTCTTTTTTAGCATTCTTTTCTGCTTTCCTTTTTCATGTTGTTTCCGAAATATTGAAAAATACAAAAAAATCTGATTTTCATGCCTCATAGGAGTAGGGATACTCATAAAATTTTTAAAAATACTTCTCCAATACCAACCCCCCACTTGACCACGTGGTGCAGTAAGAACCACGTCACCATACACTTTTGAAGGTAGAAGAGATGGATGGATATGATGACAATGAAGAAGATCTTATTGGGTTTTCCATTCAAGATATGTACATCAGTGTACATATGAAGAACATCCCTCCATCTTTCTTTCCCAACTTCCATGGTATGAGGACAGAGGATTCGGAAACATTTCTCTTTTAATTTGAGATACTTTGTAGATCTTATGGCTACTTATCACACACTCAAAAATTGAGATTGTTTCCTGCAACATTGAAGGATAAATCTCTTAAATGGTTCATGAGTCTAGGTAGTAATTCAATAAGATCATGGAATGATATGCAAAAGATACTTTGAGAAAGATATAAATATCGTGGTCTTAGAGAAGAAATTTTTATGATGAACCAAGAAGAAGATGAGAGCCTTGAGGACCTAATAGAGAGGTTCATGTATAATGTTAAGAGGGAAAATTTTCATCATTTACGATTTGACACACTAAAAACCCTCTTACTTAAAAAAATTAGGGATGAGTGGGTTGTTCTCCTTAATCTCATGAGTAGAGGAGATTTATACCAATTGTCATTTGAGGAAATTTGTGAAACATGCAAGCGCATATCAAGAGGAAGGGAAAGATTAAGTAAATCAGCATCAACATTGGTAAGGCAAGATGAACTTGGAAATTTTCTTGATAACTTTAAAATAGAAATTCTTAGCAATCTAAGTGAACAAGTAGAAATGTTAAGAATGCAAAATGGGAAAAAATAAGATGTTGATATTTTTGTTATCCATGCAAAATCTTATGCTACTAAATGTTGTTCATCATTCCCCAGGTTTAAATAAGTTTACCAAGAAGACAATGGAGCAGGGAAATAACCAAAGAAGCTATGTTATGTAGCTCCAAGGATACCCTGGCAGCCTCATCAACTTGATATGATGCAAGGACCTACTTCACAATTTCAAGCTTATTCACATCCATCTCAAATTAATTGGGACGCACTCCCTCCTTGGCAACCTTGGCCATCCCAACCCCAAAACCAATCTTGGCAACATGGTTGGAAAGGACATTATTGGGAAAATCCACAATATCCTCAATATTTCCCTCCATATCTTCCATACCCAACTCCATGTTATCCCTACCATCCACCTCCACCACAACCATAGCCTCAACCACATCCATCTCATATATTCACCCCCACTCAACTACCCGTACCACCATTTCCAAACCCATACAATGAAGTATCTCAACTCACTTACAATGTTGAGCTACAACACTTCCAAACATATCCTCTTGATCTAGATGGTATTCATCTTAGTTCAAAAAAGCTATTACAAAGAAGAGATTTTCTTAATGTCATTGAAGGACAACATAAAGAACAAGAAGATCCAAATGAGGAGATCAAAAGATCAAGGGTTGCACTTGATGAAGAGCTAGCATCAGAATCAGATGTTGAGAAAGTTTCCTCAGGTTTACCAGCATTTCCTCCATGTGTTCAAGAGAACAATCAGCAAAAAAAAGGAAGATTTGAATGTCATAATAGAAGAGGAAATCCAAGGTGATCCAACTCAGCAAGTGGACCAGGGGCATCACAACTATATTGACATATGGTTCCAAACATTCATTAAGTTTCAGCAACACACTCTTCTCCAACAGTACTTGATACAATACCAGTCAAAGCAATTCATCTCTTATATTCAGGTACATGTCAGGGCATGTATTCCAAGTGTGCACCTGATTTTATCTATCATCTTGATGTGTACATGGATCCATTGGAAGTATTCCTATACTTGAAAAAGGTTTTGTTTTTTCAAGTAGAGTAGGAAAGTGAAAAAAGGAAAAAAAAAGGAAGAAGAATAAAATCTCAGGCAAAAACCTCTTTTGAGGCCTATGAGATTGGCCCAATGATTGAAAACCTCCATGAGGTATTCATTGGATTGAAATATATATATATATCCTAGGTGAAAACATCCTTTGAGGCGCCTAGGCAGACCTACTAGTGGAAAACCTCATTGAGGCAGCTAGTAGGCCTTAAAAAAACAAAAAACAAAATAAAACAAAAAAACAAATTGCATTTCTTCGTGTATCTCTCTCTAATGAATGCAAGTGCTCTCCAACCTTTGCAAGCAGAAAAACAACAAGTTCGCACAAAAATAAATTTCAATCAACACCCTGGTTATAGGTAGTCAAACTTGGACTTCCTCCTCTTATGCTCAGAAGCTCCAAAAGGACCTCAAGCATATTATTACATGCAGCTTCAGATCAGCTTTAGAACCACCGAAGACAGCTTCAACATCCATATCAATAGCTTCAATATCACCTACAAAAACAAATCAATGGTAAGGCTTAGGTATGCAATCATCTAATCCTTTCTTTGAATCTATTTTAGCTTAATAAAACATTAAAAAGTGTGATAAGGAAAGTTTTTTTACAGCCAAAATCAGTAGTTGGGCAACCTCAACCTTATCTAGCAACTAGCCTCAATTTTTCCACCAAGAAGAGGAACAAGACAAAATTAAAAAGGACTTGAGAAAGTGGGTAATAAGAAGTTTGTGTTATGGAAGACAAGGAGTGCCAAAGGGGTAACCAAGGGTGAACTCAGTTCATAGAAAAAAGAACTGTGAGTTTATTCTACATGCAACAAAAAAAAAAAAGAGAAAAGGAACGAATAAAATAAAATAAAAGGTGGATCCACCACCTCTTGGCATGCAAAACATATTTTCTTAAGGCATCTGAGGACCTCCATGAAGCACCTATGAGAAGAAATGCAAGAAGAATAGCAAGAATATTAGTAGGAGGAGCAGTGCATGGGCCAATAAACAGAAAATGAAATAAGCCAGCATGCAGGAAGAACCATAAGGCAGGGAGGATGAATAGGTTGCTTAGAGGATGAGCAACAATTTCAGTAGGGGGGTGATGATGGGCCTCTAAATTATACATAAATTAAGGCCCATCTAACCTTTCTTAGGCCCATCTATCTTTCTTATGCACATGAAAATATATATTAAATCTCTCCTTCTACACTTAATAATGTTTTCTTATGATTTAATATTTTCTTAGGAAGGTTTAAAGGTAATTTCATATTTGTACCTAATATTGGTTATTTTTGTAGAATATTGGGCAGATTATGCAGATTTGGAGAAGGAGATAATTTGGGGACTTGCTCCCTGCTACTGGAAGATCAAGAGTGAAGAATAAATGAGCACAATATGAGGAAATTAGGGAGAAATCTTGGAGAGAGTTAAGGGGTTTTTCCACCCTCCTTAACTCTCACAGGCAGCCAAAGGATCCTCATGAGATCCCCTCCAGCAATTTGAACTCCAGAGGCAGCCAAGCAACTCAATACCAAGTGCACTCAAGACATACTTCACTTGGAGTCAAGTGGACTCATTACCTATTTTTTAGGGACCTATTGGTAGCTGCCCTTGAGGATAAATAAAGTTGATCAAGAGATAATTAGGGTCGATTCCAGTGGATTTTGGTCCATTCGATGCAGTCCATTCCATTCCATCCCATGCCATTCATTTTCCATTCTATTAGGCTTTTTTTTTAAGACCTTCAGGATGTAATAAGATTGTATTTTTTGTAATGCAATGAATAGGTAGATGTTGTTTTACTGATCTAGTTTCAGGGAGCAAGGCTCGTGGGTTAGGGCCCAATCCATGTGCCTCAGCTTCTCTATTGTTTTTATTCTTTTCTTTTTTCCATTTAGCTATTTTTATTTCTGTCATTCAATTAGTTCTTCTTCTGATAGTTTCATTGTTGTTTAGTTTTTCTTTCATTTTGTTGTTGTAGTTTTTTCATTTGCTTATGAGAGTAATAGAATAGAGGAAAACTCTGAAAGTTGTGGATCGAGCCTTCCCCTCTCATCTCTATCCATAGAGTTCGAGGAGGGTAGACCTTCCCACGGGCCAAAAATTACTTTTTGTTCATTGTTTCTGAGGAAGGAATTGCATTACCAGTCTGATTTTTTCTTTCACTGTATTATCATGCATTCATCTATTTTTCGTGCATGAATCCGCAAGTTTTTTTGCAGGACTAAGCATCAAAAGCCCCAGTGAAATTATTAAGTCGTTCCGCCCCATTTTCCAGTCCCTATCCATCTTTGTGTTATGCTTCTGAACCTTGCTTTTACGCCTCCATTCCCTCCTATTTTCCACTTATTCTAACTGTTGCACCCACCTTTTATTCCAAAAACCACTTAAAATATCCAGCCGCCTTATTCCTTTTCTTTCATCAGTCATGGCCACCGCACCTTTTTAACACAAAATGCTTGAAAATCCATCAAATTTTGACCTCCGCCTTTGCTCCTCGAAATTCCCGCTACCGTACTTCGCTCACCGCAAATCGCAACTTTTATTTGGTTCCTTTTAAGACTTACCACTCCAAACGCTGATTGCAATAACTCTCTGTACTCCGCCGCATCGCATTTTTTATTTTTTTTCCGTTAACAATTATCACTCCCAACTGTCAATTGCGAAATGACCGTAGTACTCTTCCACTCCAGCCTTACCGTAATCGCATTTCGCATTTCACAACTTTTCCCCTTTTCCTTCAAGACTTACTGCTCCAAACGCCGATTGCGATAATTCTCCATACCCAGCCTCATTGCAAATCGCATTTCGCACTTCGCAACCTTTTCCCTTTTTCCTTTAAGACTTACCGCTCCCGATGCCAATTGCGATATTGTCATCGTACTCCGCCACGTCACTTGTCATGTTTCGCACTTAGCAACTTTTGCCCCATTACATTTCGCACTTCGCAACCTTTTCCATTTTTCCTTTAAGACTTACCGCTCCCAACGCCGATTGAAATATTTTCATCACACTCCGCCACCGGTTCTACCGCCACGTCACCCATCACATTTCGCAACTTTTGTCCCATCACATTTCGTACTTCACAACTTTTACCCCATCGCATTTCGCATTTCGCTCCCTCTCTCTAACAACACTTCCTCTATCCCTCCCACTTTGCGATATTGCGATTGCGATATCGCATATCACACTGTCGTCCATCGCAACTATGCCATCGCACTTTTAAAATCATTCCGCTTCGAAGCATTTTTGCGCTATAATAAATTTTTAATAAGGTTTAAACCCATCTTTCCACCTCTAAGCCCTATTTCATGTGTTTATCTCTCCATTAGCACCTTTACCCCTTTCTTCTCCAAACTACAAGCAACACCTCTTTAAATTAGAATTAGGTCATGAATAACTGCATAGATAGAAGCATGGTAGATACAGCAGGGTGTGTTTAGCCGATTGGCCAAGTTAAGTGCAATTTAAATTAATTTCATTTTTTCCATTTCCTTTCTGCAATTAAAATAAGTTTCATTTCTGCCATTTATTTTCAGCAATTTAGTTTAGTTTCCTTCCTATCATTTCTTTTCAGCAACATAATTTAGTTTCCTTCTGTCATTTCCTTTCTACAATTTAGTTTAGTTTCACTGAAGTGTGACAAACTTCACTGAGAACCCCTAGAAGTAGCATCCTTTCGTAGAGCGGAAGAGGATGACATGAGTAGAATGCATCTTATGTGTATATATCATTGTCACCTCCAAGTTTGTATGAACCCCGAGTTGATAAAGTAAAGTAGGGCAACCCCTGGGAGTTGCAGCACTCATGGTGCAATACCAAGGCTCACCAGTTCTCACGGTTACGTACATGATAGATGCTAGTTTTTCAGTGTGGTCATATGCACCTGTGTTGGATAGTCGTGAATGGTAGTAACTTGTTGTTATATGCATTGCATTCATATGCATGATGAGTATGGTCATTGTATTTAAGATATTGATGGTATATGTTTTGTGTTAATCTGGATTGACTTGTGAAAATGTGATAACCTCCCCTGAGATACATTAAGGTATGAGTTTGATTATGTCGTCTACTTGGTTTATTTAACATGGTATGTTTATAGGTTGTTTGAATGTGTGACAAATTGCTTGATATGAAATATTTATCTATAAGATTTCATGAAGGAATGATCATGTTTAAGATGGTTGTACTAAAAAATATGTGTTGAGACAACTTATATGTACTTGAGTACAAGTAGGTTCTAGATGTATTATGATGAATAATGATTGTTAGTTGATTATGACATGGACGTTAGTCTTGGTAAAGGTTGATTACAAATTTATAGATATGTTGTCTTGACATTTGGAACATGTGACTGACAAGAGTGAACAGTTGCAGGGCAACATGCTTGGTAACGACATGAGAAGGTAATAGTTAATTTGTTTATATAACTAACAGTTGGGTGATGTGACAGTACATAATAAGACTTAATTGTAGCATGGTAAAGTTAAATGAAAGGAATTGGGTGAGAATTTCTTTGGCTATGTTTGGAAACTGCAATTCCAAACAAATAAGTGCTTTGTATGGATACAGGAAGTCTTGTTAACCTTGATTTTGTTTGACATTATGTGTATGTTCTAGATTTATGAACATGTATTTGATCGGTATAATAGTTTGTTTTCAGTTATGGTTGGATTCGTTAAGGGATTAGAGTCCCTTGAGAGATGATATATGTACATGTTCAATAACAACGCAATGTGCTTAGAACAACAAGGTAAGGTAACCGATATATTTTATGTTTATTTATGCACTAATAGTTATGTGTTTATGGAAGTATGATCTGGGGATTGCATGCAAAAGGGACTGCCATGAAATCTTGAATAAGTATCGGGTTAAGCTTTCCCTTGGAATAATTGGGAACCCATGGGGATTTAATTATGGTGTATGTTTAACTTTTTGTGCTTTCGGTGTTTTGTGAATTGTTTGAGTTTGATTTTTAGTTGGTTTATGGCTGGTTCATTATCATGCCACTATGTTTGTGGTGTCGTATTGCTATTGGTTTTTCATGGTTTTTTTCTTGGTTTCTTTTGGTTCTTGCCCTTTATGTTTTGAGGGTATTGGGAATTTGTTGGGAAGGATGAATTTAATGGAGCTTGGGGAGAGTTGTGTGAAACCCAACAGGTAATTAAATACTTAGATGGAGCCTAGTGCATGAGTTAAGGGTAACTGAAGGCAAGAGTATGACATCCAGTTGGGTTGGTTGGGTCCATTAGGATAAAAGGATGGTGGCAGGACAGACATGAGAAATGTAACTAGGAAAGATAAAGTAAATTGATTTGAGGCGTCATATGCCTTGGATATGTTTGGAACTTTTGTTCTCAATGTTGTGCATGTTGTGCACGGATAGAGGGAGTTCTCTTAACATTGACCTTATGATATTTGGTAATTATGTTGTGATAATTATTATGTTGATGTATATATATGTATATATGTATTTATGTATGTCATTTTCTGATAGGATCATCAGGGATCATGATTATGTTAATGTCTATATATTTATGCATGTATGTACATATGTAGTTGTCTACATGGTCGTCAAGGATCATGATTGTTTTATGCTCATGTGTGTGTGTGTGTGTGTGTGTGTGTGTGTGTAACAAGGTTTTCAGGGATCATTCTTGTGGAGGAATGATTTCTTATGCAAGTGAATGGCATGAAGAGGTTCTTGGTTTCATGAAGAATCAAGTGGGAAGAGTAACCCTCATAGATCTATGAGGTCAATATAATGTGAAGATGGGTCTTGTTTTAGACCCGAAATGTAGACTGAAAAATGAGGACTGTGGAGATTCCGAGTTTTGTATCTAAAAATGTGGATACGGTTTGATGTTATTTGCTTGTACTATGCCTACGCTTATGCTATGGCAGGTAATGTTGAGAGAAGTGTGATCTATGGCACGCTACAACAAACATGGTTATTGGAAAAACACTAGAGGAAAGGTTTCTTGGTAGAGATAGTGTAGTCTCAAGATGTGCAGTACTATTGATGTGTATTTGTTGTACATGATGTACCTGTGGTGTTGTGTGTATGTTGCATATATAGTTTTGTGTGCCTATTGCATATGCATTGTTGGGTATAGATGGTGCTATGTACATGTCGTATATGCAGTGCTATGTACAAATGGTGTTAGGTACATGTTGTATATGCAGTGTTGTGTACATGTGGTGCAGTGTAAACATTGTACATATGGTGTTGTGTATATATGGTGTTGAGTAACTGTTGTACATGTAGTGTTGTGTACATGTGGTTTTATGTATATGTTGTACATGAGGTAATGTGTGCGTGAAATTTTGTGTACATGTTATACGTGTGGTGTTATGTACACACGGTGCAGATGGTGTTGTGTACATGTAGTGTTGTGTACACATTGTGCAGGTGGTGTTGTGTAAATGTGGTACTGTGTACACATTGTGTAGGTGGTGATATGTACAAGTGGCACTAATTTGTGCACATGGGGTATTGTGTTATGTGCATTGTGTAATCATTGCATTGTGACATGTATATTCATTGTGTTGTACTTTGTGTACATTTATGTATTGTGTTGTACATAGAGTGTAGGTGCGGGTATTGTGTTGTGATGTACACCGGGTGTGGGTGTATGTATTTTTTTGTACATCGGGTGTAGTCATATGTGTTGTGTTGCATGCCGAGTGTAGATGCATGTATTATGTGGTATTTTTTGTCGTGTGTGGGAGTATGCATATGATGTACATTGTGTGTGTATGTGTATGTGATTGAAGAGAAGTGAAGGCATTGTGTTCTTGTCGGGTGTGGAAACCGATTCAGTGTGTGTAAGGAAAGAACTAAGGCAGAAGCAAAGGATCGATTGAAGGATAAGTATCAACATTTATTTCAATTTTTAGTATGCATGTGATCTGTGATTTTGATTCATGATTACTACATTTGATTTATGATTATGGTTTATGATGGTTACATGTGATCTATAATTTTGATTATGATGGTTGTGTTTTGAGCTAACCGGATATGATATGTTTATACATGATGATTTTATCAAATAACTAGTTTGACTTGTTGTGATAGGAAGAAAACAAAATTTCAAGCATACCTTATTAATGGGCCACCAATGAGGTATGATTTGAAATTATTATAATTCATTTTGAATTTAATGGAAATTATGTGCTTGGTACAAGAAAGAATGGAAAATTCATGGGTTGGGTGGTTGAAACAAACTGCAAGAATTAGCAGGAGCAACAACAAAAGGAATTGCAACGGGAAGCAGTATGATGGTAAAAAGCATTAAGGAGAAGGGCAATTATGGGACATTGGTACCCAATAGTGTCCATTGATTTCCATGAGCATGTTATGATCTGTATGATGGTTTTGAGGCAGTGATATGCCTTGGTTTTTGTATCTTTCGATGTGATGAAGCCTTTCCAAGGGACAAAATGCTCAAGATAGGGGATACCGGGGAACTTGGAAAGTGAGTGATTGCACAGAAGGGGGTGATCGGATTTCCCAAGGGACTGTGTAGCAGAGAAGGGAAGGTCGGGAATATATTTATTTTGGTCATTAGCATTGCTAGATGGAATCAGAAGCACATTTGGAGTGTGCCCTGGAACAATGAGTCAATCATTTTTCACTAAGGGAAAAAGTAGCACAAGAACTGTAGCGTTAGACATTAGATGTGGACTTTAATTTTAGCAGTGGATTATGGAATTCCTGGGAAGGAGGTGAATCTAGGTACTACGTTGAGGGTGGAGGTGTGAGCCTCTAGATTCTCTTGTTGCTGATGTAGGCATCGTATCCTTTTATTTTCTAGTTGAGAAAATGTGCATATGTGTATATGTGTATACTATTGTAAACAGTGTATTGATTTGTCTTTATAAAGCTCCATATACAGTATGATTATTTTTTGGTTGAAGAAAATGTGCATGAGAGTATATGTGGTTGCTATTGTAAATACCATAATGAGTTGTGTTATAAATCTCTAGTAAGCGATATGTTTGCCATGTTTTCAACCATTGGTTATTGTAAATACTGCAACAAGTTGTGTTATAAAGATCCATAAGAAGTGTGTGTGTTTTTTTGTTTATAAGTGTCATTTAACACCGAAGACGATGTTCCCCTAAGGGGGAGGGGTTTATAACAGCCCCGGGTCAAAATTTCATGTAATAAAGTAAATAAATGCAAAAATAAGACCAATGTCATGGGACAATACTCCAAGCTCAATTTTGGGCAAAACATCCTATTGGGTGTTCATTTGGTTTATTATGGCTAAGGGAAATTGGGAAAGGAAATGGAAAAAGAATTGGAAAGGCAAGAGGCATTAATTGGCATTTATTTTTATGAAAATAAAAAAAATTAGGAGAAAAGTAAGGTGAAAAGTTGCAGGTTGCATGTGAGGAGGAAAATGAAGGGAAAATAATGGAAATTGAAGAAAATAAAGGCCTCAATGATAAAAAGGCTTCTAAGAATAATTTCATGGATTTTGTCAGTTCGGTATTCGGCACTCTCTTCTATTCACTCTCTCTCTCTCATACTCCTGCACACTTAGAGTATTCTTGGAGCATGCATGGAGTACTCTATTATTCACTTGGATTGAAGAAGGAAGACAAAGGAAAGAAGGAAAATGCAAGGGAACATTTGGATCAACGGCTAAATATGGATTGATTTACATGTATCGAGTTGCATGTATGGTTTCCTTGATAGCTTTGGCATGCATGTTGTATTCTTGTGGTTATTTGGTTTTTATTTCTCATTGGCATGGAGGATTTCTTGGATTGACAGTGGTTTTCCTAGCCTTGCCATTTCCTGGAAAGCCATGGTGTTGTTGGTTTTACCTTTTGTTTTATGTTTGGTTCTCATGTTCCTTGTGGATATGGGTTGAGTTATTAGTTCCTAGAACCTTGGTTGGACAAACGCTCTGGAAGCCTTGTAAAAACCTTGGTTGAGTTACTAGTCGTGGGAGCCTTAGTTCGAAAAATGCTCTGGAGCCCTTGGTGGTTTGAGTTACTAGTCCTAGAATCCCTAGTTGGAAAAATTCTCTAGAGCCCAATGGAAATTGTGGGTTGAGTTACTAGTCCTAGAATTCGGGTTGGAACAAATGCTCTGGAGCCCTAGACAGCTTGGATAGGGACCGATATGGTGATGGTTAGTGATGTCCGATCGTGAGGTGGAATCACTGGTTGAGGGTTTAGGTGGTTTGGCATCTTGAAGCACTCGTTTGGTTTTCTTGGTTTATTCTGTTATCACAATAAAATTTGTTTTTAAAGGATTCTTTCAAAAAATTCTAACATTTTCAGTGTCAACTCTTTTGGTGTAATAAACAAGGAAAACATTGATAGCGGGGATATCAGCGTTTTAGTGATTTGATCGAGGCTTCCAAAGAAATTCACTGACAACGGGCTCATCAGCGAATTTCCTGGAACCTTGGTTGGACGAATGCTCTGTAAGCCTTGTAACAACATTGGTTGAGTTACTAGTCTTGGAAATTTTGGTTGGACAAATGCTCTAGATTCCTTGGTGGTTTGAGTTACTAGTCCTGGAATCCCTAGTTGGAAAAATTATCTAGAGCCCAGTGGCAACTATAGGTTGAGTTACTAGTCCTGGAAGTCGGGTTGGAACAAATGCTCTAGAGCTTTGGACAGCTTGGATAGGGACCGATATGGTGATGGTTAGTGATGTCCGATCGTGAGGTGGAATCACTGGTTGAGGGTTGAGGTGGTTTGGCCTCTCGAAGCCCTCGTTTGGTTTTCTTGGTTTATTAAGTTTATCACAATAAACTCTTTTTTTAAAGGTTTTTTAAAAAAAGTCTAACATTTTCAATGTCAACGCTTTTGGTGTAATAAACAAGGAAAACACTGATATCAGGGATATCAGTGTTTTAGTGATTTGATCAAGTCTGCCAAAGAAATTTGCTGACAACAGGCTCATCAGCGTTTTTGATTTAGCTGACAGGCCAACTGTCAGTGCCAAAGAAAAATTTAAATTTTAAAAATTTTGATTATGGTGACCAAGTCAGCATCAGCGACATCACTAAAACATGTCTCTATTTCGCTCGAAGGGGTAAAAGGAATAATTAATAAGTGTTTTCATCTGCCATGAGTGAATTTTATTGTAATGATTTTACCATATGATACAAACCTCGTTGTTTAATTATCACCTCAAACACTATGGTTTGAGTTATTAGTTCCTGGAACCTTGGTTGGACAAATTCTCTAGAAGCCTTGTAACAACCTTGGTTGAGTTACTAGTCCTGGAAGCCTTGGTTGGACAAATGCTCTAGAGCCCTTGGTGGTTTGAGTTACTAGTCCTAGAATCCCTAGTTGGAAAAATTCTCTAGAGCCCGGTGGCAACTGTGAGTTGAGTTACTAAACTCTATTATGGCTATGGGTTAAGTTATTAGTTCCTGGAACCTTGGTTGGACAAACGCTCTGGAAGCCTTGTAACAACCTTGGTTGAGTTACTAGTCCTGGAAGCCTTGGTTGGACAAATGCTCTGGAGCCCTTGGTGATTTGAGTTACTAGTCCTGGAATTCCTAGTTGGAAAAATTCTCTATAGCCCGATGGCAACTGTGGATTGAGTTACTAGTCCTGGAAGTCGGGTTGGAACAAACGCTCTGGAGCCCTGGATAGCTTGGATAGGGACCGATATGGTGATGGTTATTGATTTCCGACCATGAGGTGGAATCACTGGTTGAGGGTTGAGGTGGTTTGGCTCGTTTGGTTTTCTTGGTTTATTTTGCTATCACAAAAACTTTGTTTTTAAATTTTTTTTCAAAAAAGTCTAACATTTTCAGTTTCAGCGCTTTTGGTGTAATAAACAAGGAAAACATTGATAGAGGGGATATCAGCATTTTAGTGATTTGATCAAGTATTCCAAAGAAATTCTCTAACAACGGGCTCATCAGCGTTTCCGATTTAGCTGACAGGCCAACTGTCAGTGCCAAAGAAAATTTTAAATTTTAAAAATTGTGATTATGGCGACCAAGTCAACGTCGGTGACATCACTAAAACGTTTCTCTATTCAACTTGAAGGGGTAAAAGGACTAACTAATAAGTGTTTTCATCCTCCATGAGTGAATGTTATTGTAATGATTTTACCATATTATACAAACCTCTTTTTTTAATTATCACCTCAAACGATGTAATTATTTGCCTGCATAGCTGTAATATTTTGTTCCACGTGTCAAGATACTTTTACCATGTACAATCAGTGATATTTTTTTTAGTTTGGAGGTAATTTACACTTGGCATTTTTTAAACCGTTTTACTCATAAGGATTTAGGATCGAATCACGGGAACACCACACAACGCAATGTGGAAATGGGGTAAGGAAAATCATTCTAAGCCTAAGATGTCGGACCTATTGATGATCTACCCTGATATTAAACATCAGTTTCAGCAAGCTAGGTGGAGTGAATTTTTTCACCGTTGCACCGACTACCATGATGCAATGGCTCAATCCTTTGCTTAGGTATTTCATGGAAATCATGTGGAGGTTGGGCGTTTGTATTTTTCAGCTACAAAATAGTCAATTTTTGAGGCCATAGCCTTACCAACATATGGAGAAAGTATTTTTCACAATCATGTATTGAAAGGGATCGATGTCCCTTTCTTTCTGAAAGATGAGTTCAAGGGTCAGAACTGGAGGTTCGGAGTTCATAGGAGGTGGCTCCAGGATAAATGGAAATGGCTATTGAGGATCACACAATCCTACTTCACCTACGAAGGGAGATATAATCAGGTAAACCTATATCACTTCTACTTCCTTGCACGTCTAGCTAGTCAAGTTAGAATTAATCTTTGTTTTTATCTACTAGAAATTCTTAGGCTTTTGGTAGCTAGGTTCAGCACTCGAATAGATCCCTCCTCTCATTTCATATATCACAAGGCCCAGATCAAACTTCTAATTGAAGATTAGCTATCCAGGGTAAGGAGGAATTGAAACCACTTCCTATTTTGGGGAGGTCTCCAACCCTTACCCCCTAAAACTAGAGGAAGAAATAAATCTACCACTAAAGGGAAAAATTCTCAGAATATTGCCCCTGTTGACCAAATTCCTATCCATAAGAATGCAGAGGCTCCTTCCACATCCTTTGGCCCTAGAATTCCAAAATTCTACTAGAGAAAGAGTGATGGGATTACTAGATTGAACCATATATCTCCTATGAGCCTACCAGTTATTGTTAGTTCTCCTCAAACCATCAGTTCTCCTGTTGAAACTTCATCCCCTGCAGACATAAATGTACCAGATGTTAATAAGGATAAAGAGGCCGAAATTGAGACCCCAGTTGAAGAGATTCCACCTAAAACCCTCGAAGTAGGAAGACAACCTCACACTAGGCCAAAAGATAAGCTAAGGCTTAAAATAAAACTCAAGAATAATTCACAATTGGATAAAAAAGTGATTATTGTGGATGATATACCCGTGAAGGACCTCATCATTAACAAGAATAAAATTGCAGGCTCTAAAAAGAAAGAGAAGCTAAAGGGAAGGGTCCTATGGAGATGAGGCAGAGCAAGAAACAAATACTGGAGAAGGTAGATGTAATTCTCATGGAAGCTTGTACCCTTAGCTAGGAGGCTTGGGGAAGAAAACTTTTGGCTATATACTTGAGAAACCAAGATTTTTGTTTTATCACTGACAGTCGGCTTAATAGCTTTTGCATACAACAGAACATGCGAGAAAGCTGACATTGCCATCGTCAGTGATTTCTGGGGAGTTGAGAATTCCACTGTCAGAGTTTTTTGGGCAAATGAATGCATCTTAAACCAATAGAAGATTTAAAGACGGTTTATGAAACTCCCATCATCAGTAATTTTTAGTGAGTTGAAAGTTTCATTGTCAGTGATTTTGAACAAAGTTGTATCTCCGCTAATAGAAGATGGTTCAGGGACGAGAAGTCGACAGCCTTACTGTCAGTGATTTTTGAAAGAGGAGAAGTTGATTCTCACCGTCAGCGAATTGTAAAAAATAGGTGGAGAAGAAATACAAATGACAAGTCTGTCAGCGAAATGAAAAATTCAGAATACTAAGGGAGTTGACAATGACATTAAAAATAGTTTTCACCAGGAGGTCTGAATGAAAGAAGAGATCAAACAGAAAGGTAGTTTTGGTGGAAAAATTAATCATGTTTTGCAGAGGGACTTGTTTACCAACTAGGATGTTGTGCTATCAGTTAGGGACCTATTTTTATTTTCAAGGACAGTTCGAAATATATTCCACTTAACTTGTATATCAACATATTTTCTAGCAGATATTTTTAGTAAAAAAATTAATGCAGTTAAGTTTGCTTTACATGCATGAAATTGAAGATATTTTTAATATTTTTAGATTATTGTAATTAATATAAAGACATTCTGTAATGAGTTGATGTATTGTCTATAAAGACATTTTCATAAGAATGAAAAGGGGTTGGATTTTATGGAAAACATTTGTATTATGGTATATTTGAGCAATCTTGAATATATTACAGTTTTTATAAGCATTTTATAAGAAAGTCATGTGTTGTAGTTCCCTGTCAGTTTTCCCTTTGTTTATAAAAAATTTCCTTCATATTTGGAAATTTTAGTGTATGAGATCTAGATTCATTTATGCTCTTACCCATAATTCTCAGACATTAGTATTTGTTGTCTCAACCAACTATAATTTTTTCTCACTTCAGTTCTTCTCTTCTAAATCACTCAATTTGTCAAAGGATTTGCTATTATCATGCTTTTTGTATCCTTCTCATTAGATTTGTAGCATTTTGATAGAATGAACTCCATACCCAATGGTGTGTTTTGTAAATAGCCCAACCAAATTTTATCTCAGATGTAAAACTCGGAATATCCACAGTAGTCATTTTTAGTCTACGTTTAGACTCGAAACGTAGACTAAAAATGACTACTGTGGATATTTCGAGTTTTACATCTGAAAAACTACACCACAGAAACCTCCAATCTAGCATTGTTACCTTGTATGGAAGGGATACATGGATTGAGATTCGTAATCTCGAAAAAACTAGGATCAAAATTTTATCTTCTGAACTAAATATGGCCATAAAATTTTAAAGGAGAAACCTTCTACTATAGTGACCTTTGGGTAGTTTTTTTTTAGGGGGAGATCCCTCTCTGGGTTGAAGGGCCACCTTTCATCCTAAAAGAAGTTCCAAGTTAACTTAGGGTTTTTCCCACAGCCGTGGTTTTCCCTAAGTGATAACATCCTGGTGTCGTTTCCAGGGGAAGAGGGTGCATTTTTCCCCAACGATTATAGTTTTAAAGATCAGATCTCTAAGCGAAAACAAATATTTGAATAATCACTTTGGATGCAAGGTGTTTGCTCTGGATGCTCCACTCTTTATTTTGAAGCATTATTTCAGACAAAGTCCTGACTCATAGAGGTAGCTATAATCGAGGGAATCCTAATCTGAATCCACCGCAGTTTTTGTCAAGCCCGGAAAAGTTGTTCAGGAAGAATATTTCAAAGAAATCAGGTAAGATTATAGAAATATGTTGTTCATTACCTGTGAAAATTGAAGCTCTTGAAGATTTACAGTTTGACGTAAATTTTAAAAATACTCTATTCAGATCTAAGTCTGAAATTCATCTCTTAGACACTATTTTAGATTCAACAACTTCCAAGCCTAATGCTTATGATTCTTCCATCTCAGAAATAGAGTTACTACCACAGGACCAAGATATTTGGTCTCATTTTCATAATTTAGAAAAGAAAATTCACGAACTTCAGGCAGTTGTAGCTAGATTTGCAACTTTTCCTTACTTTATTCCAGTATTTTCTATTAGTAGTACTCCTCATTCTTCGACTGGATCCCATATTCCTGGTCCATTAGCATCTGCTAAAATAACTTTGTTTCCCTTGATATATGTTGTCCAAAACCCTATTGTAACTACATCTAGCATCATGGTTGCTAGATATGCACCTTTAAACCTTCAAGGCCCATTACATGACCTCCCTGTAAATTATGGAAAACGGTTGATTCAGTTTGATGGCATGGGATTTTTCACAACTCAACAGCATGTGGACAAATTAAATGATTGTATTGACTTAGAATAAGTTGATTATGAAGACATGAAACTAAGACTGTTTTCACAAATCCTGTCAAGAGAGGTGAAGAGATTGTTTAGGTCCTTGCTGGTAGTTAGCATAAATAATTTCCAGCAGTTTGAACAATTATTTATTGTTAGGTGGGAGGTGAAACAGAATCCCCTGCGGATTCTTTCCGAGTATAATAGCTTGAAAATAAATCATGGTGAGTTAGTTTGGGATTTTACAACCAGATTTAACAAGATCTATAATTCAATTCCAATTGAGATAAAGTCTCCTCCTGGATTGGCTTTGCTGCATTATCCTGATTATTTTGACATTGAATTAGCTCGTCAGCTCCGTGAGAGAAATCCAACTACTTTAGAGGCAATGCAAAGTAATGCAATTGGGGTAGAAGCCAATTTGTTGGCAAAGAAGGTGAAAATGAAGACCGAAAGGCGAGTGGGTTTCAAGGAAGAATATTCTTCATCTCCAGATGTGAAGATTGATGTGATGTTGAAAATAATGGAGAATTTGGTGGATATATTAACTTCTCCCCGGGCTGGAAATCCTCAAGTCAGCAATCAAATTTTTAGAAGACCTAGGGCTACTCAAAATCGCCCTAGAGAGCATAAAACTCTTGAAGAACACCATCCTCTTGCTTGGCCTCATTTTCCATAATCTTATGTTGATGAGGATGCCATTGAAGAAGAAGATCATCACATTGGGTATTTAGATGATAAGGATACCCGAGTATTCACCACCAAAGAAGAACATGACATTTATGCTTGATGTCTAGGAGAAAAGGATAACATTCATCTTTGTGATTTTTTTGTTTATCAGCAGGGGTATAATAATGCGGTGATATATTTTCAGTGAATATACAACCTCAGAAATAGGAATTTTCCTATTAAGACTCTGCCACAAAAGACAACAGTTGAACAACAAGTTGAACCTAGGAAGGAGATAATGAGGAAAGCAGAAGAGCCTAAGAAGGACAATCAGAGAAGAATAGAAGCAGCAAAAAAGGAGATCAAAGATTCAGAAAAAGCACAATCAACGTTCAATCTAGAATCTGAAATCAGTAAGTTAAATTTATCCATTCCTTTTGCTGAACTTTTAAGAAATGAACTATGTAGAAAGAGAATTTTTACCATGGTTAAAAGTTCAGAAAGTGAAAAATGCAACATAAATTCACAAGATTATTTAGATTTATATGATGATTCCCATGAATTTGTTTTTGGCCCACATGTTACAAGTATAAACAATGATGTTCCCCCTTTATATGTAAGTCTAAGCATACATGATATGATCCTCCATAACGATATGTTAGACTCTGGACCTTCTTGTAACCTTATGCCTAAGTCAGTTATGGACCATTTAAGACTCCAAATTACCAAACCTTACAAATATTTTTTTCTCATTTGATTCCAGAAAAGTAAAAATTTTAGGGTTGATAAAATATTTAGTTGTCACCTTAGCTCAGCTTCCTGCTATGTAGTAGTAGTAGACATTACAGCTATATTTGGCATGCTGCTATCTCGGTCTTATGCATCAAGATTAGGGGGAACCTTGTAGATGGACATGTCTTATGCTTCAATCCCATTGTTTGGTGAATTGAAAAGACTATATAAAGAAGTTCAAATGGCCTATATGGTGAGTTGTAGAAGCCAGCCAAAAAATCATCCTATCTATGGAGTAGATACATAATCGGGGTCACAGATTTTCTTCAATGATTGTTGTTCGGAGGCAAAAATACCATCAGAGGATCAAATTAATGTGCAGCAAGAACAGGTTCAAGGTTTCTCAAATGAAACCTAGAAATTGCATTTTGATGGCTCCACTTCTGAGAAAGGCTCTGCAACAGGGGTTTGGATTGTTCCACAAGATTTTTCAAATCAATTGCATTCATTCAAATTGTATTTTGATTGTACAAATAATGTCGCAGAATATGAATCTCTTATTATTGGGCTAAATCTATTGAGGGACAAAAAAACAAAGAAAATTCATATCTTCGGTGATTCAGAGTTGATTGCAAATCAAGTCAAAGGTTATTTCCAAACCAGACATCCGAGAATGAGAGAATACCATAATGAGGTATGGGATCTATTTTCTAATTTTTTCTCTGAGCATGAAATCTCGCTATTTCTTAGAAAGTAAAATGAAGTTGCAGACTCTCTTGTGACAATTTCCAGTGCTTTCAGAATTCCTATTTATCCTGAAGAAAAAATATGAGATTAATGTGAGACATAGGCCTTCTATTCCAGATAAAATTAAACATTGGTAGGTGTTTGAGGATGATCAGCAGGTTAAAAGGTTCCCTGAAAGAACAGATGAATTTTTCAACACTTCAATTGATAAAAACAAAGATTAAACCTCAGATGGAAATTCTGAATCAGCAGTTTTTCTGAATATAGTTGTTGGACAAGATATTATTCAATTGAGAAATAACATAATCCCTAGAGGTTTCATACCTGTAGAGAGATTATTTGAATCAAGTGATGTTTCATTTAAGCCAAGGATCCTACCACGTGATGGCGAGATGGAAGACTACAATTTGGGAACTGAGGAAAATCCAAAAATGGTCAAAGTTTCTAACACTTTGAGAGAGGAACAAAATCCAAAACATGCATAATTTCTAAAATAATTTGAAGATTTATTTTCATGGAGATACAAATATTTGAAGGTGTATGATAAAAATTTCATACACCATACCATACCACTCAAAGAAAATGAAAAACCTTTTAAACAAAAGTTAAGGATGATCAATCTAAAGTTGATGCCAGTAATCAAGAAAGAGGTAAAAAGAATGATTTTTAGGTTTCATTGTACATATCCATTTATTTTGAAAAATATTTTGCAAGTGTTAATGAAAGTTTTAAGGAAATTGAAGCCTGTAGCGAAGGCCTTGAGGTTTTGATGATATTATTCAAGGAATAAAGTGTTTTTTTTTAGAGACAACTATATATTTTCAAGCTCATAGTCTGTAAAAAGACCATCTCTTAAAAGATGAAGTTCTTGTTTCTGAGTCGGTAAAAGTTTTGTTTTAAACTAGTATGTAATGGATGAGGCAATTGGTCTATGGGGTTATTGTTGCCATCATTGATCAATAGCATCCCCATGAAGCCAACTGTTATCACAATAAATTTTGTTTTTAAATGTTTTTTTTCAAAAAAGAGTGACAGTTTCAGTGTCAGCGCTTTTGATGTAATAAACAGGGAAATTACTGATAGTAGGACTATGAGGGTTTTAGTGATATTATCAAGTATGTAGAATAAATTCGCTGACAACAGACTCATCAGCATTTCCGATATAGCTAACAATCCAACTGTCAGCACCAAAGAAAAATTTAAATTTTAAAAATTTTGATTCTGCTCACCACGTCACCATCATCGATGTTGGGTGAAACTATTGTCGTTTAATTCCGTTATAGTACTTGCCCAACCATTTAATTTTTCAATCCGAGGTTCGTAGGCTTACGAAGCACTTGCACTATATATGCAGGACCGAAGTGGAACTAATCTAATCTAAATTACTGAAATCAAATTAATCTAGGAAGGCATTGAAACATTAACTATGAAAGCAGGAAATTGCATAAGGGAAAATAAATACAACATGTGAAGAGTTGAATGACAAACAACATATGTGAGCTCACAACAATAAAGCTATCTCAAATTACATTACAAGAATCAAATGACAAATCATGAAAGCATACAATAAAAGAATATGAATCACAGTTAAGAATCCCCTTCTCCTAATTACAAGACTATCTCCTAAAACTCCAAAACTAATGAACTTATGAACTCTTGAGCTCCCCAAAATGAAGAGAGAGCACTCTCTTATATACATGAAGAAGATAACCATCTCATTCAACCACTCTCAACTACTTTCCCATTATTACAAGACATGATCCCTTTGAATCCTCCACACATCTCTCACATATCTTGAATAGGATATGCCAACCAAATCCTCCATGGTCTTCTCCTTAGGAATAGGCTTGAATAATTATCTCCTTAATATGGTGGAGGAGATATTCCAGAAGTCTCTTAGAATTAATCCTTCACATTTCTCCTACACATTACAAATCTCACACATTCTTGAGATATATATAAAAACATGTATATTTTCTAATATTTAATCATAAACTCACTTATAATACAAAAATGAATAAAGTGGAAAATAATAAGGTGAAACCCAAATGTATTTATGAAAATGATATAATGAAAGGTTAATGGGATGATGAGATGTAAGGAATAGTGAAGGGAAAGGTGGATGGAAATACGACATTTCTAAGTCCCAACATCCCCCCCAACTGAACTTGTTGCATGTCCTCATGCAACCATGCATGGATCTCTTTTAAGAACGTTTGGCATCTGAACTTTGACTTTACATGATGATGAATGTTTCCAGGATATGTGAAGGATATGAGTAACAGCTTACATTTTCTTATGGTTGGTTCTTGTGTGACAACCATGAATACAAAGAATGTTGGTTCTTGTGTCAACAACATTCATTTCATTTTCTGTTCTCTTTTCTACAATAATAATGTAAACACTCACTGGAAATCATAAGCTGTCAATGTGCATAAGAAAGCCCTTTTGTAATATTCATGAAGCATGCCACTATGTATATTAATGCATATGAAGCAAAGTGCAACAAAGTATCGTTGGAAAAGAAATGTTGGTGAATGGTAAATAAGAAAAAAAAAATGGAGTGATAGTGGTGGAGAAATGGAATCATGGTAGTGAATATGTAGTGAATATAGTCCCCCCGCCAACTGAATTGGTTGCATGTCCTCATGCAACTTGGCGTGGGTCATGAAAGGAAATGGAGCATGATGAGGGAATTTTCCAAAATATTCAAGTCAGCATATAAGGAATTGCATGATTAAAGATTAGAAAACAACATACTTCCACTTACCCAAGAATGATGAACTATGCAATAGGAATGTAGATGCTGATGCTGTTGAATCATGAAAACGTGACTGGTGTTGTAGCTGCAACTGTTGTAACTGCTAGATCAGAGAATATGTGACTGCGGCTGTTAGAACATGGAAGGTTTTACTGCAGCAGGATCATGCAAATGTAACTGTGAATGCTGATGTTGCTGTAACTGGAACCTGGGAAATGAAGGAATCTGAACTGCTGATGCTGAATCATGGAAAAGATAAAGGCTGAAAATGGAACTGTGGTACTCTCATTGATCAGAATTCATGCTGCAGTAACTGCTGAGGGAGTCATGAAAAAGTGTATAGTCTTCGTCTGCTACAAAACTGATGGTACAAGTCTAATCATGCGAAAGAATGTGTTGATGTCGAGCATGAAGAGATATCATTGGATTACCGGCCATTAATGCATGACGTTAACCAATGCGAGGCAAACTCACCATTCATGTCAATGAGTGCCAAGGTACCTGAGTACATCTTGCGAAATGCGAATAGAGGGGTTGACGTCGAGCCATTTGCAAGATCTGGCGATCAAGGGACATTGATGTATTCCCATGATTTTCAGCGAGATAACTTGCCATTAAGGCATGCAAGTCTCAAGGTACTCAAAATGAACTCTAGTCTATTTCCCAGATAAGGTGCTGAGGTCGATGGGGCAAGACTTGTTGAAAGGTGGGCCTTAAGGAATCCTACATCAGTCAATGCGAGTTTGTACAAAGAGATTTGGTAGGACTATAAATGGAAAGAAATCACGGACAAGCAGTGTAGATCAACATGGCGAGGAAAGCAAGGCAATGTAATTATGGAAAGGGGATAAGTTTTATTCAAAAGGCAAACTAGAAGGCAAATAAACTGAAAAGGATAAAGGAATGTATGCGATTCAGAAAATAACTGTGCATGAAGTCGTGAAAGATAAGGTAATGGAAAATGTGCTTCAACACAAGGATGGTCAATCGGCTTTGAAGGAGAAATGTTACATTGTCATAGCATGGATAATGGAAAAAGTGGAAATGTTGGTGTATCAGCATGGTCGCTGTGTAACAGCAAACATCAAGAGGCGCAAAAAGTTTCTGGATAACAGTAAACGTTATGATGTTTATGATGAGTTACAGCTCCTTCAAGCTGTTTATCAAAGCATGTTTCTCAAAAAGTTATGTCATCTCTGGAAATCACTTCAGCAGCAAAATGTGATCATTTCTGAAACCTGAAAAAAAAACTTAGTACAAATCCTGTATAAAAACTTTCTGAGAGCATTGTAAAACGTAAGATGCGAGAATAAGCACAAATGTGAGCAAAAGAAAGAAAGTGTGTGTTAACCTGTCGCCTGCGCTGATTTCATCATCGATGGCTGTCAAAGTGACTTCAAGAAAACAAATTAGTGTTAAGCGTAAAAACATGCATTCGTATTGTTTTCAGGAATTTATTAAAAGTTCCATTTGCAATTTTCATGAAATTAAAGGCAAAAATAAAAACAAAACAAGCAAAATTAAAGTCAGATCTCCATTTCTTGGCATTCTTTGCAAAGTGTAGCAATACGGTCTCGACGCTAGCAAATCTTCAGTTTCTTGCTAATTCATGTTACTAAAGCTCTGAAAGTTAAATCAGTTTCTTAGATGCACCGTTAAATTCATTCAAGCAATTGGAAGCGATGGCATTGTAGTATCTGAGGAGCCAAATCCCATTTGTCGTGAACTCCAACCCACAGTAATAGAATCCACATGACTAGATAGGTATGGCTGAAAATGGCCCTGAATATCTGCAATATTTTTAGCTGAAATTCCCACAGGAACCTTGTTTATTGAAATAAGGCTCAGAGTTTCAATTAGTATGACAAATCAGTTCACAGAACGAAACAGTCTTTTGTTGGTGTCGTTATACTGGCAATTGAGACGAAGAAGATTTAAACTTTTCCACAGGATTTTCAAATCTGATAATATGGCTTCACTTCCTCCACATCAATTCTAACCTTACTCTTGTTGTATAAGTTATATTTATTGAAAATTTTAACTCACTTGAAAATCTCCTTATCTTCATCATTCAGCAAGTGCATGTACGCATCTTCACGATGCAGAGAGTGAAATCTTATGATGAAGAGAGCTGCAGGAGGTAATGTTGTGTTGTTCATTTTAGCCACCAGGTACCTATACTCATCATGACCTCATGACATAAGAACGTTGTCCAGTCCACATTCTTCAGAGTACAGCTTGTATTTTGCGTTATATTTTGGGTTGTGAAAATCTGGATTGTCCTTGAAAAATTCGTGGTGAACAATGTTTTTATTGAAAGCGCATCCCACAGCTGCATCACGTACACCTTTAACAGGAGGTGCCCCTCCCCGGTGAACTCCATCATCCAGAAGATATGCTGCTGCTGTAATCTTTCCCAAGCATTCGCCCGTGATAGTGCTGCTCGCATTGATGGTACACAAATCTGGAGAGCCATTTGAGCAAACAGAAATGAGAACGGTTTCTACATTTGTAACGTAAGAATTCTTGAACAAATTTGGCCAACACAGTAGGCGGTCTTTAAATGTGACCTTAATATCACCGTCTAAATCACAAACATGAAGAGTGTTGCTTCGGGTGTAACAGATAAACTTTTTTACTTGATTCAAATAGTAAGGGCAGCAGGCAGCATGAATATTCGTCGTTTTTATTATTGGAGAGACATCTGAACTTATATCTATTATTTGCATCGGAGATTGAGACTGTTGGAGGAGTATTCTCCCTGTTGTTCCACAAAGTACAACGAATTCAATGTTGTGTTCAGGGTTGATAGGGAGCCATGCTTCCTCTTCATCTGGTATGGTAAACAACAAGTTGTACTCTTTCAATTCGAAAACTTTGAACACTTTCTCTTTCATATTGTGAATTATGCCCCTGCAAATTGAGATATCAAATTCCCAACTAGATATGTCGGACTCGCCCAGAAATAGGATTGTACATTCATCATATCGTTCGGCTTTCATTTCTGAAATTTTTATGCTTATAATCTCTCGAAATTGAGTCGCGAACTCCTCCATTACGATTATCAAGGAATCATTGTTGTTGTTGTAACAGGCGTACTCGTTTTTGTGACAAAAGGCCATTCCTGTTGGCCATCCATGCTCCATTAGGATAGTTTTGATTTCTCCATCTCGTCTAGTGTATGGATGAACTATGCACCCGCTACCGAAGACTAATAGAAACTCACCTGCCAAGACCACGTCGCTGATATCCAGCGAACGATCGATAGTATCGAAGGCATGCACGTGATAATTATCCCGAAAAATGAAAGGAAAGGCCCCGGTTGTCTTGAAGCCTATTTCTGTGAGGCTCGTGATGTGGAAATAATGAGCGGATAATGAAAATCGCTTTATCCACTTGCCCCCTTCTCGAGGAAGTGGATTCAGAAGTACTTGCGATGAACTATCACCAGACATGTGCTCCGAAACTTGGCTTTTCTCATTGAATATCGAAAGAGTTAATCTCCAAAATGTTGGTACATGGTGCACAGTGACAGATGTAAGTCTACGAATGAGTCTTCCTCGAAGAGCATCTGCTTCTTCACCAGTCGCTTCTTTAAGATGAGACTTCACTCTTATATCATTATCACCCAACAGAAAAGAATAATCTACTGTACAACTCTTATTTGATTCTTGCTGAATCTGCTTCCATCTTGCATCAGATAATGCACGTTCACGAATATGGCACTGTAGAGAATCCATTCGAGCCTCATGATCAAATGTGCAGCCTTCCAAGAGGCCACGAATTCTGCGGTTCTGAATATTAAGATAATGCCAAACTGGATCAAACTGGATTCTGCGGTTTTGTATGCGTCGCCTTGAATTCTTGCACAACCTTTTCAAATTCTTCGAGAACTCTCTTTAGTATACCTACATGTGAAGGCAGCACAATTGAATTCGCTTTCCTATATTCTCTGACCGCCAAGTCATACTCCCCTTTGTTGATGAATGCCCTAATTGTACTGGGCAAATTGAATATAGTACGAAATCTTTGCAGCATCCCTTGCACAGACCTTATTTTTTTTCAGCTTGAGCCTGGCGTTCGAAAAGGGGCCCAAAAGCACGGTTTGCAACAATATGCACATCATGAACAGCATTACTGAGGTGAACTGTACCTGCACCTTCTGGATCGGACTCTATCTGTTTTAATTTCAACTGAATATCAACAATTGTAGTTTTACAAGACACAAAGCAGTCAAAGTTTTCTTTGACAAGTTGCTTATGTTGTTGTGTTCTCTTTCGACTGGATATGCTTCCTCCAAGAGAAACGATGGAGAAAAACTCACAGCCAATAAGGAAGGGATCCGTTTAATAAGCAACAGCATAATCATTTAATCTTAATAAAGTATGTGGACGGATGGAAAATTCAGGAAAACCAATCCATAAAAATAGTGATATGATAGTGATATTGATGGAATTTCGTTCCTATTATCTTGAGATGCCAAAAATAGTGTAACAACCCGTGGATTTTGGCCCATATTTTTCAATCAGCACCCGCATAGTATCCCGAATTAGGTGTGAGAATTAATCATAGGAGAAAATTCCAGCGTCGAAATATGCAAACAATAAGAATTATCTTTTATTTTATTGCGGTTTCATTTGTTTGCTGCTTATCGATTTGGTTTGTTGTTGCTAGTTGCAGGTTTATGAACAGTGGGCGGAGAGATGGCATCGCTACAGCTTGCAAATCCAATGAAACTCACAGTTATTTTAGTGAAATGATGAACCTGGGAAATTTCTGATTCAATTTTTTTTGCAGGTTTGATCACCTAATTGCTTGCTGCAGATTCTAGTATGCCCAGAAAACACGGTTTCAACAATTGTTCAGATAAAACGCTAGACACAGTTTCAGCGACTATTCAGATAAAAACTCAGTTTGTTTTTATTCAGCCCTAATTCATGGTTTATTAAAAAAAAAAAAAAAAAAATTTAGCAAATGGAGAAAAGAAAAAAAATGATTTGCAAATTAATGATAAAATCGATTAGGCATATTGCAAAACATGAATTTTTTTATTTTTTTTTTTTTTTATTTTTTTTTAATTCCTGAAATTAATCTAAATCATCCTTATTTTCTGATCCTTGCGATCGCACTAAGCACGGAGGAGAGCATACTTATTCTAGGCAAAAGCAAAAATGAAAGCAAAAACTGAAAATAAAAGCCTACCTATTCTATACTAATTAGAATTTTAAAAATTAGTTACGTGTAATTAAATTTCCAATGAAGCCATTCACGTAGCAGTAACAGCAATATATTCAATAGCCATTGTTCAACTGAAAAATGAAAATATTCCAGTGTGAATGAGTTTGGTTGCTGAAACTGCAAATCAACTAAATAAAAATAAAAAAACGAATCTAATTGAGTACTTACCTGGAACCATTGTTCGATAAGACTTTGATAGGCATGATTTCTCTTACTTAGATCATGTTGTAGCTCCTCTTCTTCTTCCTCGATCTCCTGTTCGAATGATTGTTCGCCATCAGATGTGCAGGATTCTTCAGATGTTGAATCTTCGTTTGTTTCTTGGGGAGTAGTTGAACATTTAATTCTTGTCAAGATCTCTTCTTCCAAGGAAGAGGAGATCCTGACTTCTGCTAGGATCTGAGTGAGTAGTTCCAAGCTGACACTCATTGTTAAACCATGTTGAAAAAGGGATTCTTACTGCACCCAAAGCTTAAATCTAAAAAGCTTAAATGAAAATAAACTACTTGCATAAATAAAAGCACTCATGTTGAAACAGATAAAAAACACTCTTCACAGTTGCGGAAATCAAACACACTTGCAAAAATCACACTTGCAAGAAAGAAGATCAATCAACCATAACAGAGAACAGGACCCTATTCCTCCAAGCAGGAATCTTCAGCACCTATTTCCTGATATCCATCACACCTACATGTCCTGACCCATATGAGGCCGAGCCCGTTACAGTATGTCTAACGATGCGTAGGCTGTTCCCCACGTCTTACAAACCTGTCACCTCGGAGTTAGGAACATGTCTAAACACACTTGCATGAAAAATCAAACTGAACTTCAATCCATCATGCTTCCCCGACAACGACGCCAAAATGTTGGGTGAAACTATTGTCGTTTAATTCTGTTGTAGTACTTGCCCAACCATTTAATTTGTCAATCCAAGGTTCGTAGGCTTACGAAGCACATGCACTATATATGCAGGACCGAAGTGGAACTAATCTAATCTAAATTACTGAAATCAAATTAATCTAGGAAGGCGTTGAAACATTAACTATGAAAGCAGGAAATTGCATAAAGGAAAAAGCAATACAACATGTGAAGAGCTGAATGAAAAACAACATATGTGAGCTCACAACAATAAAGCTATCTCAAATTAAATTACTAGAATCAAATGACAAACCATGAAAGCATACAATAAAAGAATATGAATCACAGTTAAGAACCCCTTCTCCTAATTACAAGACTATCTCTTAAACTCCAAAACTAATCTAATGAACTAATGAATTCTGAATTCTCTTGAGCTAATCAAAATGAAGAGAGAGCACTCTCTTATATACATGAAGAAGATAACCATCTCATTCAACCACTCTCAACTACTTTCCCATTATTACAAGACATGATCCCTTTGAATCCTCCACACATCTCTCACATATCTTGAATAGGATATGCCAACCAAATCTTCCATGATCTTCTCCTTAGGAATAGGCTTGAATAATTATCTCCTTAATATGGTGGAGGAGATATTCTAGAAGTCTCTTAGAATTAATCCTTCACATTTCTCCTACACATTACAAAGCTCACACATTCTTGAGATATATATAAAAACATGTATATTTTCTAATATTTAATCATAAACTCACTTATAATACAAAAATGAATAAAGTGGAAAATAAGAAGGTGAAACCCAAATGTATTTATGAAAATTATATAATGAAAGGTTAATGGGATGATGAGATGTAAGGAATAGCGAAGGGAAAGGTGGATGGAAATACGACATTTCTAAGTCCCAACAATCGACATCACTAAAACGTCTCTCTATTCGACTCGAAGGGGTAAAGGGACTAATTAATAAGTGCTTTAATTCACCATGAGTGAATGTTATTGTAATTATTTTACCATATGATATGAACCATGTTGTGTAATTATAATATCAAACTCTGTAATTATTTTCCCGCATAGCTGTAATATTATGTTTTGTGTGTCAAGATATGTTTACCATGTATAGTCAGCAATCTTTGTCTTTAGTTTCGAGGTAATTTACACTTGGCATTGTTGAAACCATTTTACTCACAGGGATTCAGGATCGAATCTTTAGAATACCACATAGCGCAATGGGGAAATGGGGTAAGGCAAATCGTTGTGAGCCTAAGATGTCAGACCTGTTGATGATCTACCCCGATATTCAGCATCAATTTCAGCGAGTCGGTGGAGTAATTTTTTTCACTGTTGCATCGACTACCACGATGTAGTGGTTGAGTCCTTTGCACATGTGTTTGATGGAAATCGCATGGAGGTTGGGGGTTTGTCTTTTGTAGTTACAGAACAATCAATTGTTAAGGCCACATCCTTTCCAACAGATGGAGAAAGGATTTTTCATAGTCATGTATTGGCAGGGATAGATCTCCCTTTCTTTTTGAAA
Source organism: Pinus albicaulis (assembly GCA_034641835.2). Taxonomy (NCBI): domain Eukaryota; kingdom Viridiplantae; phylum Streptophyta; class Pinopsida; order Pinales; family Pinaceae; genus Pinus; species Pinus albicaulis. The sequence continues at coordinate 143,498 of JAXQQM020077679.1, forward strand.
GATGAGTTAAAGGGTCAGGACTAGAGGGTCGGAGTTCAGAGGAGGTCGCTCCATGAAAAATGGAACTGGCTATTGAGGATCACATAGTCCTACTTCACCCGTGAAGGGAGATATAATCGAGTAAAACTCTATCACTTCTACTTCCTTGCACATCTAGATAGTCAAGTTAGAATTAATCCCTGTTTTTATCAACTATAAAGTCTTAGGCATATGGCAGCTAGGTTCAAGGATCGAACAGAACCCTCCTCTCATTTCATATATCACAAAGCCCTAATAAAACTTCTAATTGAAGACCAACTGGCCAAGGTAGGGAGGAATTGGAACCACTTCCTGTTTTGGGGAGGCCTCCAACCTCAACCCCCTAAAACCAGAGGAAGAAAGAAATCTGCCACTAAAGGGAAAATGGCTCAGAAAACTGCCCCTTTTGACCCAGTTCCTAGCCATAAGAATGTAGAGGCTCCTTCCAGATTCTCTGGCCCTAGAATTCCCAAAATTTACCAGAGAAAGAGTGTTAGGCTTACTAGAGTGAACCCTATATCTCATGTGAGCCTATCTATGGTTTTTAGTTATCCTCAAACCATTAGTTCTATTGTTGAAGCTTCATCGCATATACAAATAAATGTGCTAGAGGTTAATAAGGATAAAGAGGCTTAAATTGAGACCCAAGTTGAAGAGATGCCACCTGAAACCCTCAAAGGAGGAAGACAACCTCAAACTAGGCCAACAAATAAGCTAAGGCTTAAAATAAAAATGAATAATAATCCAGAATTGGCTAAACAAGTGATTTATGCGATTATATACCCCTGAAGGACTTGATCATTAACAAGAAGAAAGTTACAGGCTCTAAAAAGAGCAGGAAGATAAAGGGAAGGGTCCTATGGAGACGAGGCAGAGAAAGAAACAAAGACTGGAGAAGGTAGACGTACTTCTCAAGGCAGCTAGTACCCTCACTTAGGAGGCTTGGGGAATAAAACGTAAAATTTTGGCTATCTACCTCAAAAACTGGGGTTTTTGTTTTATTATTGAAAGTCAGCTTAATAGATTTTGCATACAGTGGAACAGGCGAGAAATCTGACATTCCCATCGTCGGCGATTTTTGGAGAGCTGATAGTTCCACTGTAAATGTCTTTTTGGAAAATGCTTGTGTCTTAGTGATCTAGGTGGATATTGGTGGCCACCCGCATATTCCACTTGGGCCCCCACCATTGTCTCTTTCAGTTTTTTTCAGTTTCGGCATAACTTACTATTTTTAGCGGTTTTTTGGGTCCTGAACTTCCGGAGCCGTTTTGAGGCCCTAAACGACGTTTTTTGGGCATCGCGCAATCATTCTATTTCAAAATGATATTTGTGGCGAAATATGTATCCCTCGAATAGAGCTTTCTAATGATGTATCATGTGCATCAAACGGAGATAGTATGCCAAAGTTACGTCCCTAGGAAGTTGAAACACCAATTTACCCAAACGGGGCCCATAGTTTTGGCGCTTCATCTCCTAGGGTTAGGTTTTTGGGATGTTTAGGGTTCTCAATAATAAATAGGCCCTCGCGCCTCATTGTAAAGCAGTTCAGAGGTCTGTAGCCACCACATCTCTTCTCAGAGATAGCTACCAGTACCCTAGCTAGTTTTATTTCCATTGTCTGTAAGCAAATTTCGGTTCTTTGATATTAATGAAATGAAGTGTTATTTCCGCTGCATCTCTGTATTTATGGTTATATGTTTATTCTGTTGCGTTCCTGCATAAATCCGGATCAGTGGTATCAGAGGGGTCTGCTTTTTCTCGATCCTTCTTTGCATATCCCCAACGAGGTCGGGGTATAAGGAGCTAGGGCTCGATCTGGTGGAACCTTTGCAAGATCAGCCTCGCAAACCTCGACGGACGCCCATGGGGGACGAAAAGAAAGATGAGGGAGGAGGAGATCCTATCAAAATATTGCTCGAGGAGGCCCTCGAAAGACAAAGGAACGTGATGATGGATAACTTTGCTCAGATCCTTCAACGGCTACCCACCGGCGGCGCATCTGCATCCAGCAGCCACTCTGGAGGCGCGACTCCTTTTAAGGTACAAGTAAATTTTGACATTCCCATAT
>JAXQQM020083432.1:0-200570 GCA_034641835.2 Pinus albicaulis
ATGGAATAGCAAAGCAAATAAAGGATTGAACAACAATTCTGAAATAGAACAGCAAGTCTAAAATGGAACAGCAATTGAATAACTAAGTCCCGCAGGTTGTAACCAAACTTAATCTATTAACTCAAATGCATTCTTTGCAATCAAATAACATTCTTTCACTCTAAAAGCAATTCACACAAATCACACTAATGGAACAGCAATAACTATTAATGAATTATGGAACAGTACTGATAAATCAGAAACGCGCACAACACGAACGTTTAGTATAACAGCTCTGTAACAAAACAGTAAGAACATGCAATTAACTCTTGAAAGGATTAATAACTTGATGCGGAGTCAACACACGATTCTATCTGTAAAAAACCTCAATGATTCAATCTTTAACAAAGCATGTAATATGAACTTATAAAGCATATCAAATTACCAAATAACAATGATAAACAAACCACACAAAAGTCAAGTCGTAATGGTACAGAAGCAAGTGTCCTTCGGGGCCGGGCCCTTAGCCTCCAAGGATACACCGCTTTAAGTTAATCCAGACGCAGAGATGAAATAATCACCAAGCTTTTATTAATGCATCGGTCAAAAATACATTGAACCAGTTCTCAACGAGACTCAATAATCAAAGTTGATGTTTTACAGAAAATTACATAAAAGCGTATCCTATCTATCAAGCTAACAGTGTTGTCCCTTTATATAAAGGTGATGGCGGAGATGTCCAAGTAACATGATAAATAAAGCAGCGATCCCTCAGGATCGAAGATCCTGAGGGATTCGCCAAACTGTTAATTCTTCATCCTTTCCTTTCTTTGGCGCCGAGCTGGTGTCTTCTCCTTCTTTTCCGAGCCGATTTGCTGTAATCTATTTAGCCTTGTTTGCATTCGGTTCTCGTTCAGAGGGACAGCAGTTATCTCGACTTTGTCCTTTCCTTTGGAACGGAAATTCCTCGTTTTCTCCTTTTCCTGTACAGAAAATAACCATTATCAGTGGCTAAGTCTTGCATATCAATTCTCACATGTTTTGTTATGGTTCCTTATTACTTTCCAAATTCATGATACAAAAAGGTTCACAAATTCTATTAAAAAGCCACTGAAATAGTCATCAAAAGCATACCTGAACTAAGACAAATGAAGATGAGTGATTTAACCTCACAGAAAGTCTTAGTTACTTAAGTCTAAATCTCAACAGCATTTAACTTCAAATCTCATAAGCTTGAACTCCCTTTGAGGCTACCCAAGGCCTCTTTTTATAGTGAAAGAGAGGAGGTTTATAGTTCCAAATATGAAGGGATAGAATCCTCCTTCAAAGGGATAAGCTCCTTACATCAAGGGGTTAGCTCCATTAAGAGAGGGATGCATGAACCAGCTTCAAAGCGTATCCATTCCGAAAATTCCCGTCTAGAATCTTCTAGAATTCACCTGGAGTTCACTTTTTATCTTCATTTTCTCGCCTTTTTATGTTTTACAGAGGTCCGCATCTATTACTCAAAGAACGTGCGGTATGGTTCCGCATGCAGGCTGAGATTTAGGTGCGGGACCGCAGGGAATGCATAGAGAAAGTGCGATACCAATTCTTAGGGGATTTTAGGGATTTTTCTCTGATTTTGAAGCTTGATATGAGGAGCTGGTATATTGGACTTGCAAAAGGAGGAAGTATGAGTAATGATGAGCTCATACTGTCAGCAGAATGTCAAGGTGACAGTTTTTCAGTGTAACAAATTGCCCCCTAAAGTGCAAAGTCTGGAATAGATGAAGCTGTAGTCTGTCATATATGAAGAGTGCAGTACTTTATCATTTCAAAGATCATCCTGTGGACACCCCAGTTGGTACCTGTAAAAACATTCAATGCAAAATATATACATGTATATGTCATCACCGAGGTAGGCATTCCCATGCTCAGATAAAAACTAACTATAAACTAACTGAAATCGTTCTGATACAGGAATGATTTTGAATACATCATAGTACAGATATATGTAGACACAGTATGGACGCAGCCATCTGTTTATCAATAGTCTACTGTATAGATGACAACAAAATTCCTCGCAGCCTGGATGGTAGAAACTAGATCCATGGTCTTGATTTCCGCATCTCGAACCAGTACGATTCTATCCATGTGAATAAATGTGTCGAAGTCGAACATGGTAGAAACCACTTGATTACCAGTCAATGATGTAAACTGTTAACAAGTGTGAGAGAAACCACCAGTAATGTCAATGGCTCTCAAATTACTCAGTACAATCCATGAAATGTGAATGAATGAGCTGAAGTCGAACATGTCACGGAGTCATTCGATCGAAGGTCATTGATGTAACCTGTCATCGAAAGCGAGAAACCTGCCATTGAGGCATGCAGATTTCAAGGTACTGACGATTTCTGGATCAACTTCCTAGATAATGTGCTGATGTCGATAGAAAGCGATCTGTCGTAGGCAAGCCTACAACACGAAATCATAGATCAAGTTTTGAAAATATGTTGGCAAGGACTGACTCAGGGATGGTCAATGATGGATGACAGATATTTTGCAGATGAATGGTTTTATTTGAACTGTTCTCTTGGACACATAACGACACTGCATATGGCTTGGTGACAATTGACCCAAAGCTAATACCCAGAAACCGGCTGAAAATTTTCAATGTGGTTTGATTAACTGTTAGGCAAAGGATTTCCCAACCCAGGTGAATATAAGTGTCGTGTCCAAGAGTGGTCGACTGAGTTTTCTGACAATTTTAAAATACAACAAACATGCTCATTTTTCTCTCTTTTCCCCCACCATTTCTGGCAAGTACCTCTTTATTTTTGACAAGCTTGAGGAGGATAACATTTGCTTGGTTATAAGCTCACCCTTCGGATGAGTCCAACTTAGTTCAAAATTCGAACCCTAAGAAGGAGTGGTTCGTTCCTGTTGAAAATTAAACAGGTCCTTTACTGTTAAGTTTTAACGAGTCCAGTATAGGAGAAACTCGGTGTTTTTCAGTTTTAGGGAGTCAGAAGAAAAACTTAAGAAAACTCCATGGGTGTTCTTTTTCGTAAAATTTAGTCTCTCGAGCCCGAAAAAGGATAAAATAATGCGAGAGAGAACTCTATTGACCGTATTTAGTCAACGTATACCTTTTTCGTAAATAGTCCATTTCAGTCCGTAAAAGGGGTAAACTTATACTGAAGGGACGACTGTTCATTTATTTTAACGAGTTCGAATAGTCAAGTACTCGGCAATCTTTTCATATTTAGAGAGTCTGAAAAGGGCTTAAAGAGGACTCCAAGGTTTCGCTTTTTCGTAAATTTTTTGAAAGAGTCCGAAAAAGTGATAAAAGTATGCTCTTTGTTGAAAAATGATCATTTCACCTGAAAAATCCTGTTTCTGCACAAAAACTCAAAACATTACACATACCTGTTTAAGATAAATAAAAATGCTTTCAAAAATATCCCTTTTAAAGTGAAAAATAAATAAACTTATAATTCATTCATTCGAAAAAACTTATAAAAAGGACTTTTTCTATTTCATTTTTACCGTTCAGTTGCAGAGTGAAAAGTAAAAAGCTTTTGGATAAAAAAGTTCCCGTGAATATTCTGGAAAATTCAACCGTTGGAATCGAAAATCGTCAGCCCCAGGTAATCCACGACCTCCTTATATTGTTTTTCATCCATTTAAAATTCGTTTTTAGGCTTTAGTTTGATTTTTTAGGGCAAAAATTGGTTCAAAAATGCGCCCGCGGGGTCCGCAGGCGGGACACAGATAGCCTGCGGACCTCGATTTTTTCTGAACGGGAAAAAATCGAGGGTACCGCACCCGGCACACATCTCGCGTGCGGAGCTACGCTCTGTTTACAAAGAGCGGGTGCGGTACCCGCGCGGTTAAATTTAAAGCATGGTTTTCCCAAATTTCTGCCAAAAATTTTCAAATGAAATCATTCTAAAATGCCTTATTTTGTGTTGTAGGATTAACAAGATGCTTATTTGGCGAGAAAGGGAACATGAGAAAGTGGATGAAGCTGTAATACTCCATTTGCCCACACAAAGGGCATTAAAAGCATGCTTCTTATACAAATTCTGGGCCATCTCTGGCATGAGGGCACAAGTGGAACTCTTAACATGGTTGGTAGACAGATGGCATGTGGAGGACCAGTGTTTCTTCATTGGTGGCCACCGGCTCGAAATTGAGCTGGAGGATATATAATTTTTGACTAGTTTGTCCAAGAGGGGCGAACATGTATCTCTGTTTGGGACTAGGCCAGGTGGCCAGACTGTCGCTAGTCTTCAACTCGAATTTTGCAATGATCAGGCAGATCCTCGGGACAAACGGATTGACATAAAACATATCATCCGTCCTGAACTGAAAGTTATAGCATTCACTGTTACCAAACTATGTGGGAGCGTCGCACTTCATGTAGCTACCGGTTCCCAAATGCGCATTGCTGTGGACTGTTTTCGCGGCACCATCTTCAACTGGTGCGAAGCTGTGTTGGCCAATATAAAAGGCCAACTTACCAGAGCAAAAAATGGGAAACTAAAAAACTTTGGATATGGTTCCATTGTCGTTTCTTTTGCTTTGGAGAGGATTCCTCAGTTAGCTCCACAGAGTATTTCAGTTGATGCCGGACGACCTCGAGAACCAAGAATGGTTCGCTGGTCCGCGCTGATGGCTCGTCATGCTATCGAGGGCACTGAGATTGTACGATTCCCTGCTTCATATTTTCGTTGGCTGGATCGCCAAGTTTTCATGATAGAAGATTTTCCGTATGCCGGGATGGATTTCCGTGGCGACAGAGAGATGTCTCTCCCTGCAGGGGAACAGTGGGATGATTCAGGTAAAATATTTTTCAACGTTTTGCTAAGTTCTAATTTTTTTTAATTTTTTATCGTCTTAGAAAAATAATAACCAAAAGTTTTTCAAATACAGATGTGGGTCCACAACGACCAGCTCATCTCCAACCTTTCGATAGGAGACAACCAGTTGCGCCCGCACCAGCCCCAGCAGGCCAATCAGTAGAAATTTTGACTGATTTGGAACATCATCTAGAACACTTGACTCTAGATATACCAGAGACGAGCATAGATGACATCCCTCTCAGGCTACAAAGATATGTGATTGGAGTCCCAGGACCTTTCAGGAGGTTCCTATGTAGGGTGGCCCGAGCAGTTGTTTCCTATCGAGATCATCATCAGTGATGAGATGATCATGTAGACTCATTTTTGTACTTTTGTGTTATCATTTTTGCCGATCATAAGGTTTTTCCAACCTATGATCGAAGACGATGTATATTTTTTGAACACACTCCTATGATATATATATCACTATTTTGACGGCTATCTGTGTACACGAATGAATGTTGTTTGTTTTACTGCTTTTAATTATTGCAAATTTCTATTTATCATACTAGAAGCAATTGAATCTGCTAATGTATTTAAATGTCTTGGAATATGCTGATATTCAATGTAATCAAATTCACGTTCCAAGAGACGAACTCTCAAAAATAACCGTAATAACACCGGATTTCTAATGGTATAAACCCTGTTAAGCTGTAATACAACAAGTTCAAAATCCAACCTTACAATCAAACTCTGAATTCCAAATGATATGGACTCAGATAATAACTCAATCACTGCACTATACTCGGCAATGTTATTTGTTGTTTGACCAAGGCTTACCCCATGCATGGATACTAACTCGTCAGAGGGTGAATAGATAACCCAAGCTGCGGAAGAAATGTTCCGTGTACTATGACAAGCACCATCAACAAAACCAATGTAGGTTTGAAGAGACGTCGACATCTGCAATATCAAGAGTAAAACTCAGATAAGCAGGAATAGTGACAAAAACACACTTCTAAACTAGGCACACTTTTCTAATCTAAAACACACCAGCAGTAAAGAAATCTAAACTAACAAAAATCTCCACACCTCGTTTAAGCGTAATATCGCTTTAGATAAAGCCCATTTCTGGGTTTATCCAAAGGAACACCGTCAAAATCTATTAACTCATAGGCCCCTTTTGCTAACTTTCGTTTCACAATGTAAGGACCATGCCACATAGGCACGAATTTTCCAGCTCCTAGCTTGTCGTTAGCTTGATCATAAAGTAAAACTAGGTCTCCTTCTGAAAAATTTCGAGGGGTCACATTTCTATCATACCGAGCTTTTATCCTTTTAACATGAGCCTCGTTTGCTATTGCAGCACTTCGCCGATTCTCATCTAATTGGGCCAAGTACAAGAAACGTTTTTCCTCTTCAGACGTAGCTGGAAGTAATTCTATGGCTAATTTTAATGACGGTATTTCGCATTCAATTGGTAGCACAACTTCTAAACCGTAAACTAGTTGAAAAGGAGTGAAACCCGTTGATGTTTTGACTGAGGTTCGATATGCCCAAAGTGCTGAAAATAACATGGAATGCCAATTCGTCTTGTGAATACCAATGATTCGTTTAATCATGGTGACTAAAACTTTATTAATAGCTTCAACCAGACCATTTGCTTGTGGATAGTACGGAGTGGAATTATCGTGGCGTAGTCCAAGTTGTTCTGTTAGTTCAGTCATCATGATGTTCCGAAAATGACTTCCATGATCTGTAATAATAGCTTGAGGAACACCAAACCTAGCAATTATGTGATTGAACACGAATGTTGCAGCAGTCTTGCCGTCAGCTGAATATGTAGGCATCGCCTCGGCCCATTTCGTAAAATAATCTGCTGCGAGAATAATATAGGCATGCCCCCCGGCCGAGTGAGGGTTACATGTGATAAAATCGATACCCCATTTTGCAAATGGACCAACAGCAATTATAGCGTGAAGAGGAGCGGGTGGCGCGTGCATTTTCCTATCAAAAATTTGAAAGTTGTGGCATTTCCGAACCGCATAAATGAAATCTTTAAATAATGTTGGCCAGAAATAACCTGCACGCAATATCTTTTGGGCAGTGGCATACCCAGACATATGACCGCCACATGCTCCAGAATGACAGTCATTTAGTACCTTTTCAGCTTCTTCATGAGTTAAACAACGTCGGAAAACAGAATCCGCTCCTCGTCGATAAAGAGTATCACCAATGATGTTATATTGTTGGGATTGGAAGCGTATTTTCCGTCGTTGAGTTCGTGAAATTTCAGGCCGAAAAGATTGGGTTTGGAGATATACACTAATATCCCCATACCATGGATCAAGCGTACTGATAAGAAACAAAGATTCGTCCACAATGGACTCTTCTGCCACTGTTTCAATATCAGTAGAGGGGAAATCACACATTAGTTCCGCAAAAACCAAAGACTTCTTTGCCTTGGATTTTTCAAATTCCAAGTCAAATTCTTGCAGGATAACTATCCATTTATAATACTTGCCCCCTAGCAATTGTCTGGTCAAAATATACATCATAGGGTTGCAATCGGAAATTACTGTGGTTTTACGTAACAATATGTAATGTCGAAAACGTTGGACAGCTTGAACAGCTGCCAAGGCCAATTTCTCCACATGTGTATATTTGATTTCAGTCGGATTCAAATTTCGACTAAGATAATAAATCACATGTTCGTTGTGAGATTCATCTTCCTGAACTAGTACCATCCCAATAGTGGAATGAGAAGCAACGAGATATAGAATGTAATCCTGGTTGTAGTTGGGAGGATGCAATAACGGTGCATGGGTCAACGCGTGTTTAAGTGCATCAAAAGATCGATCAGCGACCTCGTCCCAAAAGAACGGAATGTCCTATTTCAACAACCGGGTAAAACCCTTTGCAAGCTCAGCATAGTTCTGAATAAATCTACGTAAAAAGTTTGCTTTCCCCTGCAAACTCTGGAGTTGGCGCAATGTCGAAGGAGGAGGCAATTTAACAATAGCTTCGACCTTCGAAGGATCAACACGAATGCCTGATTTCGAGACAACAAATCCCAGTAAACGACCCGATTCTACGCAGAAAAGACATTTATGCGGATTCAACCTTATCCGATAATGCCGACATCTCATAAAAATTGCTCGTAAATGAGTGGGATGATCGGCCCTACGTAATGAATGAGCAGGTAAATCATCAAGATATGGTTGAAAAATGTGCTTAATGTCATGAAATGCATAAGACATTGCCCGTTGAAAAGTTGCTCCAGCGTTCTTAAGTCCAAAAGGTAGTTTACAATAGGCAAACGTTCCCCACGGACAAATGAAAGCTATTTTAGGTTGATCTGCAGGGAGTATGTTTATTTGATTGTAGCCAGAAAAACCATCCATAAAGGAAAAAAGTTCACTTCCAGCACAATCGTCGATTATCTGATCGATATAGGGAGTTGGATAATTGTCTTTTGGACACGCTCGATTAATATCCCTATAATCGATACATACTCTTATTGTTCCTTGTTTTTTAGTCACAGGAACAATATTCGATACCCAATCCGTTAAGGGAATTGGATAAATAAATCCTGCGTGAAGTAATTTTTCAACTTCATTTTTTATAGCAACAGCTTTTCTAGGATGTATTTGACGTAATCGTTGACGAACAGGTTTAACATCCGGGTAAGTCTTAATTTCATGTACTACGATCGATGGATCAATTCCTGGCATTTCTTCGTAAGACCAGGCAAACACGTCACGGAATTCTTGAAATAGGTCTTTATAAGTCTGAATTTCTTCGTCTGAACAACAAGCACCTATATGAATGTTTTCAATTATTCCAGGTTTTACTGAAATGTCAATTGGAACCGTTCTAGATATATTTTCCAAATTTAACTCAGAATCAGGATTTTTCAATGGATTCTGAGGTTCCTTGGCATATTCAGCAGTAAAAATTGAAGCGAAATCATTTTCAAAATGATCTAATTCAGGTAAGAATGAAGACCTATGATGGAGATCTTCCCACGGTAAATCATCAACAGACAAAAACTCACGAATTTGCTCATCTGTATGAACAATTTCAGGAAATGTCGTTGCGTCTGAACTAGAAATAGAAAGCGATTCCTCTTGGATCCCATTCATTGGATCGATTTCGGTTGAAAAGGGGTTGGAAAAAGACTGTACAGTCTGGTACGCAATTTCAAATGGACTCAAAGGCATCGCGCCATCAAATGAGTCGATCTCGAATTCTGAAGGTAGAATTCAAGGATCATCAGACATAACTGTGTCTGACGAAATCATATGAATAGTTGCAGTAGAAGACGATACGTTAGGAGGAGGAAAGGAAAAAGTTCCTAGCAAACCAGAATCTTTAACCAAACCTACTCCAACATCCTTATAAGGGATAGTCGTTTTACCAACATGCTGGATTTTTTCTGTAGAGGCTGGGTCTGACGAAAAATAAGTTAACTGATCTATTGTCACGATCCTTCCTTGATATGGAAATTTTATAAGTCGAAAGACCGAAGAGACAACAACAGTCATAGCATAAGACCAACTATGACCCAGTAGAAGGTTGTAATCTAGAGGGGCATCAACCACCTCCACATCTAGATTAACAATTTTCCCTTCAACCCCTATGGGTAAATCCTGCAAAATACCATAAGGTTGAAAACCTCGACCATCAAAAGCTTTAGAATCGTCGGAGATTGGTTAAGTGTAGGAGAACCAAGAGATTTCCAACACTGAAGCGACATAATACACGTTGAAGCTCCCTCATCAATCACAGTCCGAAAAATAGGTCTGTTTTTTACTAACACTGGAATGTGGAAAGCCATTTGGTGAGGAAGACGTGGTGTACTAGTTTCTAAATCGAAGATTATAAGGTTAGAATCCTGAACATCAACAGCTCCTATGGCAGACAATAACAATTTACGCTGTGCTGGACACGACTGCAGCACTTCCAAAGCCGACATTGCTGAAGGAGAAACAACTAAATCTTCAACAATGTTGTAATTATGAGCAGCTCTCGCATGTGGATTGAAAGCTGATTTACGAAGAACACCTTTAGCAGGCGGCTTGATTATCAAGTCTGGATTTTGTTTCTCGATCTGTAGCGGACCGAAAACAGGAGGAGTTGTATTTGATGCGTTGGCATTGGAAGACTCTCCTTCTCTGCCATCAACGGGATTCTTAGAACCGTAATCTTGCGATCGCGTCGCAACCCTTACATGAGACATCATCATAATAGGCTCTTCTAAAGTGGTCGAGGAAGAACCAATCATCTTACTATCTTGAACTGGAAAAGGATCCTTCAAGACAACAGGTTGTTGCGATCCTTTAATGAGTTTCGTAACCTCTTCTCGATATGGGCATTCTTTCGTGAAGTGATCTTGTTCACAAATGAAGCAAGGATAACGAGGTTTACATTTCTCATCATTGGATTCTTCTCTATCTGTTTTCTCTTTCGAATTTTTCTTGTTTTTATTCCTCCCCTTCTTTTTACCACCGGATTTTGATTTTGCCGTAGATGTTTCAACGACATGAACATCGATAGAAACTTCTTGAGAGGATTCTCCCTTCGGGGAATCAGGTAAAGTTATGATTGGAGAAGAATTCTTTGAGGATTTCTTCTTACTTTTAGAACTAACTGTACCAATCATACCGTCAGCGGCATGAGACCCTGAAGGAGGAGCAGCTATCTGACCTTGTTTGGGTAAATCGAGAATTTTTTCATGTAAAGTACCTGACTGCGTATAGACGAGGTCTAGGTACTGAGCCTGAGCAATTACTTGCTCTTCAGTAACAACACCAGCCTTAGCTACATCTTCAGTGATCTTAGGCAGTAATGATTTTACAAACCATTCTGCCAAAATTTGATCCGGAATATAAACCTTCACCAATCGCCGTCTACGTCGCCACTCATGAATATGATCAGAAATATACGTGGACGTAGATTGTTTTAGTGAAGCTAATAATTCTGTGCCATTGTCGTATCTGACAGGCAACTGGAAATGAGTTAAGAAAGACGTTGCTAACTGACTGAAATTATGAAACGAGCCTCGTGGCAACTCAATGTACCATTTGGCTACAAGACCTATGAGTGTCCTTTGGAAAAGACGTAAGTGAATCGAATCATCAATAATAGAATTAGATGCACACCAAAGGTGATAAGTCATCACATGATTTGATGGATCCTCTCCTGACTTACCTTCAAATTTTGGTATGTCACTGGGCAACTTATGAGGCATTGACGGCCAGTTCTGATAATAGAAAATAGGATCATTAGTAAGGCGCATCAAATCTGGTAAGTCCAAAGTTGCGATGAACGGTAACTGACGGTTAGGGTCACGAAAACCTTGAGAAGCCAAAGCAGATCCAGGAGGCGGATACCCAGGATAACTAGGAATCGGATTAGCATTGGGTATTATATAACCTCCTGGATAACCAGGATGAATCGGACCATACCGAGGTTGTTGATAAGTATAACCAGGGTATGGTTGATAGCTTGGATTCTGAACATAGGGACCGAATTGCGGCTGTCCTTGGTACGGTTGATAAGTAAATTGAGGTTGACTCGTAACAACTGTACTTGTACCGGCTTGTCCTGCAGGCATCTGAACTGTAGTCTGAACTGAAGGTCCTGACTGAGGTACAGAGACTTGAGGGATTTGCACAGATACAGGGATAGCCGAACTCGGGGCTACAGACACTCCAGAAATAGGTGTAACAGGTTGAACAGACATTGCAGCAGTTGCAGCAGTTTGGGGCGGAGTCTGAGGTGTACTAGGCCCAGCCTGCTGAACTGAACTAGGTGCAGGAGTTTGAATAGCTGGCTGACCAGGTTGCTGAGTTGAACTAGAAACCAATGGCTGACCAGGTTGATAAGGTAACTGCACATTAGGCTGCAAAGGCTGTTGATATTGGGACGGATCCCACACCATCATTCCGGGGTATTGTCCCGTAGAAGGTTGAACGTAAGGACCAAAACCTGGTTGAACGTAGGGTTGATAATAAGGTAAAGTTCCTGCTCCTTGAACAGATGGTTGACCAGAAGGCTGTTGGTAACCTTGCATTGGGTACTGCCCTTGAGGTTGATAACCTTGAGGCACGTACTGAAGTTGGGGTTGTTGAGGACCCTGAGGAGCATATTGAGTTTGGGGTTGACCTTGAGGAATGCACTGTCCTTGAGGTTGGTAACCTTGAGGTATGTACTGTCCTTGGGGTTGCCCCCCAAAATAATATTGATCCACAGTTTGTCCTGGGAAAAAGCTACCTTGAGGTTGAGCCCTGGGTGGTAACTGACTACCTTGGGGTTGCCCCCCAGGCGGTAATTGACCACCCTGAGGTTGCCCCCCAAGCGGTAACTGAGTTCCCTGAGGTTGACCCCCAGAAGGAAACTGACTGCCTTGAGCTTGAGGATTAGGAACATTACCAGACATCATAAAAACTTGCTCTGCGTTCGACGTTTCAATTTTAAGTCCACTAAGACCAGATGATAACACATTTTCGATAGGTTGAGGAGTTGCTCCTGAGAAAGTACCAGACAAAGACTGATATCCCGCAGGAACAGAAGGACCACCATGTAAAAAAGATTCAGGCGTTTGCGAAAACATGGACGACTCTCCAGCCATAATAGATGACGGATAATAACCTCTGGGTGTAGGATGAAATGGAACTCGAGGTGGATAAAAAGAAAGACCCGGATTCTCTAAAAAATCAGTTAAAGAAAGATACCAGGGATTAGTTCGAATAGGGCTATAGAAAATAGATTCACGCTCCCTAAGATTTAACGATTGAGGGGAGTTGGGAAGAGATATGTCTTCGTCTGGATTAGTAAGTTCTTCTATAGAAATTAGTCCAGAAGGAAGATTTTCAGTAATGATATTTCTAACCCTTGGTGAACCTAGATCGCTAGAAGTTGGTGAGATAAATCCCGAAGATGTTTCTAACACAGAAGATTCAGTTTCAGGCTCAGAGATTTCAGGTTCGTCAGATAATTCTCCTGTAGGAGAAATATTTTCAGTGACTTCAGAAACTGAAATCGGTTCTTGAATATATTCTGTTGTAGGAATTTGATGATCAAGATGTATCACAATAGCAGAGCTTTCAGCTTCTGTTGATCTAAGTCTACGGCTACTGTGTGGTACCAGAGCTCGAAGCCCTTCAAGATGACCTGGTGTAAATTCAGGGGGTTTCCCTTGTATTCTTCGGGATTGTCTCGGCAATTCCGCCACGATGAAAAATTATCTAATCACACGCAAACAAAGAAAAATTTCAATGAAAACACCTAAAGTCTCTAAGAAACAAACAATTGAATCACTCGCTTAAAAATCTAAGAGTTCAAACCACACACAAACAAGTAACTTTCCGTACTAAAATCACTAGTTGGTGATGAAATCCAACTTAGTAGAATTTTAACACGAAAAGGGCGGTTGGAACAGTTACCCCGACAACCTGCTTAATGAAACAGACTGGCACAAGTTTCTTCACATAACCATCTCAAGTGAAGAGAACCCCCCAGAGAGTCCAAGTGAGTCTAGTCGACGTCTGTTCCAGGTATAGTGGGATCTTCCCTCCACCGTCACCTTAGGAAAGAATCCTAAAGATTATGGCCTCTAAGGTTACCAACTGAAACAAATATACCTGGGGGAACAGTCTATGATCCGACACACACGCAAGGGTAGAGTAACAAAGCTCAATCCCCTTGAAGGCTCCTTGAACAAAATCCAAGGTTTACCGACAAGTGACCCCTGGCTCCTCGACAATGGTCTATCCGAGGTTTACCGTTTTTAATACGTGTATATCTTCTATCGTTCCCAATGAGGAAGGATTGATTACCCCACTAGTTCATATATGATCTCGTGCTTAACTCCTTTAAGAGGAGCTTCCCAGAGCATACATGCAACAACTGGAATTCTTCCTACCGCAAGATATATCTACTTGTTTTTTTTATCTACCTTGGAGAGTTAATTACTCCCTACTCCAAGATACTAGCCTAAGCTATGTTGGTGATGAGAGCCCTAGAAATAAAAAGATTACTAGATGAATTTTATTTAAGCGTTACTTTTTAAGAGCTGTTTCTTAAGTCAATGGGCGCGGAAATGAAACTTTGTATGATGTGAAGACTCGACTTCCAAAAACACTAAAATGCACCTATGATGATATTCAATTCTTTTTTCTTTCAATGAATTTTCTATCTAAAGAAGAGTTAGAGAATGCAACTTTCAAATTTCTTCTTCAAACATGAAAACTAAGTGAAAGAAACATTTTGTCTTTTCGTTAAACTATCAAAGCTCACAAGAAAAACTATTTTCTTTTCCAAACAAGAAGCTACAAAACAATTCTCTTTCGAAAGAAATCTACAAAAATTAAAACTATTCAAAACTATGAAGACTAATCTAAAAAAAACTAATTTAAGTTGAGTAAAAGCTTTTTAGAGTTTTTTTTTACGAATGTTTCTCTTAGTCGTTCAGCAAACTAAGAATCTATCAAACAGATAAAAAAACACTCAAAATATGTTTTTTTTTTAAAACACTCAAAGAGTAAATGAAATTCAAAACTTTAAAACAAGTTCTTTTCGAAGATTTGCAAAGAAATCAATAAGGTTTAATTTCTCAAACTAGGATGTTTTCACAATGAGGTCGGATTCAAGAGACAAAAAGAGATCTTATGTGATCTGAGATACTGCAAATTGTCAAAAATTTGAATCACTACAAAGACCAAACAGGAAAAATAATCCAATCGGCCAAAATCTCCTAGAAAATCATTCAAAACACTAACACTGTTGGAGTTCATAAACAATGAATTCTTGATAGACACAATAACCAGTCTGGGCAGAAACCAAAGATCTAAAAATTAACCAGAAAAAGAAACCTAGAAATTTTTCAAAATTTTACAGGGTCCGCATGTAAGCAGTGTTTACAGGTGCGGTCCCGCACTGTATTCTATAAAGAACGTGCGAAACTGCCCGCACTGTAACAGTTATGCAGAGTGCGGTCCTAGCAAAAATGATAGAAAAATTCAAAACACTTCTAAATTTTCAAAAACAGAAAAAATTTAAAACACCGAGACAGATGTGAATCAATCAAAAACCAGAAAAAGAAACCTTTTCTCAAGTCAAAAATCAAAGAGAACCAAGAACAAACAAGTTCTTCCCCAGTGGAGTCGCCATTTTGCTGTGTAGATTAATCCGTCTTGCGGACAAGACCGATCTCTCTAGTACAAAAGGTAACTAGCAACAAACAACCAATTATACTAATCTCTCTCTAAGCATATGCAATTTATAAAAACACTATACGGGTGCAAGGCCTACCTTATATCCAACGCTTTGCTTGCTTACTTGATTTTGTTGAAGTCCTTCCCGTGCACTGAAAGAACGTCCTTCGTATATCTGCAATCACAAACAAGGAAAAAGATTAAGCAGCACCTGTATAGACATTATCATAAATCATACTTATCATAATGATCAAGGAATTTATGAAATAAACCACAAATTGACATTTTAATGAGAGAAATGAGTATATTTGTATTAACTTTAAAGATAGAAAACCTTTACAACCTGTGCCTTGATGTTGTGCAGGTCCTCCCGGGGTCCGAAGCAGGAATCTCCTTTACTCTGACAAGCATTGCAGTCTTTGAACTAAGACAAATGAAGATGAGTGATTTAACCTCACAGAAAGTCTTAGTTACTTAAGTCTAAATCTCAACAGCATTTAACTTCAAATCTCATAAGCTTGAACTCCCTTTGAGGCTACCCAAGGCCTCTTTTTATAGTGAAAGAGAGGAGGTTTCTATTTCCAAATATGAAGGGATAGAATCCTCCTTCAAAGGGATAAGCTCCTTACATCAAGGGGTTAGCTCCATTAAGAGAGGGATGCATGAACCAGCTTCAAAGCGTATCCATTCCGAAAATTCTCGTCTAGAATCTTCTAGAATTCACCTGGAATTCACTTTTTATCTTCATTTTCTCGCCTTTTTATGTTTTACAGAGGTCCGCACCTATTACACAAAGAACGTGCGGTATGGTTCCGCATGCAGGCTGAGATTTAGGTGCGGGACCGCAGGGAATGCATAGAGAAAGTGCGATACCAATTCTTAGGGGATTTTAGGGATTTTCTTCTGATTTTGAAGCTTGATATGAGGAGATGGTATATTGGACTTGCACCTCCTGGGTCCAGAGAGGGATCTCTCTATGTAGGAAAAGGTTTTGTCTTTTAAGCTTTGTGTTAAGATATTAGGCTAGTTATAGGCACGGGTTTATTTGATTGATTATTTGTTTGGTTGTTGGGAATCAGAAAAAAGGGTTTAATATGAGACAGGGCTGTATAAAGAGGATTCTAGGCAAAGGAGGGATGATTTCAAAGAACACTCGAGACCATTGGGCAATGGAGTCAGGAAAGGGTTTACTTGCTATTCAATATGCAGGCTTTTAGTTGGGCTAGTCATCTAAAGCATTAGATATTAAAGATGATTGTATGGCATGAAATGGCAAGAAAGAAGGTGGAAAGAAAGGAAACCTCCAAGGTGACCCTTCAGGAATCAGATCTAGGGACAGGACATGCCGTTGGACAACTTGTGTTCCAAAACCCAAAAGGCTAACTCTTCAAACAAGGAAACATATAGGATTTAAGCACAAAGGTGAAAACCTGAGATTAGAGAGAGAATTTGAACTCTCAATGCTTTGGCATCCAGCTTAAGGGAACTTAGAAAGGTTTAACTAATTGAAAAGGATCCTAGTGAGACAGAGACAGAGTTCTAAACTCCCAGTATCCCAATTCATTCAATTAAAGCCTAACAAGAACATCTAAGAACAAATTCATTAATTCATACATAAGCTAGCAGTAAATATTAGCCACTACACTGGTTAAATTAACTTGAATCAGTGCTCAGATAACACATATAGTAGAAAACATTGAAGGCAGGGAGAGTAGAAGTTTAGGGTACCATGCGAGGGTATATCCCAAACCAGATTTCTGATGCATGCCAGAAGAAATGAAGTATGTAATGGAATACAAAGGAAAACCAAGACAAAGTAAGAAAAACATCACCGCTGCTTTAAATCAGGATCCAAAGAAATGTGCTGGTCATATTAAAGAGCAACACTAGTCATGTACAACATTACGAACAGCTTGATATTCAGTCTGAAAACATCTTCCTTGACCTATCTTACAACTTTACACAGAGAACAATATCTCAAGAGAAACAACTTACAATTTCATAGATATCCGATCAACAACAACCTTACAATGTTTTCTCATGAGTTTTTATATCTCAGAGAGAGGTAGAGGAGGTAGATGAAACACTAAATGAAACATTAAAACAGAGTAGGAAGATGGGCTCGAGGTCCATTCTGTTTTAATGTCTATGCATCGAACTTCTGTACTCTTTGGGTGAAAGAGTGGTCTTTGACAGGCTGAAATTTACTCCAGGTATGTTCGTGATGTACTCTTGGCTGTAGTACTCTGCAGTACTCTGATGAATAAACAAAAAGGTGGATACAGACTATGAGGTCTGCCATACTGTGTAACAAATTCTCTGGTAGCATTAGGACTATTGTCAGGGTAGAGATCTTCTTTGGAACACAGTATAGAATGGAAGTAGTATGGGCACTTCGTCATTTCATGGGAAGAAACTTCTACTGGTGTGAAACACTGTCAATATTGTTTTTTGTGCGTCAGGCCTCATTGGGCCCTCTGTGTGATTTGATGAGGTCTTCAATCTATTACATTTTCCTTTTAAACACTGGATTAAGACTTAGAATCTTCAATAGTGAGCATTGAATTCTCTGATCTTTTGCTGATACTCTTTACCGCTTCATGATTGTCTCTGTTAGTGAAATGTAAGCTTTAGTGGCGCAGGAGAGGTTTTACAGAGTTGAACTCTGTCCTTTAATGAAAATTTAAGCTCTAAGCACCTCCTCCAACTCTTCTCCATAATATCAGGCTCTGAACCTAGCCTTCTTTGTGTTTTGTGCCACTATAACAGTGACTATGAACCATGGCGGTTTCCACCACCAGTAACCCTGAAAAACATGTAAACATGTTAAGAATCCATGTGTGGGGAGGGAGGATGCAGTGGAGGGCCGTGAGAATGGCAGCGCAACAGGAGCGAATGTTATGGATGCACTGAAATGCGGTGGGAACATGTAGTGAAACGGTGGGAAGCTGCACGTGGAAGTTGAGAGAAACCAAAACTCTAATGTAAAACATTAAAAAATAAATGTTAGGGCAGGATGATCTAATGTTATAGAGGAGAGGAATAACCTGTTTCTGAGTTTTTATTGGGATATTAATAAAAACTCAGAAACAGGTTATTCCTCTCCTCTATAATCTACTTCACCTGTATGGATTCTCTATTTAAAAATGATCTAATGTTTTAATGCAAAACATGGGTTTCGGACCTTCAAATGAAATACACGGGAAGTGCATGAAAATGCAACCAAAAAAATTACGGAACAAGCTTGAATAGTGGGACCTGGTCATGGGCGGAGGGAGATTGAATGAGGACCGTCAGATCTCAGGAAGAGATTGACGGCTGCAATCTTATTGGCGGGGAGCGATGGGAAGGTCAAACTTCGAGGAGCGATGGAGCGATTAGCCTAATACCATTGGATCTTATGTGGGATCGACAACGGATATTGCGTTGGAGGATCACAGATTGGGAGGAATGGAAAGGTGGCTCCATCTAGAGATTTTGATTGCGATCAGAGTGGGGAAGCGAGGGCGGTCAGATCGGATTGGAGATCAACAGTGGAGATCACTCCTGAGACCCATAGAACAACGTCATCACATTGGGGTTTTTGTTCTAACACAGGAATAAAGCGTTCCGCTCCAATCCTCCAATGCGATAAGAGCCTCATGGGCTAGCGCTTGGTCTTAGCGCCCGGGTCATGTGGGGAAGTGGTTTTGGGGCTAGGCCGAAAGGTGCTAGCCTGTAATATGTTAGGAAATGGGTTTTTTAGCTTGGAAACAGAGTTTTAAGGCTAGCATTAGTATTTTGGTGGAGGAAAAAGGAAATAAAAAACAAATGAAAGGATTTCACTTGGTTTTTAAAGGGGAATTTGGTGGTTTACGAGATTTAGGAAGGGATTTTAGGAGCCAAAAGGGTAAACTTTGAAAATGGGCAAGAGGGTTAAAAAGGGAGACTTTGCAGGGGTACAAGGGAAAATGGGGGACTTTCACAGCACAGTTTTCCACAGGCAGTGAGGCTTAGCGAGTTGGAACAATAGTGAGGATCTTTTTAAAGACAATGAACTCATAGGGGCTTCAAGGATGATGTGTTTTCGGAGGAGATGCATTCCTTGAAGGCTCAAAAAGAAATTTAGCCACCTGTTTGCTTCACAAAAATTTCATAGGTGGCCAATAGTGGCTCCACATGGGGATGGCTTCTTCTCAAAGGAGTCAAGAATTCAGAGAATAAATCTTTGGAGTAAGCCAGATGCCTGATCTTTGAGCCCTCTTTCTTCTTTGATTTCCGCTGTTATAAAAATTAATAAATCAGAAAAAATATTCCCAAAAAATCTACCTACCCATCCTACAATCCTAGAATTTTTCTTCAAGGTGCATTTGAATTTGCAGACCTTCATCATTTTTTATTGAAAACAGGAACACACTAATCTAATTCTATCCTTATCACTCCATGAAACCAGATTAAACTGTTGGCCTCACATGTTTCTCTACCTAATCTAATATTTGTTAGGATTAGACTGTCCAGCAGATTTCTTCTCTACATTCTACAACAGAAATTTAAAACAGTTAATCTAGGATTAGACAGTCTAGTTTGCTGTGGATCCAAGGCACAAAGATAGTTGCTCATGGACTGAAATTGCAAAAATTTTGAAAAAAAAATCTTGAAGGCTTGAAATTTGAAACTTTGAATCATCCTTCTTTTCTTTGTGACTCAAGTTTTGAGCTTGTTAGAGTCACTTTCTTCTTCATTTCAGCTCTGGTTTTGGGCTTGTTAGAGTTGACTCTACTTTCTTCTTTGCTGGTTCAGATTTTGGGCATGTTAGAACCAGGTATCTTTACTTCCTTTGGCTCAAGTTTTGATCATGTTAGAGCCAATATTTTCACTTTAGAGGTTCATGTTTTGAGCATGTTTGAACCTCTCCTTCTCTCCTTTTTGGAGCATTTTCTCTTTTCTTGGAAACAAAACACAAAAATGGTATTTACAATGGAAATGGAAACTGGAAGTTGGAAATCAGCAGTAGTAGTGCTTGAGCATCCTGCCATTGACAAGACCCCCAAACAGCTCTATACCATCTATCTCTTGCAGAAAAAAGGCATTCAGACCTAAAGTAGCCTGGATGATGTATGGACCCTGCCACAAACTGTCAAACTTGTCGTGTTTTCCTTTATCTTCTCTTCTTGAATCCCACTTCAGAACTTTATCTCCAATTTTGAAGTCAGAAGCCTTGGTTCTCTTGTTGAACAACTTCTTTATATTTTCCTGAACTTTCAGGGCTCTGTTATAGACCTGTTCCCTTCTTTGTTGGAGATGAATTGTTTGGTTTATCATCCTTACCATGCTGTCCTCTTCTGTCTGAATCTCTTGGACAAGTTTAATCACTGGTACCCCCAGGCTGGTAGGAAACACTGCCTCTGTTCCATAGACAAGCTGATATGGTGACATGCCAATGGATTTATTTGTTGTAAGCTTGTCGGCCCATAGGGCATGTACTAACTTATTATGCCATGAATTTTTGTTCTCTTCCAACAGCTTTTTGATGATGGTCACCAAGCTGTTGTTTGATGATTCAGCTAACCCATTACCTTGGGGGTGATATGTAGTTGAATGACTGAGTGCTATTTGATAACTGTGACAAAAATCAATCAGTTTCTTGGATCCAAATGCAGCAACATTATCAATGATTATTTTTCTAGGGTAGCCAAACCGAGAGAGGATGTGGTCCTCTAGGAACTTAATGATAAAAGAATCTGTGGCATTCCTAGAAGGTATGGCTTCTATCGACTTTGTGAAGTAGTCTGTGGCTGTAAGGATCCACTTGTGTTGTGCAGAAGAAGTAGGGTGTATTTCTCCTATTAAATCTAGGCCCCATTGCATAAAGGGACCTTCAACAGTGATGGGTTGTAAAGGTAGAGGGAGGAGCTTTCTTTTGCCTTAAAAAATCTGGCATTTATGGTAGGCAATTATCATCTTATGGATGTTGTTAAAAAGTGTAGGCCAATAATAGCCGGCTCTGAGTATTTTGTTAGCAGTGGCTTTCTAGTTCAAGTGGCCTCCACACTCTCCTGCATGGAACTCTTATTTAATCCTCTCTGCTTCAGTTTCAGGCAAACATTTAAGCAATAGGCCATTTGTATTTTTCCAGTATAAACATTCATTCAGTATGCAATATTTTCTGGCTTTTAGCTTTAGGAATATGGACTTAGTTTTTGATAGTTCAGGAGGGGCATTGAGGTTTGTGAGCACATATAGGATGTGAGAATACCAAGGAGAGTTTTGAAATTGTCCCTTAATTGTAGGATCAGGCAATCCTTCCTGCTCATCCAAGGCGTCTACCATGTTAATGTCAAGGGCTTGTAAATTTGATTCGGCTATTAATTGAGCTAAGCCCTGACCCTTGATCAGTTTTATGGGTTTTATTTCCAAGTCATATTCCAATATTACAACAATCCATTTGCCCCTCTTCCCATCTATATCTTGGGACAGAATGTCTTTAACCACTATGTTTGGCACATAGGCTGTGGTGTGAGAATGCAGTATATACACCCTAAAGTCCTTCAAGGCCTTTACCAAGGCATAGGCCTGCTTTCAATTATGTTATATTTCAAGGGTGCATCCATCAGGGATTTGCTGAAGAAGGAAATGGGATGTTCCATTCCCTCTGGGTTTTTCTGCAGTAGAACTGCAGCCATTGTTTGCTCGGAGGCAAAGGAAAATATCAGGAAATCCTTTGAGAAATCTAGGGTGATTAGGACAGGATCTCGGGTGAGTGCAAGTTTAACCAATTCAAAATATTTTTTGGCCTCAATAGTCCATTTAACCCCTACACCTTTCTTCAACATGTTAGTCATATTCCTGAGGTGTTTAGCTAAGTTGGGAATAAACCTCCTTAAGAAGTTGATTTTCCCTATAAAGGACTGTAACTCTTTAATGTTTCTCGGGTGTGTGATTTGTAGTATTCCCTCAAATCTTTGTGGGTCTATCCTAATTCCCTTCTCAGATATAATGTGGCCAAGAAGCTTTCCTTCTTGCAGCCTGAATACATTCTTTTTAGGATTCAATAACAGACCGAACCTTCTACATTTTTCAAAAACTCTTCTTAGATGTTTTAGGTGCTTTTCATCAGTCTTGGAATAGACTGTTATGTCAACCAGATAGATGACAATGAAGTGCCCTATTTCATCTGAAAAGGCTATGTCCATTGCTTTTTGGAAGGTGGCGCCAGCGTTCATCAGTCCAAATGGCATTTTTACATACATAGAAGTGCCCCATGGAGTGGTGAAAGAAGTTTTGAGTTGATCTTCTGGGAGTACTAGAACCTGGTTATAACCTGAAAAACCATCTAATAGGGAGATCCGCCTTGAGCCAACTACCCTTTGCAGGATATGTTCTGTCTTTGGTAAGGGGTAGTTGTCCTTAAGCGGGGCTTTGTTAAGGTTCCTAAAATCTATGCACAGCCTGATCTGACCTGTTTTCTTTCTCATAGCTACAAGGTTTGAGACCCAATCAGAGAACCTCATAGGAACTATTATTCCTGCCTCGTACATCTTCTTTATTTCCTTTTCTACTGCAGGAAATTATTTTGGGTTTATCCTGTGAAGTTTCTGTCTGAAGGGTTTCTGATTTTCTTTCAAAGGTATTTTGTGCTGTATGATGTTTGTGTTATAGGCCTTCAAGTCCTTGTAGCTCCAAGAAAACACATCAATGAATTCCTTGAACAGGTCAATATATCTCTTTTTCATGTCTGCAGGTAAGGACTTAGCTAATTTAATCATCTTAGGCTTGTCTTTAGTGCCTATGTTGCATTCCTCGACATCAGAGTTTGAGTGTTCTATGGTGGGATTTTTCGCTACATCATCGGAATCGAAAAGATCTTCTAAAGGTGCCAAACCTCGAGGTATGTTCTTATCTTTGGCCTGTAGCACCTCTATTTCCTCATTATCTACATTTTTACATTCTTTAGTTGGATTTCCAATTTTCTCGTTTAAAGTTTTTATTTCTATGTTACAAGGTGGTTCTTCCTCGTCTGAGGATTCTTTGCTTAGGCAGCTATCCTCGGATTTAGAGTCCGAATCAGAGAATTCGAACTCGTTCCTGCCTGTCAGGAAATCCTCAATCTTCTTATCGCCCTCAAAGACCTGCCAATACTTTTCGTTATCTGGCACTGCAGGTCTGAATTTGGTCTGAATGATAATTTATTGATCACTGGGAGGCTTGTGATATGAACTAGCTATAGAGGCTAATCCATTTGCAATTACATTCCGACTCCTAGGAACAAACACTAGCTCATATTCTACAAAGGTTTTCAATAAATCCATAGCATCATTCCTGTATGCTCTCAACCTAGGGTGTTTAGCCACATGCTCTCCGTTTACTTGTTTTATGATCAGCTCAGAGTCTCCATGCACAGCTATCCTACGGGCTCCTAGTTTTTTCAACAGGTTCAAGCCAAGGATGAGAGATTCATACTCCATGATATTTTTTGTACATTTGAAGTTCAGATTGAAGGCACGACTCTCTGCATAGTCACTCTCTGTGTTATGTACCCACACTTCTGCTCCTGCAGTTCTCCTAGTGCACGACCCATCAAAATTCATTTCCCATAGGGGATCATTCCAGGGCTTATCATCATTTTCCTCCCTAATGTGGGTTTCACTGGTTTGTTGTGTTACAGAGTCTACATTGGGCTATGGATGGTTTTTTTCTTCATGTGGTGCATGGGTTTGTGAGGGGTGACTAGCCAGCTATTCACTTTTTTCTTCTTGTTTACCCGGAGTTTCGTTTTCAGTGCACTGTCCACAAGTCTCAACCTCATTTTCTTCTGAGTCTAGAGTGGCCATTATGTTGGAATCTATGGGTGCTATCTCATTGTTCGTATCTCTGTTTTCTATTTCTGGCTCTTCTAAGGATTCATCATTGCAAAGGATAAAGGAGTCCAGATCTATCTGTACAAAGTACAGAGGAGAATTTTTAGGCTTTTTAGGGCTGCTGACCAGGAATTTCATGTGTGCCTCTCTATATAGTCTCCTAAGCTAGCTAAAGACAAGGATTGTGGCATATGCCCCATCCATCTGTATTATACCCTACAGCTTGGCTCCCCATGACCTTGAAAATAGCATACCATACTTAGGTGGCACATTCGCCACTACAACATCCATCACGACACATTTTGCTGGAATCTGGGTCAAGTTCACACATAGGTCTTTGATCAGGCCCAGGCATTTTACCCTGTTGGAGTCAAATGAATATAAATCTTTATAGGGATGGGTTATCTCTAGGCCTAGCTTCTCCATAACTACCTTAGGCATTAGGTTGTGTGATGCCCTAGAGTCATGCATCACGTTGTGAAGGATTTTGTTGTGAATATTGAGACTGATGTAAAAAGGAGGTACTACCCCTTCCTAAAACTTCCCCTGTATCTTTGGACCAAATAGAAGGGCTGGTTGATCATCACTCAGATTGACAGTGTCACTGTTTTCCCCTAGATTTAAAGCTTTCAAAATTTGGCCTTTATATACATCCTGAGTGGCCAACTCCGAGAGTGGGACAGAGATTTTAATTGTATCAATCTCACTCTCCAAATTGAAGAGGGATTGACTCTTCGTAACGTTCAACTCTATCTTGTTAGTCACTGCTTTAGTGACAGGCTCAATGTGCTGATTCTCACTATGTACAAGATTAAGAATAGTTTTATCAGGAGCACTAACTATAGTGCTAGTGCTGCTAGTTGGTTGACTTTGTTTATCAATGTTTTGGTTGTCTTTTTCTTTGTTCTTCCCAGAACTCTCAGCTGCTGATTTGTTACTTTCAGCAGTTGCTTTAGAAGATTTCTCAGGTCTTTTCTTGATGGTAACTTCAGACGACTTTGGTTTGGAAGCGTCTAAGATTTTTTTGCTTCTAAGTTCATACTGTTCCCTGACCTGCATGATGGTATTTTCAAATCCAAGTCTGTAATCCTCAGATTCTAATCTTTCCTCATCCCAATATGAGGGTGAGGATTGATCTTCTTCTATGGAACAGTTGTGGATTGAGTTATCTGTCTCAAACATATTTATTGTGTTTTCCTCAGACTCTTCTATTATCCCCTCATCTTCATCAAGGAAGTTCTCTTGAAATGGGGGTATGACTTGTTGGTCCGAGTCTCTTTGTCTGTTGGGAATGGTATTGTTCCTTCTAAAGTTCTGGTTCTGGTTATGGTTTTGGTTTCTGTTCTGATTACTAACTGTGACAACCATTTTTTCCATCATTTGTTGTAGTTTTTCCATGTTTTTAGATAGATGATCATAATTTGGGTCAGATGTGGAAGCTATAGTGTCATCTTTGTATGTTACCCTTTTCTTAGCCCTCATTCTAGCTTTCTTCTCAATTAGGTTAGCCTCTACACTCACTACTCCTTTTTGCATGTCTTCCAATGTGTTATAATCTCTCTCCCTAAGCTGGTAGGTCATGTCAGCATCGAACCCTTCAGTATATTTCACTAGAGCCATACCTTGGGGAGGTTTCATGTGTGAAGGAAGAGCGTTGTAAACACTGTTGAACCTGGTAGAATAGTCATGGACACTCTCTCCTACGTTTCTTTTAAGGTTTTTGTATTCTGCTAAGATTTGGAGAGGGTTGGTCTTGATTTCCCATTTGTTTATGAAGGTCTGATATAAGGTCTTCACATCACCTCCTAAACTCTGGGCAAAAATTCTCATTTTGACTTTCTCATCATCTATTTCCATATAGTCAAAAGAATTTTCCATCCTATCCACATGGTGCTAAGATGTAGTGGGCTCTTTTGTAGTGAAGTGTGGGATCTTTGATTGATAATCATTGGATAAGGGCACTAGAGGCTGAGGTAACACCAGAGGTGCATACCAGGCTGCCATGATGATGTTTTGAGGAGGTAAAGGGTTGGCTTGAGTGGCTAGTATACGGATGGCCGGGATACTACGACCAGCAGCAGTCTGTTGCGCTAACCTAGGATGATTGAGTCCTAAGTTTTGAATGAAGTGGATATCAGGAGGTGTGGATGGAGGGGTCTCACTATCCCTAATGTTTTTACCACTTTGAGGTGGTGAACCAGGAAGCTCAAGGTCTAGCTGTTCTAGAACACTGAATGACCTAGTTCTCAGTAGACTGCTTGGTAGGTCTAGGTTAGAATGAATGTCTGATAGAGCTGTGAAGTCTTTCGGTGCAGAGTTAGCTCTATAGATTTGTCTGGAAACAGTTGGTCCTTTAAGTGTAGGGGATTTCTTTGGAATTCTCTCGGGGTTGTCAACTATTTCAGGCGGGTTTGTGTTGGGATAAGCTCTTGTATGAATGGCTCTTGAAGCAAGAATGTTATTTTCCAATAAAGCAGCTTAACCCTACGTGTTACTTCTGTTATGGCTGATGTTGTTGTGGACTCTGGTCTCCGAGTGGAGTCTTATGTGAACCAAGATAATCAGCAGGCCTATTGATCACTAGTCGAGTCTTTTAATCATTAAGGTGCTGTGGAATCGCCAGGAGGAGGGTTTAAGATTTTACTGTCCACCGCAGTGATCTACTGCCAAACCAAGGCTACTATGGTATTCTTTGAGTCTGTGAAGTGTTTAAAGATGTGTTTTACTCAAAGTCCCCAGTGGAGTCGCCATTATGTTGGGTTTCCCATGTTTTGGAAAGTTTGGCAATACCAAAAGATGAGACAACATATGAACCACTTTCAGACCTCCAGATCTAGCCCTCCTGGGTCTAGAGAGGGATCTCTCTATGTAGGCAAAGGTTTTGTCTTTTAAGCTCTGTGTTAAGATATTAGGCTAGTTATAGGCACAGGTTTGTTTGTTTGATTGTTTGTTTGGTTGTTGGGAATCGGAAAGAAGGGTTCAATATGAGACAAGGATGTATAAAGAGGATTCTAGGCAAAGGAGAGATGATTTCAAAGAACACTCGAGACCATTGGGAAATGGAGTCAGGAAAGGGTTTACCTGCTATTTAATATGCAGGCTTTCAGTTGGGCTAGTCATCTAAAGCATTGGATCTTAAAGATGATTGTATGGCATGAAATGGCAAGAAAGAAGGTGGAAAGAAAGGAAACCTCCAAGGTGACCCTTCAGGAATCAGATCCAGGGACAAGACATGTCGTTGGACAACCTGTGATCCAAAACCCAAAAGGCTAACTCTTCAGACAAGGAAACATAAAGGATTTAAGAACAAAGGTGAAAACCTGAGATTAGAGAGAGACTTTGAACTCTCAATGCTTTGGCATCCAGCTTAAGGGAACTTAGAAAGGTTTAAATAATTGAAAAGGATCCTAGTGAGAAAGAGACAGAGTTATAAACTCCCGGTATCCCAATTCATTCAATTAAAGCCTAACAAGAACATCTAAGAATAAATTCATTAATTCATACATTAGCTAGCAGTAAATATTAGCCACTACACTGGTTAATTAACTTGAATCAATTCTCAGATAACACATATAGCAGAAAACATTGAAGGCAGGGAGAGTAGAAGTTTAGGGTACCATGCGAGGGTATATCCTAAATCAGATTTCTGATGCGTGCCAAAAGAAATGAAGTATGTAATGGACTACAAAGGAAAACCAAGACAAAGTAAGAAAAACATCACCGCTGCTTTAAATCAAGATCCAAAGAAATGTGCTTTTCATATTAAAGAGAAACACTAGTCATGTACAACATTACCAACAACTTGATATTCAGTCTGAAAACATCTTCCTCGACCTATCTTACAACTTTACACAGAGAACAATATCTCAAGAGAAACAACTTACAATTTCACAAATATCTGATCAACAACAACCTTACAATGTTTTCTCATGAGTTTTTATATCGGAGAGAGAGGTAGAGGAGGTAGATGAAACACTAAATGAAACATTAAAACAGAGTAGGAAGAGGGGCTCAAGGTCCATTCTATTTTAATGTCTGTGCATCGAACTTCTGTACTCTTTGGGTGAAAGAGTGGTCTTTGACAGGCTGAAATTTACTCCAAGTATGTTCGTGATGTACTCTTGGTTGTAGTACTTTGCAGTACTCTAATGAATAAAAAAAAGGTGGATACAGACTATGAGGTCTGCCATACTGTGTAACAAATGCTCTGGTAGCATTAGGACTATTTTCAGGGTAGAGATCTTCTCTGGAACACGGTATAGAATGAAAACAGTATGGGCACTTTGTCCTTTCAAGGGAAGAAACTTCTGCTGGTGTGAAACGTTGTCAATATTGTTTTTTGTGCGTTAGGCCTCATTGGGCCCTCTGTGTGATTTGATGAGGTCTTCAATCTAGTACATTTTCCTTTTAAACACTAGATTAAGACTTAGAATCTTCAATAGTGAGCATTGAATTCTCTGATCTTTTGCTGATACTCTTTGCCGCTTCATGATTGTTTCTGTCAGTGAAATGTAAGCTTTAGTGGTGATCCAGATTTATGCAGGAATGCAACAGAAAAAACATATAACCATAAATATAGAGATGCAGTGGAAATAACACTTCATTTCATTAATATCAAAGAACTAAAATTTGCTTACATATAGAATGGAAATAAAACTAGCTAGGGCGCTGGTAGCTATCTCTAAGAAGAGATGTGGCGGCTACAGGCCTCTAAACTGAGTTACAATGAGGCTCGAGGGCCTATTTATTATTGAGAAACAATGGAGAACCCTAAACATCCAAAAACCTAACCCTAGGAGATGAAGCGCCAAAACCATGGGCCCTGTTTGGGTAAATTGGTGTTTCAACTTCCCAATGACGTAACTTTGGCATACTATCTCAGTTTGATGCACATGATACATCATTAGAAAGCTCTATCCGAGGAATAAAAATTTTTCCATGAATATCATTCTGGAAAATAATGATATTTTCTAGAGGCGCGATGCCCAAAAAAAATCGTTTAGGGCCTCAAAACGGCTCCGGAAGTTCAGGACCCAAAAAACTGCTAAAAATAGTAAGTTATGCCGAAACTGAAAAACTGAAAGAGAAAATGGTGGGGGCCCAAGTGCAATAGGTGGGTGGCCACCAATATCCACCTGGATCATTCCTCCCCCCTTAGGAAGCAATGGTCCCCATTGCGTTAAGTTCCTCCATGAGATGAGGAAATTTTTGCTAAACTTGGTCCCTGGTGAACCACTTTCCTTGGTGCAGGAGTTGGCCAGCTTTGACAACCCGATACAGTTGGATCTTCTGTTGGTGAAAGTTCTTGATTTGCATGTCCATGATACAATCTGTGGTGGCCTGTCCATTCAGTTTGGGTTTAATTCTGTTGGTGTGAGTTGTTCTACAATGTCTGAGGTGTCCAGTAGAGGTGGGAAGTAAGGATGAAGGCGATCCACATTGAAGACTGGGTGCAGACCAAGGAATGGAGGAATACTAAGCTCGAAGGCATTGTCCCCTACAACCTTGGTGATGGTGTACGACCCGTATCGGAGCGGGTGAAGCTTGCAGTGGGGTCCAGTGAGGCGCTCCTTCTGCAAATGTAGCCATACTTTGTCGCCCACCTGGAAGTTGTGTGGCACCTGGTGTTGATCATGGTGTTGCTTGTACTTCGCATTGGCTCTGTCCAATATATCATGAACCTGTTGGCGGATGTGTTGAATGCTCTTGATGAAGCTACTTGCTTTGTCAACTTCAGACTGGACATGAGCTGAATCGGCCTGAGCAGCTGCAAATGGCATGGCTACGTCAATGGGACATAGTGGCTGGAATCCCAAGCCCACCTGAAAGGGGCTATGACCAATTGAACTGTGGAGAGCCCTGTTATAACTATGTTGTACATAGGGGAGGCTCTTGTCCCATGTGTGTGGATGCTTTGAATTGTAAATGTGCAGAATGTGTACAATCATTTTGTTGACGACCTCTGTCTGACCATCTATTTGGGGATGGAAAGCTATGGACTTGGTGAGCTTTGTGTCCAGTATTGACCAGAGGCTGGACCAAAATGTGCTGAGGAACCTGCTATCTCGATCTGATATGATAGACTGTGGAATCCCAAAGTGCACCCACACTCGTTCAAAGAAGAGTTTAGCAGTGGCTTCTACTGAGATATTCTTCTTACAGGCTGCCATAATGGCCATCTTCAAGAATCTGTCAACGACCACGAAAACACAGTCATTTCTATTCTTAGTAGAAGGCAGGCCCAACATGTAATCCATGGAGATGGATTCCCAAGGTCGACTAGGGGTAGGTAGTGGAGTATATAGGCATTGCTTCTTAATGGTCGGTTTGGCAATGGCACAAGCAGTGCAGGATCTGATGTGCTTCTTGACATCCTTTCGAAGGTTCGGCCAATAGAAATACTTCTGTAGTATTGCTACTGTTTTCTCGACCTTGAAATGCCCAGCGACTCGACTATAGTGTGCTTCCCATATCATCTTGGCACGCTCGCTTGAAGGAACACAAAGGTGTCCCAAGTGACATAAAAGTGCATCTTGGAGGTGAAAATTTGGAACTTGCGTACCCCCCAAGAGTGCCTTGTAAGTGTGGCCGAATTCTGGGTCACTCTCATAGAGAAGCGGCCAATCAGAAGTCTCATGCCCACAAGAGTTGAGCACGGTGGTGAGTGCCATGATTGGTGGTCGGCTGAGGCAGTCTGCAACATTATTGGTGCTACCCTTCTTGTACTTGATATTCAAATGAAACTGTTGCAGATATGTGGACCACTTCTGATGGCGATCATTCTGCAACTTCCCTTGTGTCTGTATGAACTGCAGGGGCCGATGGTCTGTGTGGATGATTGTTTCCTTCCCCAAAATGTAATGCTTCCATTGTCGACAGGCTTGCACAATGGAATACATTTCTTTGTCATAGGTTGGATACTTACGAACTGTCTTAGACAGTGTCTCACTGTCATATGCCACTGGATGTCCCTATTGTGTAAGAACTACCCCAATAGCATAGTCAGAGGCATCTGTCTTGATCTCAAATGGCTGTTGCAAGTCTGGTAATGTGAGCACTGGGGAAGAACAGAGGCAATTTTTCAATTCTATGAATGCCTTCTGTTGAGGTTCTGACCAAAAGAATTTTTCTCTTGCTCCTCCCTTGGTAACTTGACTCAAGGGCCAAGTGATATGAGAGAATCCTAACACGAATCTACAGTAGAAATTAACAAGACCCAGAAAGATGCGAAGCTCTGTTATAGTGGTTGGGGCTGGCCAATCCCGAATGACTTGGATCTTGGCTAGATCCACATGCACCCCCCTTTCATCAATAATCTATCCCAGATATTGAACCTGGGTCATGCCAAACGTGCACTTCTCCAAATTGGCACACAACTTGTGTTTCCGTAGTGTTTGGAGGACTTGTCAGATGTGGTGAAGGTGCTCTTCCCAAGTCTTGCTGAAGATCAGAATTTCATCCATGTACACCACTACAAATGAGTTGGTGAATGGCCGCAAGATGTCTTCCATCATCCTCATGAAGGTTGCGGGGGCATTCGTCAACTCGAAAGGCATGACTAGCCATTCAAAAAGGCCTTCCTTGGCTTTGAAGGCAGTCTTCCACACATCAGAGGGTTCAATTGGTACCTGGTGATACCCAGACTTCAGGTCAATCTTGCTGAAATATTTTGCATCTTTGAGTTGGTCCAGAAGGTCATCAATTTGTGGGATTGGGTACCTATTCCGGACAGTGATCTTGTTCAATGCCTAATAGTCAATACAGAGTCTCCACGTCCCATCCTTCTTCTGTACCAACACGATCGGGCTCCCACAGGGCGATGAACTTGGTCTGATGTGACCTTTCTGCAACAGCTCCTGAATCTACCTCTTGATTTCATCATTCTCTAGAAAAGAGTGCTGATAGATCGGTCCATTAGGTAGCGGTGCACCTGGCATCAGATCAATCGGGTGCTTGACCTGACAGTGCAGAGGAACCCCTGTGGGTGAGGTGAAGATGTCCTTGTACTCCTCCACAACCTTATCCATTTGTTGTTGTTGTGCAGAGGAGCCCTCTCTGGAGGTCGTGGCCACAGTCTTCTTCTTTCCCTTGGGGCAGATCATCAGGAAAACGAATTTCCTGGTTTGGGAAATGAGCTTACTACATTGTTTTACAGTAAACAAAGAGATAGCCGCAGGAGGTGGTACCTCTGGTATCCTGTACAACTTATTTCCCAAAGTAACAATAATAGCACAAGGTCGAGATTCATACACAGCATGACGCTTCCACAAGTATGGTTGTCCTAATAATACATCAGAAACATCAATAGGAGAAACATCACATAATACCTCATCCGTGAAGGGCTTGATGCTATAGGGAAGGCGACACTGCTGGCTGACGCGGAGATCTCGTCCTTGGTGAAGCCACCCGATGGTGTATGGATGTGGGTGAGCTATGGTCGGCAAGCCCAACCGCTTCACAGCGTCTGCTGAAATGAGGTTCTTTTGGCTCCCATTATCGACAATGAATTGTACATGGGAGCCCTTTACCCACATCTGGGAGTGGAAGAGACGTTCCTCCTCCTCTGGATCTTCCGGTTCCTCCTTCTGGATCTTTGTAGTGGCAACAGTGGCATTGGGCTCCGCATCAATAATCTGTTTCCCTTTTTCAATCCCCTTTTCAGGTTCTGATTTAGAGTCGAAGCATGCATCTGACTCAGAAGCCCTCATCTCAGCCACTAGTGATTGCTTGGCCCGACACTCACTTGTGTTGTGAGTGGAGATCTTATGGAACTCACACCACTTTCCCGTGTCCTTCTTTGGCTTTGTGGTGCTGTTCTTTTCTTATGGCTTTGACGGGTTGTCTTTAGCTTCCATGCCTTGGCTCTGTCCTTTGTTCTGTGGTTTGGAAGCACCTTTCCCTTGCTTTTGATTCGCAGATCCAAAGTCTCACTTCTTCTGTTTGAATATCTGCTCAATCTTGGCAGCATACCGGTATGCCGTACCAAGCGAGGAGATGTCGAGGAACTCCATTTCCTCCTGAATGTATCTGTGCAGACAGCTGCGATAATTTAGCACCAAATGTTTCTCTGAATCTTTGATACCCAACTTTGTGCGCAGGGTATGGAACAGATTCGTCATCTCATGCACATCTTGATCCCTTTGTTGTCGCAGCGTGGTCCATTGTATGTACTTGTCCTCATAGCTCCCCACAGGATAGTACTGTTCCTTGACGGCGTCTCGGAAAGAATTCCAAGTTGGTACGGCTGAGAACAGAGAGGTTTCTGTCTGGTCCTTGTTTTCATAGTAGGTTTCCCACCAGTCCTTAACATGGGGGGTAGCTTTGAGGAGTGCAAAAATAATCTTCTCCCAGTCTGAAAAGTCATGAACAGAGAAATATCCTTCCAATAGATTCAACCATCTATCTATGGCATCTGCGTCTATTTGACCCTCAAATATCGGAATTTAAAAATTTACTTGTACCTTAAAGGGAGTCGCACCTCCAGAGTGGCTGCTGGATGCAGATGCGCCACTGGTGGGCAGCCATTGAAAGATCTGAGCAAAGTTATCCATCATCGCATTCCTTTGTTTTTCGAGGGCCTCCTCAAGCAATATTTTGATAGGATCTCCTGCTCCCTCATCTTTCTTTTCGTCCCCCATGGGCATCTGTCGAGGTTTGCGAGGCTGATCTTGCAAAGGTTCCACCAGATCAAGCCCTAGCTCCTTATACCCCGACCTCGTTGGGGACATGCAAAGAAGGATCGAGAAAAAGTAGACCGCTTTGATACCACTGATCCGGATTTATGCAAGAACGCAACAGAATAAACATATAACCATAAATACAGAGATGCAGTGGAAATAACACTTCATTTCATTAATATCAAAGAACTGAAATTTGCTTACAAACAGAATGGAAATAAAACTAGCTAGGGCGCTAGTAGCTATCTCTGAGAAGAGATGTGGCGGCTACAGGCCTCTGAACTGAGTTACAATGAGGCTTGAGGCCTATTTATTATTGAGAAACAATGGAGAACCCTAAACATCCAAAAACCTAACCCTAGGAGATGAAGCGCCAAAACCATGGGCCCCGTTTGGGTAAATTGGTGTTTCAACTTCCTAGGGACGTAACTTTGGCATACTATCTCCATTTGATGCACATGATACATCATTAGAAAGCTCTATCCTAGGACTAAAAATTTCACCATGAATATCATTCCGGAATATAATGATATTCGCTGGAGACGCGATGCCCAAAAAATGTCATTTAGGGCCTCAAAACGGCTCCGGAAGTTCAGGACCCGAAAAACTGCTAAAAATAGTAAGTTATGCCGAAACTGAAAAACTAAAAGAGACAATGGTGGGGGCCCAAGTGGAACAGGTGGGTGGCCACCAATATCCACCTGGATCAAGTGGCGCAGGAGAGGTTTTGCAGAGTTGAAATCTATCCTTTAATGAAAATTTAAGCTCTAAGCACCCCCTCAGGCTCTTCTCCATAATATCAGGCTCTGAACCCAACCTTCTTTGTGTTCTGTGCCACTATAATAGTGACTATAAACCATGGCGGTTTCCACCGCCAGTAACCCTGCAAAACACGTAATCATGTTAAGAATCCATGCGTGGGGAGGGTGGATGCAGTGGAGGGCCGTGAGAATGGCAGTGCAACAGGAGCGAATTTTATGGATGCACTGAAATGCGGTGGGAACATGCAGTGAAACGGTGGGCAGTTACACGTGGAAGTTCAGCGAAAAAAAAACTCTAATGTAAAACATTAAAAAATAAATGTTATGGTGGGATGATCTAATGTTTTAATGCAAAACATGGGTTTCAAACCTTCGAATGCAATACATGGGAAGTGCATGAAAATGCAACGAAAAACATTACGGAACAAGCTTGAATGGTGGGACCTGGTCATGGGCAGAGGGTGATTGAATGAGGACCGTTAGATCTCAGGAGGAGATCGACGACTGCAATCTTATTGGCGGGGAGCGATGGGAAGGTCAAACTCTGATGAGCGATGGATTGATTAGCCTAAGACCGTTGGATCTTATGTGGGATCGACGGCAGAGATTGCATCGAAGGATTGTAGATTGGGAGAAACGGAAAGGTGGCTCCATTTGGAAATTGCGATTGCGATCAGAGTGGGCAAGCGAGGGCCGTTGGATCGGATTGGAGATCAATGGTGGAGATCACTCCCAAGACCCATATAACAATGTCGTCGCATCGGGGTTTTTGTTCTAACACAGGAATAAAGTGTTCCGCTCCAATCCTCCGATGTGATAAGTGCCTCACTGGCTAGCGCTTGGTCTTAGCACCCGGGTCATGTGGGGAAGTGGTTTAGGGGCTAGGCCGAAAGGTGCTAGCCTGTAATATGTTAGGAAATGGGTTTTTTAGCTTGGAAACAGAGTTTTAAGGCTAGCATTAGGCTTTCAGTGGAGGAAAAAGGGAATAAAAACTAAATGAAAGGATTTCACTTGGTTTTTAAAGGGGAATTGGGTGGTTTAGGAGATTTAGGAAGGGATTTTAGGAGTCAAAAGGGGAAACTTTGGAAATGGGCAAGAGGGTAAAAAAGGGAGACTTTGTAGGGGTACAAGGGCAAATGGGGGACTTTCAGAGCATGGTTTTCCATAGGCAGTGGGGCTTAGCAAGTTGGAATAGCAGTGAGGATCATTTTAAAGACAATGAACTCACAGGGGCTTCAAGAATGATGTGTTTTCAGAGGAGATGCATTCCTTGAAGGCTCAAAAAACAATTTAGCCACCTGTTTGCTTGACAAAAATTTCATAGGTGGCTAACAGGCTGAAGCTATCAATTGTGCCTCATACATCCAAAATAGATCTCCTCATAAACATGTTACTAGAAAAACACCTTTTGAGGCTTGGACTGGCATGCAACCTGAAGTCATTCATTTCTGCATTTTTGGATCTCGAGCATGGGCCTGCATTCCTATAGAGAAGAGAAAGGATTTGGAGCCTCAAAGTAAAGCATGCATGTTTTTTGGATGTTATGATGAAGTCAAAGGGTACAAATTGCTTGATATCGACACTCAAGAGCTCTTTATTGAAAGGAGTGTAAAGTTTGACGAATATATTTTGCATGCACCAGCAGATGAACTTGTTACAAAGTTTCCATCACCAATCATTGATAAGTATGTAGATGAAACTTCATATCAGAATTCTGATGAAGATGAGTGTTTTCCTGTGACTCTTGCAGGACCACTAGTTCTTGAACATCGAGATCATACTTTCGCATGTAGTTCGGAAGATTCTTGACCACCTTCAACACTAAAATGGTGCAGCATGAGTGATATCCTTGATGATCCTGCCTCTATACCTCTGTTTGAGGAAGATCTGCAAGAACTCTTAGCTATGGAGCCATGCATTCCCATGCATGCTTATATGATGCATGTATCTAATCCACAAACTTATGTAGAAGAAACTAGGCATCCCGAATGAGAAGTCGCAATGGATGAGGAATATAGCTCTCTCATTGAGAATCAGACTTGGGATTTGGTTCTGCCACCTTCTAATCGTAAACTTGTGAGGTGAAAGTGGGTTGACCAGACCAAGAAAGTAGCAAATGGCCAAGTTAGTCAATATAAGGCACAATTGGTAGCAAAAGGTTTTCATCAAGTACATGGTGTTTATTATGATGAGACTTTTTCTCCAGTGGCAAAAATGGATTCCATTCGGCTAGCTCTCTCCATTGCAGCATCAAGAGGATGGGAGGTGCATCATATGGATGTGAAGAATGCCTTTCTTCACGGTGATCTCGAGGAGGAAATCTACATGGAGTAGACATAGGGATACATGCACAATTCATCTATGGTATGCAAACTAAAGAAGTCTCTCTATGGCCTCAAGTAGGCACCTAGAGCATGGTATGCAACGATGTATTCTTATTTGTTATCTCAAAATTTTGTACGCTACAAATTTGATTCCAATGTTTATTTTTTGAAGAAAATTGACTCCTTGTTGATCACAGTACTCTACGTAGATGATATTTTGATAACAGGTAGTTCAGCTTCCTTCACTGCTAAGATTAAAACTGCATTGCATAAGTGGTTTTCTATGATAGTCATGGGCTTTCTAAATTTCTTCCTTGGACTAGAGATCAATCAGAGTGATTCTGCGATTACCATTTCTCAACCAAAGTATGCTAGAGATATTTTGGCATGATTTCACATGAGTGACTACAAGCCAACATGCACGCCTTTCTTATCAGGGATAAAGTTTGAGAATGGCAAAGACACACCATTGGTTGATTGCACATTGTACCGTCAGCTTGTGGGAAGTATTCTTTATCTCACTCACTCTCGTCCTGATCTCTCATATGCCGTAGGAGAAGTTTACAGATACATGTAGGAGCCACATGAGTTACACTGGAACACTGCAAAGCGTATCCTTTGATATGTCCAGGGGACAATCACCTATGGGATTCATTATGCAACCAATTATTCTTTGAATCTCATTGGGTTCATAGATTCATATTGGGCTGGCGACACCATTGATCGCAAGTCCACCTTCGGTTATGTACTTAGTCTGGGATCCAGCCCAATTTGTTGGTCAACTAAGAAGCAGGCTACCATTGCTTTATCATCAACAGAGGCCGAGTATAGAGGAGTAGTCAATGCCACTATTCATACCATTTGGCTACAACATTTCCTATTTGAGCTTGGGATCAGTGTCCATCGTCCAACTATCATCTGGTGCGATAATCAAAGTACACTAAAGTTTTACATAGATCTAGTGCAGTGGAAGTGGACCAAACACATTGAGATCCACATGAAATTCATTAGAGAACTCATTCATGATGGGATCATAGATCTTCAGTACTGTCCTAGTTCCAAGAAGACTATTGATATCTTCACCAAGACTTTCACTGAGCAGAATTTTTGATTCCTGCGAGATCGTCTCGTGGTGAAGGACAAAACTACCTAACAACTATCTTTTCTCTAATTTTGCATTATATTTTGAGGGGGGGTTATATTCCCACTGGGTTTTCCCTCTTTCCTTCTTTTTATGCATTATATATGGGTACCTAAAATGCTCGTGTTGCTGGGACTCATTCATTTTACATCACACTCACCTAAGCTATTCTTAAGGGGGGGTGTTGGTGTACATGAATCTAGAGTAGCTTTAGTTCAACTCTAGATATTGCATGTGATGTGCACTTGGCTTAGTTAGTTAACTTACTGCTTGCATGCGATGTACACTTGGCTTAGTTAGTTAACTTACTGCTTGCATGTGGTGCATGTGCACATTAGCAGAACGTAAAGCACACTTAGCTTTAGTTAGCTTTAACTATCCATAGTTATTGCATGTACAACTAAGCTTAACTTAGTTGCTTTTATGTATTGATTCCAAAACTAATATTGTAGAATTAATTTCATTCTTTTCTCTATTCTTGCTCACTCCTTCCTTCTCTTGCAAGTTTGTTCATTGTTTTGCAAATCTAGATCTTTGTATCTCAAAATCTTACATGGTATCAGAGTGCAGGGATTTGTAATCAGTGCAAAAGAAATTTTTATTTGCAGGTTCAGAAGATTGAAGCAACAACAAAGAATGGAGTCTAAATTGGAGTTTCCACAATCGAAAATTCTTACTCCATATAATTGCTTCGAATGGAAGCCAAAGATTCTACTTCATCTCAGAAGTAGAGGCTTATTTTGAGTAACCATGGAAATAGAAGTTGAACCAACATCGACAATGGAGAAAACAAGATATTTCAATCACATGGACGAGGCCTTCAGCATCCTATGTTTATCTATCTCTCCAGAATTGCTATTTCATGTTGAATGTTGTTCAACTCCAAATGAAGTATGGAAAGCTTTGGAAGGATTGTTTGGAAAACAGGATGAAATGAAAGGTCACATTCTCGAAAATGAGTTAAACTCATTCTTTAGCTAAGAGGATGTGGGATCGACAAATCCAAGCAAGAAAATCAGTTGATTCTTTCCATTTTATCAAAACTTGGTCCAGAGTATGCAGTATTCATCAATACATTCCACACAGTAAGATTTGTAACCAGTGCAACTTGGAAGATGCCCTCACTGGATTCTTTTATTCAGTCTTTGATGCATGAGAAAGATAAGCTCATCAAAATGGGCACACTTAAAAATTCCAAAGTGCATGCACTTACTGTGCATGCAAAAGGAAAGGAAAATTCCAAAGACCATCAGAAAGGAAAAGGGAAGAAGGATCCTGATCCAAGAAAGGGAGGAAATCCCAAACCCCCTGATGGATCATCCGGCTCAAGGGAAAGGAAAGGAACGAAAGGGAAATCAATGTGCAATTATTTCCATCGTGGTTTTCACCCTGAATCTGCATGCATGAAGAAGACTATAGATCTTATGGCGCAGACACTCCATAAACACAATCTTGGAGACCATATTCCTTAGAATGCCAAGAAGAAGTTTGGAGAAAAAGCACCAGATCCAAGAGGTAATGGGCATGCTTTGATTGCTCTTCATTCTGCACCGCAAGAATGGATCATCGATTCAAGAGCTTTACATCATATGGCTTCTTCAAAGGAATCCTTTTCTTCTCCACATGCATACTGAGGACCTCCAATTCTCATGGGGGATAATTCTGCAATTGCAGCAACTGGACAAGGAAGAGTGCAATTTGAATATGGAAGTTTTGAGAATGTCTTGCATATTCCAAGGCTTTCTGTGAATCTTCTCTCAGTGTGTCAGATGACACACACAGGTAGCATAAGGAAAGTGAAATTTACCCCGGATTCCGTGAGCATTTATGACATGCAAACCAACTTGAAGATTGCATCTGGCAAGGTAAATGATCAATCTCGTCTGTATACATTTTCTGATTTTGTTCCTCAATCAAATTCCATTTTGCTACTTATGCATGTAAATGAAGAAAGTAGGATTTGGCATGAGAGATTTGGGCACTTAATTTCAGATATATGCAATAGCTTAGCAAGCAAGGGATGGTCAAAGGATTTCCGACCATTGAATTTTCAAATGGTGTTTGTAATGGATGTGCTCTTGGAAAGCATCCACAAGACAAATTAAAGAAGGGGCATGCATGGAGAGCCTCTTCAACTTTGGAACTTGTATAGAGTGATCTCATGGGTCCATTTCCAGTGCTTTCAGTGAGAAAAGCATGATATGTGTTTTCATTTATATATGATGACATGAGATTCACTTGGGTTTACTTCTTGAAACTCAAGTCTGAAGTTTTTCAACATTTAAAGATTTCCAAAGCACATGCTGAAAATCAGTATGGAAAATGCATCAAGATACTTCACACAGATAATGGGACGGAATATGTAACAAATATATCAATAATATTAGTAATGAAGTAGGCATACAGTTGCAGCATACAGTTCCTTACACTCCACAGAAAAATTGTGTGGCTGAAAGGAAGAATCGATCTTTGAAAGAGATGGCCAATTGCATTTCGCATGCAAGATCTCTTCCATCGAAATTGTGGGCTGAAGCTATCAATTGTGCCTCATACATCCAGAACAGATCTCCTCATAAATCTGTTACTGGAAAAATACCTTTTGAGGCTTGGACTGTCATGCAACCTAAAGTCATTCATTTCCACATTTTTGGATCTCGAGCATGGGCCCACATTCCTACAGAGAAGAGAAAGGATTTGGAACCTCAAAGTAAAGCATGCATGTTTGTTGGATATTCTGATGAATTCAAAGGGTACATATTGCTTGATATCAACATTGAAGAGCTCTTTATTGAAAGGAGTGTAAATTTTGATGAAGATATTTTGCATGCACCAGTGGATGAACTTGTTACCAAGTTTCCATCACCACTCATTGATGAGTATGTAGATGAAACTTCAAATTAAAATTCTGATGAAGATGAGTCTTTTCCTGTGACGCCTGTCGGCCCAATAGTTTTTGAACATCGAGATCATACTTCCATATGTAGTTTGTAGTTCAGAAGATTCTTGACCACCTTCAACACAAAAATGGCACAACATGAGTGATATACTTGATGATCCTGCCTCTATACCTCTGTTTGAGGAAGATCCGCAAGCACTCTTAACTATGGAGCCATGCATTCCCATGTATGATTATATGATGCATGCATCTGATCCACAAACTTATGCAAAAGAAATTGGGCATCCTAAATGGGAAGCCGCAATGGATGAGGAATATAACTCTCTCATTGAGAACTAGACTTGGGATTTGGTTCTACTACCTTTCAATCATAAACTTGTGAGGTGCAGTTGTTTTACTAGACCAAGAAAGCAGAAAATGGCCAAGTTAGTCGATATAAGGCATAGTTGGTAGCAAAAGGTTTTCAGCAAGTACATGGTGTTGACTATGATGAGACTTTTGCTCCAGTGGAAAAAATGGATTCCATTCAGCTATCTCTCTCCATTGAAGTAGCAAGAGAATGGGAGGTGCATCATATGGATGTGAAGAAGGCCTTTCTTCACGGTGATCTCGAGGAGGAAATCTACATGGAGCAGCCACATGGATACATGCACAATTCATCTGTGGTATGCAAACTAAAGAAATCTCTCTATGGCCTTAATCAGGCACCTAGAGCATGGCATGAAAATATGGATTCTTATTTGTTATCTCAAAATTTTGTACGCTGGAAATCTGATTCCAATGTTTATTTTTTGAAGAAAATTGAATCCTTCTTGATCATAGTACTCTACATAGATGATCTTTTGATAACAGGTAGTTCAACT
Organism: Pinus albicaulis; assembly: GCA_034641835.2. Taxonomy (NCBI): domain Eukaryota; kingdom Viridiplantae; phylum Streptophyta; class Pinopsida; order Pinales; family Pinaceae; genus Pinus; species Pinus albicaulis. Next base: position 41,528 of record JAXQQM020083432.1, read on the forward strand.
TCTGTCATTAATAAGATTAAAACTGCATTGCATAAGTGGTTTTCTATGATAGACATGAGCTTTCTATATTTCTTCCTTGGACTAGAGATCAATCAGAGTGATTCTAGGATTACCATTTCTCAACCAAAGTATGCTAGAGATCTTTTTGCATGATTTCACATGAGTGATTGCAAGCCAACATGCGCACCTTTCTTATCAGGGATAAAGCTTGAGAATGGAAAAGACACACCATTGGTTAATTGCACATTGTACCATTAGCTTGTGGGAAGTATTTTTTATCTCACTCACTCCTGTCCTAATCTCTCATATGCCGTATGATCAGTTTCCAGATACATGTAGGAGCCACATGAGTTACACTAGAATGCTACAAAGCATATCCTTTGATATGTCCAGGGGAAAATCACCTATGGGATTCATTATGCAACCAATTGTTCTTTGAATCTCATTGGGTTCACAGATTCATATTGGGCTAGCAACACCATTGATCAGAAGTCCACGTCAGGTTATGTACTTAGTTTGGGATCCAACCCAATTTGTTGGTCAACCAAGAAGCAGGCTACCATTTCTTTATCATCAGTAGAGGTTGAGTACAGAGGAGTATTCAATGCCACTATTTAGGCCATTTGGCTACAACATTTCCTATTTGAGCTTGGGATCAGTGTCCATCTTCCAACTATCATCTGGTGCGATAATCAAAGTACGCTAAAGTTTTGCAGAGATCCAGTGCAGCGACAGCAGACCAAACACATTGAGGTCCACATGAACTTCATTAGAGAACTCATTCATGATGGGATCATCGATCTTCAATACTGTCCTAGTTCTAAGCAGATTACTAATATCTTCACCAAGAATTTCACTGAGCAAAAGTTTCGATTCCTGTGAGATCGTCTCGGGGTGAAGGACAAAACTGCCTAGCAGTTGTATTTTCTCTACTTTTACATTATATTTTTAGGGGTGGTTTTCTTCCCACTGGGTTTTCCCTCTTTCCTCATTTTTATGCATTGTATATAGGTACCTAAAATGGTCATGTTTTCGGTACTCATTTATTTTGCATCACACTCACCTAAGTTATGCTTAAGGGGGGGGGGGGGTGTTGGTGTACATGCACCTAGATTAGCTTTAGTTCAACTCTAGATATTGCATGTGATGTGCAGTTGGCTTACTTAGTTAACTTACAGCTTGCATGCGATGTGCATTTGGCTTAGTTAGTTAACTTACTGCTTGCATGTGGTGAATGTGCACATTAGCAAAACATAAAGCACACTTAGCTTCAGTTAGCTTTAATTATACATAGTTATTGCATGTACAGCTAAGCTTGACTTAGTTACTTTTATGTATTGATTCCAAAACTAATATTGTAGAATTAATTTCATTCTTTTCTCTATTCTTGCTCACTCCTTCCTTCTCTTGCAATTTTGTTCATTGTTTTGAAAATATAGATCTTTGTATCTCAAAATCTTACAAAAAGGTTAACCATAGTACTGTGTTGGGTGGCATGGCATCACCAAATCATACCAAGTGATACCTCTAAGATTTAATCCCAGGTAAAAATTTAATTAAGTGGGAATTGTGCCACATGCAAAAAATACCACCATATAATAATGTGTTTTGAGTTATAAACATATATACAAATATGAAGGTGCAACAACATAGGTTAAACAAAAAATATTAATTTGTGTAGGTGGCTTTAATTAATAAAAGAATTCTTATAATAGCATTACAATTCCAACTAGCATAATATTTACAAATGAGCCATAATAACATGGTAATAATTTGTATTTATTTATTTATGTAATTTTTGTTATTTAGAGGTCATGATTGTTACAAGTTGTATTAGAGCCACGTTCCAACACTGTGGCTTCATGGGAACTAAAAGTAAACAAATGTTAATGAACATCGAGTGAGAGACAATATACAAAGAGGATCTATATCACCAAATAGACCAACAACATATTATGTGGGTACTCATCCCGAAACATGGATACAATTGGGTGAGGAGTCTCGTCAAGATAACATGGCCTTTTTGGAAACAATTCAATAGTTGCATGTGGAAATGACCAACTTAAGCGTTGACAATGAGAAGTTGAGATAAAAATAGGAAAGAATCTTGAAGAGTTTGTTCAATTTACAGAACCAGCAAGAGCCTAACCCAAGTGTTGGTAATGGAAATAGAACTGTAGCCTTTCATAAAAGGGATATGTAGGAGGGCATAATGATGAGGAAGGAAGATCAGATAACGTTGCTGGTGAAAGAGGGGTAAAGAGGTAGAAGACTAAACTTCAAGGAGAATTCAAAAAAATAAAACCCCCAACCTTTGATGGCGAATCTGAGGAGGCAGCTGAGGTGTGGTTGATTAATATGAATAAGTATTTTCAAATTTATGAGTATGATAATAACATAAAAGCTAGATTATCCATTTACCAGTTGCAAGGCAAGGCCACCCTATGGTCGGGAGAGATTAAAACTGTTCGAGAAATTGAATAACAACAAGTCACTTGGAATGAATTTTAGAAACACTTTAAGGATAAATACTTGACTGAGAGGGCCTACGATGAAAAGGAAAAAGAGTTTCATGATTTGAGACTCGGTCTTCTGACCATGGATGAGTTAATAACCAATTCACATCCCTACTATGGTATTTACCATACACCTAGGAGGAAAAGGCTAAGGTTAAACGTTTTATAACCAATTTACCTATCTTTATGAAAGAAAAATTGGAATTCGATAATCCAGAAACAATGGATGAAGTTGTATGAAAGGCCCACATTTTATACCTACAAACAAAACATAAAAGTGTAGGTATTAAAGGTATTTTGATTTGACAGGGATTGAGGAATCCTGTGAATAATATAAATCCAAAAAATCTTGTTGGAAAAAATCTTTATCAAAGATAGTTTAATAAGTTTCCAATAAGGAATCAACAGAAATTTCTAGAACAAAGTGAGGCCAGACAAACTAAAGCAGTCAATAGACCAGAAAATGGCTAGCAATAGAAACCCCTTTTGCAACGTTGGGGATGCAGAGAGACTCATTAATACAAGAACTGTCTGCATTGAATGAGAACGTAGCAAGCCACGAATGTATATGGGGCCTTTACCATTGGTGAGGTATCAAGAAACATAACCCAAATCAATGTAGCCTTGGATGACCATCAGGCGAAATACCAACCCATAATGATTGTGTGTGAAGGTAAAATTACTAATAAACTTGTCTCCATTTTGATTGACCCAGGTGCCAGTTTGAGTTATTATATAACTATGTCATTTACAAAGTCTTAAATTCCAAAAACCATGGTTAGTTCAACTAGACACCGATGCCAAATGAAGAGTAACTACTAAAACATAAAATTGTCCTATTGAAATTTCAGTACAACGTGACATTAATGTGAATTTAAATGTGCTTCCCTTTGGATCCTATGATGTATTAGTTGATATGGACTGGTTGGAAAACCATTAGTCCTTGGTAGATTGTAAAGATAAAATTGTTAGCTTCCTTATTGAATAAGGAAAAGACAGTAAATTAAAGGCATTATGAAAAACATTAAAATACGACCTATTACTACTAACTAGATAGGGAAATGTGCCAGGAAAGGCTGTAAAATTTATGATGTACAGGTAGACTATACCAATTCTAAGGACAAGGTAACTTCGTTGGAAAATATTCATGTTATCCAAGAATGCATTGATGTGTTTCATGAAGCAATACCTGGGCTGCCACCCAAGCGAGACATTGATCTCACTATAGAGTTAATTCCAGGAGAGACCCCTGTATCAAGAACTCCTTATTGCATGAGCATACTTGAGTTGACATAACTCAAAATGAAACTTTATGAGCTCCTTGAAAAATGGTATATTCGCCCAAGTGTGTCACCTTGCGGGGGGGGGCTGTGTTTTTTGTAAGAAAAAAATATGGGACATTGTGGTTGTGTATCGATTACAAACAACTGAATAAGATGACCATAAAAAATAAATATCCTTTACCACAAATTTATGATCTATTTGATCAAGTTCAAGGTGCCAATGTGTTCTCAAAAATTGATCTATGGTCAAGGTATCACCAAATAAAAATTAAGGATGAAGATATTTGTAAGGCTGCCTTCTGAAATCATTATCATAATTATGAGTTTGTGGTGCTATCCTTCAGTCTTACCAATGCTCTTGCAACATTTATGAGTCTAATGTATGGTATCTTCCAACATTATCTAGATAAATTCGTGTTTATTTTCGTTGATGATATTCTTATTTATTCAAGGAAGCTAGAAGAGCATGAAAAACATTTGACAATCATGTTACATACCTTACGGGACAATCAACTATATGAAAAATACAACAAATGTGATTTTTATAAAGACCAGATATAGTATTTAAGACATATCATCTCTTCCGAAGGCATGACCGTGGATCCTGAGAAAATAAAAACCATTATGGAATGGCTCATTCCCAAGAATTTTGTGGAAATTATATCCTTTAAGGGATTAGCAGGACATTACCATCGATTTATAGAAGGGTTATCAAAAATTTATTTCCCTATAAACTCGCTACAAAAGAAGGGAAGTAATTTTAGGTGGAGTGTTGAATGTCAATAGAGTTTTGAGAATTTGAAATATTTACTCACGACTGCACCTTTGTTAAAGGTGGAATATCTGGAAAATGTGTTTATCGTAGCACGAATGCTTGCAAGGAGGGTTTTGGAGGGGTATTAATGCAAGAAAGTGGAGTCATAGCATACAGATCCCGCAAATTGAAATATCATGAACATCGATATTCTGCCTATGATTTAGAGTTAACTGCGGTAGTTCATTCCTTAAAAGTGTGGTGACATTATTTTTTGTGGAAGAGATTTCTATTAATGACGAATCACAATAGTCTCATGAGTTTCTTCAATCAACCCAATTTGAATGCTCACCAAACTAGGTGGACAAACTTTCTCAGTGAATTTGATTTTGATACAAGGTACCTTATTTTGATTTGTGGTAGCATCGAATGTGCTCTAAGTCTCAAAGTTTGTGGAGAGGCTTAAACACATGCATTCCAGATAACCCAAAAATTGCTTTGGGAAATTGCACCTAGAAACTATTTTATTTGATAAATTAATTATTTTTAAGGATGACCCTAAGTCCAATTAGGAAATTAAAATAATTAATGCGTATTAATCTAACTTGTGGGTGTAACTTCTAGAAAAAGTCAAAATGTAATATTAGCCATTGATTGGAGATATAATCTCGGTCGTTGAAGTCTTAATGCAAAGAATAAATTAATTCTTGAGGGTCATTTGGAAAATAGACTGAGAGATCAAGAGATTGAATTTTTTGAAGGAGTAGTGCTCAGGAGAAAACCTTGATCGAGAGATTCTTACGCAGTTGAGGGAAAGAGATAGTTTTGGTCAGAGGATCTTCTCTGGGGCCAATAATACTTAGTAGAGAGGCAGAGAAAGACATAGAGGGAGTAACGCAATGCCTAGAGAGGGTGATGAAACACCCATAGATGGTGACATAGGGCCACACAGGCCACACACAAAGGCATTGCAAGTTTTCCTAGCAGAAGTCTGAAATTAAGCTGGGAGATTGAGATTATGAGCCAAGAGGGTTGGGATCACATTTCCTGAGTGATGAAATATCTCATAGAGGAGGTGACATAGTTCCAGATTAGTCCCCATGTAGGCCTACTGTTGGAGCGGGGTCCCTCGAGGCACAAGTTCTGGAGGGATTTTTTGTATGTTTGTATGTGCGCGCTACACAAATGTAGTTAAAGGGATATTTTCCTCAATTTTGGATATATTTAAGCTTAAATGTAAATTGTGGGACTCAAACCATGGTTTGACACCATAGTATCTATGCGCTAGGCATATTATAAATAGAGATAGTTTGTCTAAGTCAAGTAGTTAGAGTAAGACGTGATATGTGATATTGATATTATGATATCTGTGTCTGTAAGGGTTTTTGAGTTGGGTAAAAGGCTCCTGCTGGCTATGTGCATGGAGACCTAGTCCTAGCTGTGTGTAGACTCCGCTAGTTGTGTGCATGGAAGGGATTGTAAAGGTTTTGTAAGGGTTTTGAAGGAAATATGATGTATTGATAGATCTGAAGAATTAATAGAAGGAATAATTTGGCAAATTCCCTATGTTATGCGTAAAATTTTTGTTTTTGATTATTTTTTAGGCTTTTATGAGATCACACTATCTGTTTACTTAGTGAGGAATGCACATAGCTAATTAATATGCTTATGCATGAGTATTGACATCTGTTAAGTATTACATTGATTAGATCAAGATTTGGTTCTGATTGATTGTCTGTGCTGAAGAAAACCCTATTTTTGTGATATTATCTTTGTGTTTCTGTTATAGCTATTGTGTACATCTGTCTTAGATCAATTAGGGTTTTTCCAAAGAACACTTCATTAAATTCCCTCTCAGGGTGCAGAAAACTAGTTCCAACACCACCCCCCCCCCCCCATATTGCTTTGGGTGAGGATTTGGTCAGTGCAAATAGATCATTTCCGAAAGGGCCAATAGTTGGAGGGTTTGTTGGTTTGTCCATAAACTCCGAACTTGGGCCAGGACCCCTCAAGCCAACAAATGGTTACTTTTCTAGTACCAGGATCATCATTTTGAGGGATATTTGATTTTTTGGAATCCACTGCGTAATGAATTACACGACTGGTTGGATAGAAAGATCCTTGAATTTATGCTGCAAGAGAATAAAAACATTAAATTATTTGACGAATAGTGGGTATAAAAGTATATTTATACGAAAGTGCATGAAATTTTCTTTTGTTCCTTTGTGCATGAAATACCTGAGTGGTTGTCTCGATTGGTTGAGTTACATCACTGCATAAAAGAAGACATAGCCAATGAATGGACTCTTGAATTGATCCAGCAAGTAGAGAAATTTGATAATAAGATGACTTGCACGGTAGATTATTGGATCGATCACCTTTTGGGCAAATTTGTGACTGAAGTTGCTGTTGACCAATTCGTGCCATATTCTGAAGCAGAAAGGCGGTTTTTCAAAGGTCCTAGAGGTAATTTTCTGTGCTCATTGAAATTATTATTGAAAATTCTATTGTGTGAAAAGGGTTTTCTATGTGAACCTATTGCTTGAATGCATCAAAGAGGTTCAACTATGTGAAATGGAAGAATTTATAGAGAATACTCTGAATAATTCCTTTATATCCCTTTGAAGCTTAGATCTAATAGTGAACCTGAACCAAAAACTACTAGCTCGAGTCACTTTAAAGAATAAAGCTTGTCATATCAGAAGCCCTTGAATCTGTATCCTACTCCATCCACTCTACTTCTGAGCTCACATTGTCAATCACCTACCCCACTGTGTATTCCATATCCACCTCCACCTCCACCCCCTCCTGAAGTAGATATGGCTTCATCCGTGAAGTTACCTAATTTTAGAGGAATTGGAAATGAGGACATTGATCACTTCTAGTTTGTAACTAAGGCCGTATGGTAGGCTCAACAAGTAAAAATATTGAGGTTAGAAAAGCATATTTGGTTACTTCATTTCAAGATCATGTGCTATAATGGTACATTAAGTATGCACAAGCAAACCCTAATGCTACTTTGGAAGCAATCAAAGCAATCCTAAAAGAGAAATTTAAGAAACATAAATCATATGCGCAGCTGGTGACAGAGATGAAGGATATCCATCAAGAACCTAATGAATTTGTATGGGAGATTGATCAAATATTAAAGGACACCATCCGAGATGGTGAATTTTTGATTGATGATACTCAACATAAAGAATGGTTCATTGCTATGTTGCTCCCGCATCTGCACCAGCCATTAGTTCAACAAAATATTGCTACAAAAGCTGAGGCTGTAGAGTTTGCAATGAAACTGGAAGTTACCCCAACACATATTGTGCTGGGAACTAAACAAATTCAGAATCAGCTAGAAGCAATGCATCTGGAAATTCAAATTCTGTGCTAAGACAAAGGTAAGGAGGTTTACGCAAAGGTCTGGTGTATAAAGTGTAGATCCTTTTGGAATCATAAGGACCAGTGTCATGTTTTCAAAAAATATATGAATGTTGGAGGTCCTAGTCCATTGAAGAGACATGCATGGTGTACTATATGTCAGATTGTTGGAATTCATGATACAAATTCTTGCCCGAAGATTGGAAAGTATCATGCTAACTTACAACAACCATTTTTCAATTTCTGTTCATCATTAGGGCATGATGAGCAACATTGCCGGACCTATGATATGATGTTGGATAAATCTGAGATCTATAGAATGCTGGTTGAGACCACATCACCAGCATCCCCTTCTGGGCACGAAGGATTCCAAGGCAGAGGAAGAGGTCGAGGAGGTGGATCAGCAGGTAGAGGAAGAGGATAAGTGATTTTTTATAACTGTGGTGATGCTGGTCATTATGCGCGTGACTGTACAAATCTAGAGTGACATTCCTGTCTTGATTGCTAAAATGCAAGAAAAGAAAACTCAAACTTCGAAACTTCAAATGGTTCGAGCATAGACTCGTGAAGAAGATCCTTGTGTGAATGTAGTTACTAGGAGTGGTGTAGCTACCAATGAAGATAAAGGAAAGCAACCTGCCACTGATATATGGATCCGAAAAGCACCTGAAACTAAAGAAGGCCTTAATCTTCAATGTGCAAAAGAAACCTTTATTGAAGCAAGGAAAGAATTCACAGAAGGAGATACTTCCACAAGTGTTAGAACACTGAAAGGAGGTGAAGATGAAGAAGAGAATAAGCCATTCTTACAAACATGTATAAAGTTGCTGCGCAACAAAGAGGCTGTTGAAAATTTGCAGGCATTGACAGACAATTGCATAGAAAGGGAACAACCTCTGGTAGAACAACGTGCAGTCAACAAAATCTATAAGAACAAGAAGAGAACGGGTAGAGAGATGCATTTGACTGTGAAGATCGGTGCTTATGAAATGGATCGAGTCATTCTAGATTTAGGATCAGATGATAATGTTATACCTAAACACACATGGAAACACATGGGAGAACCGAAGCTGGAATGGTCCACCATCCAACTGCACATGACTAACCAATAGAAGATCATTCCCTTGGGGAGATTGTCAAAATTTGTGGTTAATATAGAAGGTGTTAAGGTATTAGTAGATTTTGAAGTCATACAGATTGTAGATGATACTAATCCCTATCCTGCACTGTTAGGGTTGGATTGGGCCATTAACATGGATGGTGTTATCAATGTAAAGAAAAGGAGGATGGAATTAGAGAACAATGGAGTTAGGTTCATCATTCCTTTGGATCCTAAAAAATGTCAAAGGTATACTGAGCTAGTGTGTGCTAAGGATGAGATTGATCAAATTTATAGGCTAACTTTGTGCAAGGAAGACTGGATTAATCCAGAAATAGATGGGAATCTTATTTGGGAGAAGGATAGTTCTTGCTTTTCATACTCTAATGAATAACTAGAGAATTGGTAGAATTGACTGCATGAGGTGTCTACGCCGCACTATAAACGTGTGACCCACACTCTATGTTGGATAACATCTGAGGTACATGATTTTCCACATTATAATGGCTCAACTGATGTAAACATGTTCTTGGGAGAAATGGAAAGGACTATTCCGGTAAACTAAAGGTTTCATGCTTTGGATCTTGGCTGCACGCTACTCGATCAAGATGGTGGGAAACACATAAGGAGAATATGGGATATTAGGAGGAATGTGCGCAGATGATGCGGCTATGATTTGAATGCCCAGTAATTTAAGAAGAAGACTTATACTCTAGCAAGGAGGATCTGCACAGACATCTAGCTAAGTGGAATCAGGTATGAGGTGTAGAACCAAGGCTTGAATGGGTTCACATTTTTATCCACACGTTGGGAAAGGTGCCCACTGAATGGTACTTGGAAACCAAGCTGTGCAGAGGCACTAGTGAGTGTTCTATGCGGGTAGAAAATTTTCTTCTTACCTTTAGCATTGAAAGTGGGTTTGATATCATTGGTGAAGCTTTGATCATTAATGAACTGATAAAGGAGACTACATCGTTGACACTTGGAACTGGTAGAATTTAGGGAACCGTGCGTGCTCACAAGATCCTCCATCCCCTCGAATTTCAGACAAATGCGCTCCATGATGAGCCTTGTGGGATAATATAGAAAGCACATTCCTCAATACGAATTAATAATTGTGCCCATGACCAGATTACTTAGGAGGGGTGCGACATTCCATTGGGATGATGAATGTCAAAGAAGTTTGAAGTTACTAAGGGATATGACATATACTACACGATATGATTTTAATTACCTGGTCAAGAAGCCTATGTTTGGGGGGATGGTCTGTGGATGGTTATCCTTAGCTATGGATTATATGCGCAACAAGGTGCGACACAGGCATGGTATCTCTACCAAGGGATTGACTGGTGCACAGAGGTATTAAAAACTAGCCGCTGGAACAGTAAAAATTGATAAGACAGAATTATTGTCATTTTTAGGAGAGTCCAAGATGCATTTAATGTGGGGATTTTTCCATATTTTGGAATTTTTTGTCAGTAATGGAACCTCATTAATGCCCAAGGAGCCATTGAAGATGTGCCAAAAGTATAAATATGGATCATGGGATCACAATAGTTCCCTCTACGTTCTAAGATATTTTTATGCTTTGGGCTCTTTATTTTTCTTTTCATTTGCTGCATCTACGTCAAGATTGGATCCTATGTTTGAGGAATCATTGTGCCAAGCAGGTTTAGGATATGTAATTCAGAGAAGAATGACAACCACCAGATTCAGAGATGACCCTGATGCGCAGGAGGTTCCTATGGTAGATACCCCTGCTCCATCTAATAGAAAGAAGGGACAAACATCTGGGGCACGCAAGTCCCTGAGAGAAAAGACACCCAGATTGTGTCATTCTTCCTGAGAGAAGATGAAAAAACCTATGCCTGAACTCCTAGAAAATATTGAAGAAGGGGATGATGACGTAGTGGAAGTAACACCATTCTCGTGACTGCCCTGTTACATTGCACTGTGCAAGCCTACAGTGAAAGTGGCAAAGGACTTGGATAAGGTGCGCGCAGGTATCTAAGTGCCCTTGATCCTAGAGAACATCCCAATAGAGGGGAATATGCTCACAAAAATCCCTCAGCTGCGATTCGATGAATAGGACATCGCAGATGTTGAGAAGTTTCCAGAGCTCGTGCTAGAGCTCTATCTTGATCCAGTTCCTAATGCAGGAGGTTTATTGTGCCTCAGTGACTTGGGATGAGTCATATGTTTGTGTTGGGGACTTATTGGAGTGGGATCCCCTGAGGCACAAGTTCCAAAGGGATATTTTGTATGCTTGTATGTGCGCGTTGTGCAGATGTATTCAAAGGATTTTTTTCCCCAATTTTGGAAATATCTAAACTTAAATGTAAAATGGTTGCCTCAAACCATGGTTTGAGACCATATTATCTACGTGCTAGGTGTATTATAAATAGATAGAGTCTGTCTAAGTCAAGTAGTTAGGGTAAGAAGTGATATGTGATATTGATATTTTGATATCTGCATTTGTAAGGGTTTTTAGGTTGGGTAAAAGGATCCTACTGGCTGTGTACATGGAGACCTTGTCCTGGCTATGTGTGGACTCCACTAGTTGTGCGCACGGAAGGGATTGTAAGGGTTTTGAAGGAAATTTGATGTATTGATAGATATGAAGAATTAATAGAAGGAACAATTTGGCGAATTCCATGTGTTATGCGTATAATTGTTGTTTATGCTTACTTTTTAGGCTTTGATGAGATCAGATTGTCTGTTTACTTATTGAGGAATGCACATAGCTAATTAATATGTTTATGCATGAGCATTGACATATGTTAAGTATTACATTGATTAGATCGTGATCTCGTTCTGATTGATTGTCTGCACTAAAGAAAACCCAATTTATGTGGTATTATCTCTGTGTTTATGTTATATCTATTGCGTACATCTGTATAAGATCAATTAGGGTTTTTCTAAGGACCACTTTAGTAAATTCTCTCTCAAGGTGCGGAAACCTGGTTCCAACACCCCCGCCATATTGCTTTGGGTGAGACTTTGGTCTGCACAAAAAGATCATTGCTGAAAGGGCCAGTAGTTGGATGGTTTTTTGGTTTATCCATAAAATTCGAACCTAGGTCAGGACCCCTCAAGCCAACACTTACACAACTATTGTGTAGAGGCAACGTAGAGGGTGTTGGGGTTTCGTAAGTTTAGCTACCAGATCAGCTAGTAATTGCACAGTGAGGTAATATCACTATTTTTCTCTATCAGTATTCTCTATAGCTAGATTTTCTGGTGAGAAATTTAGAGATGTATTCATATATAATTGTTTCTTATTAATAAATCCCTAAGATATGCTACATCGATTTTCCTGCAATGGGTTTTGCCGGGGACATTAGTCCAAAAATAATTGTGTCCGTTGTGATCTTTTTCTTTCACTTACTTTCTTGTTTCCACATATAAATTTAATTAAGTGATGGCTTCTTTAGTAATTGATTCAATATTTTTAGAATAAATTTTAAAATAACTTGTTAATCTAAATTTACAAGTAGGAGAAGTAATTCAGTTTGTTGTAGTAGGATTCCAGATCTAGGACTTGGAATTTTCACATGGTATAAGAGCTTGTGGAGCGTTGCAGGGGAAACAAGAAGAGTAGATCAAGCACTGATAAGGAGGTTGAATAAGATGAATAAGAATCAATTCGAATCCCCAGACGGATTGTGCAATCCAAGCTTGGAGGGGTGCAATTTCTAGGAAAGTCTCTCTCTGAGTGATTGGACAGAGATGAAGGGCTTCCGGATCGAATTTTTTTCCTAAGCTAGAGGGAGAAATGCAGAGCTGGTGGGATGCAGTTTTCTACAAGCATAATTTTCTTTGCTAGGAATAAAGTCATCAAAAGAGTAAGTGGAAGCAAATTAAGGGGATTTTCTTCCTCAGGAAATTCCTAACTGGGGAATTTCATTTTTCCAAGACATGAGCAGCAGATCCAGGTGCCAGATCTAAAAACTCCATAGGGAGTGTGTAAGCTAGTTAGTGCTACATAGAGGGGGAAGAAGAGGATTTGATTCGATTTTTTTTTTATGGCCATGGAAGCTCACAAGATTAGATATCAGGAACGGTTTGAGGGAGCCTCCAACTACGTGATCTAGAAGGAAAGAATCACATGCCTTCTATATGATTACGATCTCAAGCTTTTCGTGACGATTACTGTAGTTGTCCCTACAGATCCAAATATGTTGAAGAAGTACAAATCCAACATGGCAAAATCTAAAAGGCTGATCCTTGATGGAGTCAAATATCATATTGTTTCCCATATAACTAGCAAGGACATAACTAGGAAAATGTGGGAGGTCTTGGAAGTGTTGAATGAAGGATCTTCCGAGCAACAAAAGATGTACTTAGAGTAGAAAATGAGGATGGTACAGATGTAGAAAGGGGATCATATTTTTCTGTTCCTGTCTAGATTTCAAGAAACCCATGATCAACTTGTAGCCATGGGGTCCACCCCTTCTGCTACAACAATGGTGAGACTGGATCTTAACATAGTCACTAAATATTGGCAGGTCTTTGTCCAGAGCATCCTGAGCAGAGAAACCTTTCTAGGCTGGGAGGAGATGTGGGCTACTCTTCAACATGAAGATCTAAGGAGGGACCTAGTCAAGTGTAAAATTGATAGCAACAATGGAAGCGGGTTGAAGGTGAAGTGGGACAAGGAAGAAAATGCAGCCCTTGCATCAAATGAGTAGCAAGAGTAGAAAAAATTTAAGAGAGATGTCTCAAAGATAAAGTGCTTTTGGTGTGGTGAACTTGGTCACCTAGTTACCCAATGTCTTTTGAAGAAAAACGATAAGGATGAGAAGCATGATTCGAAGGTTGCGACTACAAAGATCGAGTAAGATGAGTACACCATGAGTTCTTGTTAGCACTGGAATCAACAGTTGGATTGTGACAAGAGCCTAACTAGACACATCTTAAGCTCAAGGTATTTTCTTATAATTTGAAATGAGTATTTTGGAAAGTGGTTGAAAATCATACACATTGAAATGGGTTTTGAGCAGATAATAATCTCTCATGCATATGAGGGCACTGGTGCATGATGTGGTAGTAAGTTTGAGTTTGTAGCCTAATTTTTATGCAGAATTATGATCTACAGATAAATAAAAGTCCCTAAATTTGGTGCTATGAATTTAGAACAACATATTAAATACTTTTTTATGACTTTATCTAAGAGTAAATGGGCACACATAAAGATAGAATAACCTACTTGTGATCCAAGCTCTTCCTATTATCCTTATATCACTCTTGCTGTAGGCTCTAACCCAACTTAGATCGCTAGATTGATTCCTGCAAGTATAAACAGAGAATAGCAAAATATTTGTAATATACAAATGCCTAGTTATCTTAATCACTTAAATCGATTAAACATGAAACATATATATCATTCAAGAATCCATTGCCTGATAAATAGAAACATAAACATATACATATATGGGGAAATGAACAACAATATTTATTAACGAGTAGAAGGGGGAGGTTACAACCAATGATCGATTTGATGTCACCAGCTCCAGCTTCATCCCGGCCTCAGCACAATAAACATCTCACTAGCAACATATCACTTCTATCACTTTCTCAATTGAGAATCCAATAACATTTCCTTACCAAAATTATTCCTTCCATAGAACTTGGATTTGTGCTCAATTTATAGGGAAACTGATGGTAGTTTCTCAATCAATGAATTTATAATAATATGTAAGAAATGTTCCCAAGCTCAGAGGTGTTAGATGGACACTTGATTTGAAGTTTGACACATATGGACTCTTCTAGAAGGCACTGTCCATGTGGAGATTCTGGAACAATGATAATTTCACTCCCATTTGACCAACACACTCTTGAATGTCAGGAAGTGCATTGAAGTGCACCCTTGAATGGAGGGAGCTGCATATGCAACAGAGTTAGTCCCATGAGAGGCAGCATTGGTGAGCTCATAAGTGATATAACATATACTTCAAACCTTTGAAATATTGCAATAGAAGTCATTAATTGTTTGTTCTTGTCTTAGGGCATGTATCAACTGAAATGATAGGGGATGATATACCCTATTTCATTGGTCCTAGGGATGATGTCCAGTTTTAACAGGTCATGGGGGATGATGCCCAAATTGACCTATAAAAGCTATCCCCCAAAGCATGAAGTTAAAATAATAAAAATAGTTTTTGAATGAGGTGCTTTGCGACGTGATGGGTTGGAATTGAAGCGGAATGGCACCTGCATCAATCTTACAATACATTACATCATGATATTTTCATCTTGATCATGAATTAATGAGGGAGGAATTCCCATGATTAGCACATAAAATATCTAATAATATGTAAATAGTGCAAAAATTCATCTACATTGGAATGTTGCCCAATACAGACATGCTTACAGATATAGGCCCATGTTCAGATGACGATCTGTATGTAAGGTCACCGTACAGATGATGTGTACAACAATCTTGAAATCACAACCCGGATGGCTAAAAATAGATCTGGAGTCTTATTATCTCATTCACTTGATTTTTTGGGTACAAGTCTAGTCATGCGAATATATGATTTGTGGTCAAACATGGTAAGACATCGTTTGATTACTAGCCAATGATGTGAGTTGTAAACAAACACGAGAGAACCACCGTTAATGTTAATGGATCTCAAGGTACTGCAGTACATTTTGTAAGTCATGAATAGATGATTTTATGTTGAACACTGAACAAAATCCGTGCCCTATCCACCACTTTTCACAGAATTCCAATCCCATACTCAGAGAGAGAGAGTTATGGCAATTTTCCCAAGGTCAATTCTTTGAGATGAAGTTCAGGAGCCTACAAAAACGTTGTCTTCCACAGATCATATCTCCAAAAAAAATTTGCACCTTCATCTAAAAGTTTTAAAGGAGCTTCCTCAACATTTTGGCTTCGCTTCATAAACATTTCAGCTTCTGCACCCTCGTAGAAAAAAAGTTATAGTGCAAGTTCCACGATGACCTGTTTGAGGTAGTGAAATCGCTGCATGAGGAGGATATGAGGATTGAAATTTATATAAATGCTTAGGTTGAGAGGGTCTTCAACAAGTGAACGTGGGAGGGAATTAGGAGCTTAAAAATTATTAATTATTGATTTTTCAATGACCCATGCCACAACCCCATGGGGTTTTAGCCCATTAACTGGGGTTACAAACATCAAACATGAATATCTCTCAAACCGTGAAGAATTATGTGGTGTGCCATATATCAGTGGAAACATCTCAACAAGTAGAAACCATCAAAAAAATTCTTGACCCAAAATATAGTAATTTGGTAGGTCAAAATTCCCATGTAAGATCGAGGTAGCCCCTCGTTCTACTTGGGTTGACATCAATGACAACCACTAATCAAAAATCTCCCCCTTTGGCATTGATGGCAACAAAAGTACTACCCCTGTGATCATGCCATCTCTTACTACACCATTCTCTCCCCCTTTGACATCAATGGAAAAGGGTAACTCCCCCTGACACACAACCATCCTGCGGACCTGTACACACTTCCACTCCCCCTTTATAATCTGAATAATGAAAATATAATGAGAACTTGGGATAATCCCAAGCTTTTGGCAAATATATTCAAATGATTCGTGAGTACCCTTACGATAATCAATGCTTCCTGCCCAATCTACATCTGTAAAGGCTTGAATAATGAGATTGTTTCCCTTGGGATACCACAAGCCATATTCTGTTGTTCCCTTTAGATATCGAAGAATTCTTTTAATGAAAATAATATGTGATTCTTTTGGTTCTGCTTGGAATATTTCTACTTGTCCAACTGCTTGCATAACATCTGGCTGGGAGGCTATTACATATAGAAGACTACCAATCATAGATATGTACAACCTCTGATCCACATCCTTAGATGAGTCGTCTATGCTCAATTTGCAACCTATTACCATCAGAGTAAGGATGGGTTTTCAATATTCCATTTTGAATTTCTTGAGCATTTTCTTGATGTACTTGGCTTGACATATAAATATTCCTTTCTCTTGCTGAGATATTTGAAGCCCTAAGAAGTATGTCAGCTCACCTAGTAAAGACATATCGAACTCACTTTGCATATTTGTAGCAAAGTTCTTACTTAGTCAATCATCATTGCTACTAGATATTATATCATCCTCTTTAGCTAGTAGATGTGCTTTAGTTGCTTCATCCAGAACATATATGTCATTTGGAGATCGACTTACTGTAGCCATAATTTCACCGTACCTGCCTTTCCGAATTTCACATTTTGTGGAGTTGAATAGTATTGTGTGTCCTTGATCACACATTTTTCCAACACTGAGAAGATTGTGATTCATGTTTTCAACTAATAGAACATTCTTGGCTAGAGCATCTTTTCTTCCGAGTGTGACAATACCTGATCCTATAACATTTGAAGATCCATCATTTCCAAAGGACACGGTTCCATCCTTCTTCTCTGTCAGAGATACAAATTCCTTTCTATCTCCAATTATAGGCATTGAGAAACCGCTATCAACAAACCACACATCTTTGTTGTTTTGAGCCTTGAGAGCGAGGGCACAATTATCAGTCTTATTCTTCTTCCATGTTCATTCATTCCGTGGCTTCGAAGATTCTTTTGGAGCATTTTCAAGTCTGCATTATTTGGCTATATGTCCAAAGTTTCGACATTTGTAACATTCAATGTTATTTATTAAATGTTCAAATATATTGATGGGTATGCCCGACATTCTACAACTTTATGACCAAATTTTCCACATGAATAACAATAGCCATAAAAAATATGTTGGTACCTGGATGGAAATCTTCATCGAGGAATTGTATTCCAAGGCTATTCTTGCAAATCTTGTCCAATGAAATCTACATGCATGTCAGGTCTTATAGGTTCATTATATTTTGTTGTAGAAGGTCCCGCTTCTTCTTCTTTGTAACCGAGGGTAGTTCTGTCGTTGTAAGATCGTTGATTGTTGATGATTTCTTCCAATTCCCTTGAGATGTTGGCATAGTTTTGGACAATTTTTCCCTTGTTCACTTCCTTACGCAGTGAGACTACTTTGGCTTCTAATGCTTCCCTTTCTTGGTTTCTTTCTTCCAACTTATTTTGAAGTGAATCTTCAATACATTTGTGTTCTTCAACTTCAATTTTGAGACCTTGAACTTGTTCTTTAAGAGTATTGGAACTGATCTTCTTAGCCTTAAGCTCTTTTATAAGCCTGATTGCCTCCATAGAAAATTATTCTATGGTCAAACCTTCTTCTTCATTTTTTGATACCTCTTGTTTACTGTGCTTGGCCATAAACAATACTCTCTCATTGGCTTCTTCTTCGTTGTCACTGTCTTCATCGGATGATGAGCTATCTTCTTTAGAGAGAAATTTCCTTTTGGGTCCATTCTTTCTACCTTCCTTATTGAATTTCTTAAGGCCTTTCTTTCCTTTTGAGTTGCCATCACTTCTGTTTGAACATTTTTCTGCGAAATTCCCAACCTCACCACAACCAAAACATATCAATGGAAGCTTACCTTTGAAATTTACCTTACCAATTTTAGTTTTCTCATAAAGTAAGCATATTATTCATCTGAAAAACCTTCTTGATCATCTCCCTTTTCTTCACACTTGCAGGTGCATGTCTTTTCAATTGAAGGTTGTTTGTCCTTATTGGTTTTCTTAGATGCAATGAATGAAATTTCTTGATGCAAAGTACCCTCTTCTTCATCAAGTCTCATTTCATATGCTATGAGAACTCCATGTATTTCCTCTTTGCTGAGTTTGTCTAGATTTTCACTGTATTCTAAGACCAATACCTTTGGGTTGAATCTCCCTGGTAACGTTCTAAGATCTTTCATATAATAGTCTTCTCGTCAACTGGCTCTCCCAATCCTTCCAGAGTCTTGGTTATTTCATCAATGTATTGGAAGTATGCATCAATGTTGCCATCTTCTTTCATTCTGAGTTGCTCAAATTTTTCTCTATAGATTTGAAGCTTTGTTTCTTTGACATTTTAATCACCTACATATATATTCTCAAGCTTGTCCCATAAATTTTTGGCAGTTTTACAACCCAACACCTTATGATAAGTAGATTCAATAAGTCCACTGATAATAATATTCTTTTCTTTTGCATCATTTACCAAATTCTTCTTACCTTGTTCATCCATGGTTGGTGTAAAGCCATTTTGAATAGTGTCCGATACATCGTAACATTGCGCCAAAAGATAGACCTCCATTCTTCCATTCTAGAGTGCATAATTATTTTCATTGAATAGAGGTACACCATTCTTGGTATGCTCCATGACCTCCTTCCAGCTACTAAACTGCTATTGAATGAACTAAGCTCTGATACCAATTGTTGGAAATACTGAGAGGGGGGGTGAATCAGTATTCCTTTCAATTAGCATTATTATTAATCTTTCGGAGCATTATTTAATCTTCAATTATTATCAGTGTTTGTACAATGATAGCCGTAAACAAAAGGAACAAAACTGCACACATTTTTTAAGGTGGAAACCCTCTCCGGGAAAAAAACCACATGAATGATTTTCCAATAATTATTTAATATTCAACTCCAGTTGAAACTAAAGCTCCAACTTCCTAGAATCTAGAAATTCATTCTTCTCCAGCTTGCACTGGATGGATGCTCCAATGCCCGAGATTCTTCAGTAGTCAACTAAACGGATGCCCCAACACCCAATGAGCTACAACTCACCGTAGCACCACCCTACCACCCTATAGAATAATAAAAGAAGAATGGACTCCTGTACCAGGGAAAATGGTCAACTTTACAATGATATAGAATGATGTAGAAGAAGAAGACACACTAGACCATAACCCCAACTATGACACAACCACCTAATGATGATCATAGGAGCAACACTGCCTCTTCAACTCTTGGAAGATAGAAACTTGTAAATTTTTTACAATGATGCTTTTACAATGACTCAATACAATAATACCTTTACAATGACTGTATGTAGTGCTTGCCTCGTGAAGACTTCATGTGGTGAACTTCTTGCTGTTGTTCTGCACCTAGATTGATGCTCTTGTCATGCTACCCTTTCTCACTCTTCAGAACATTAGATCATGCATTGATTCTTATCTTGATGAATATATAATACACGCAAAAAGTCTTCAAGGAAATACCCATGACATGATAATGTCAAAACTTACCTAATCCTTCATAGCATATGTCATTGATAAAAAAAAATAGAAATTAGAACACAAAGAACCTAATGCAACTAAGATATGAACATGAATATACAAAATATACTTACCTGGAGCTTACCTTTGCTACACCTTTCTTTTCTTTTCTTCCCTAGAAATTCTGGTCCTTTGCAGCCCTTGACAACACAGGATTTAGCTTTTTCTTGCCTTCTAGGAGCTCGATATTGAATCTGGTGTATCTTTGTTATTTCAGATCTCCAACATGTCATTTTCGGTCCTCTAGTATTCCTCTAAGCATTCTTTCCAATGCCACAGGTCTAACCCAATTTAGATTCTTTAAGGAAAATTTATGCCCAATCTCTCACAATGACCTAATTATGGACTGGTTCGGTAGAGCGCACCTGTATGGTGTGCCACGTGTCACTGTTTCTTTATTAGACTATGAAATTGATACAGAGAAAAACGCAATCCATGTCATATCCTCAACGTTTTATAGAATTCCAATCCGATACTCAGAGAGAGAGTCATGATGATTTTTCCAAGGTCACTTCTGTGAGATGAAGTTCAGGAGCCTGCTAAAACATTGACTTACACAGATCATATCTGCGAAAATTCTGTGCACCTTGATCTAAAATTTTTATAGGAGCTTCCTCAGGAATTCTGATTCACTTCATAAAAATTTCAGCTTCTGATCCCTCGTAGAAAAAAATTTTATAGCGAAAATTCCATGATGACCTATTTCAGGTAGTGAAATCCATGCATGAGGAGGATATGAGGATCACAATTTATATAAATTCTTAGGTTGAGAGGGTCTTGAAAAACTAAAAGTGGGAGGGATTTTAGGGGCTTAAAAATTATTAATTATTGAATTTTCAATGACCCATGCCACAAACCTATGGGGTTTTAGCCCATTAATTTGGGTTACAAACTTCAAACATGAATATATCTCAATCCATAATGAATTACACTACATTCCATATATCAATGGAAACATATCAACAAGTAGAAACCATAAAAAAAATTTCTTGACCCATAATATAGTAATTTTGTATGTCCAAATACCCATGCAAGATCGGGGTAGCCCCTGGTGCTGCTTGGGTTGACATCAATGACAACCACTGATCAAAAAATCTTTCCCGGTCATTTGTCGACCAAAACCTCTTTATTTTTTAACAAGCTTGAGGAGGATAAAATATGCTTGATCTATAATTCAACCCTTCGAGCTAATAATGTATCTCTATTTAATAATTTAACGAGTCTATAGATGAATGAAACTCGATTCTTGCCATGATCGACAAGCCCGTCACTATTTTATGTTTTAACAAGCCTTAAAACAGTGACAACCCAGTCCTTTTTCATATTTAGAGAGTTTTAAAAAGAGGACAAAAGAAAATGCCATAAGTATTTTTGTAAAGTTGTCACTCAGATCTGAAAAAGTGTAAAATGATATCTGAGAGAACCTCCTAGCCATGTTCGACTAAGGTTTTCCTTTTTTGTAAATAATCTATCTTCGTCCCGAAATGGGTTAAACTTATATTGAGTAGATATTAATTCATTTACTATTTCGAGCTCGAAAAGACAAGTGCTCGACAATCTTTTCATATTATCGGAGTCTGAAACAAGCTAAAAGTAGACTCCAAGTGTTCCTTTTTAGTTGTTATCGAAGCTCTAAAAATAGATAAAAGTTCACTTCAAGTCTTTTTTTCGTTTTTATCTGAGCTTGAAAAATAAGGATAAAAGTATGCTTTGTGGTCAAATCATTCTCGAAATAAATTTGCACGATTAATCTGCTATATCAGTTGCAAACCTGTTCAGAACAACATCAAATGGATTAAAAATACATGTTTCATGATAAAAAATGAATAAAACCATAGTCACAACAATAAAAATGATTTGCATATAATCAAATGACTAATTAAAATATTTTTACTATTCATTTTTACCATTTGAAATTACCATTTTGAATTTTGGAGCTCTGAATCAGTTTTTGCCCCCAAACTTCAGCTGTGGATTGCGTGCAATTGGTAATAATGTTTTGAATGTCCCCTGCAAGAGCACATGTTAAATTCCCTCTACAAGAGCACATGCCCCCCAAGCTTCATTTCATTCATCGAAGAAGACTACTGGTTACTAATAGATGGATGGAATGAAGGTTCATTTACGAGATCATTTAGGAGAGGATTTGTTTCATTCTTTAATGAGTTTGACACAGGAAAAATTTTTTCTCATGGAACCTTGTTCCATTTTTTAATGAGCTTGACACAAGAAAAGAAACTATGCTCATAGGCACTTGTTTAATTTTTTAACGAGGTTGACACAAGAAAAAGAACCATCCTCAAGGGAACCTGTTTCATTTATCGAGGTTGACACAAGAAAAGAACTATCCTCAAGAACTTGTTTCATTTTTTAACGAGGTTGACACAGTAAAAGAACTATCCTCATAACACTTATTTAATTTTTTAATGAGGTTGACACAAGAAAAATAACTATCCTCTTTGTGCAATTGAATCAGTGAGTGTGTGCTAGAAAAGAGATAGTCTAAGAGAGTCATCATTTAAGGAGTTTGATGAGCACCACAAGTGATAAGTTATAACATGCATTGATGGCTCTTCTCCAGGGTTTCATTGAATTTATGAATGTCAGAGGGTAATTTATGTGGTATCACTGGCCACCGAGGAGAATAACTGATTGGGTCAACTTGATATTGCACTGAAGATGTGAATAAAGGATCAAGTTGTTCAACATTCATAAGGGAGGAACCACATAGGATTCTAGATGATGACATGGGTGAAGCCAATGGACAAAAAATTGAAGATGAAGCAATAGTAGATGCTGTTGTAGCCATGGTCAAATGACCCAATGTATATCCTATAGGATCTACGGGAAATCGAAGTGAAACAAGATCAACAAAAGTAGAGTAAGGTCATTGAGGAAAATAATCATACACGTAAAGCTCCTGCCCAAAATGAGTAGGAGATAAAGGTTTTTCATCTTGTGGGATTTATTCAATCGAAATTAAACCAGGTGGAAGGATTTTTCCGCTAGGCCCAAAGCATATTTTAGGAGGTTGACTGCGTGATGTGGGGCAACTGATATAGGAACAAATTCCAGTCGTTTGACTTTGGGATGTAGATGTTATGGAAAAAAAGAGACAGGATCTGGATCAAATTGCAGTTGAAAAACGTCGGGTTTGGGAGGTATGGTCTTATTGGTTGGATGGATCATGACTATGGGTAGCTATGAGGACTCCGTCTCGACAATAGTAGATGAACTAGGATTTGTAGAAACAACTTGTGCAGACTCTAGTATATGTGAGGATGATGTCACACCAAAGGTATTGATAGTAATAGCTTTAGCAGAGTGATCTCGCCTTCACTGACCAGAAGTAGCTTTCAGTGGTAATAGTGTTATTCTACACAAAAAATGAGGAAAGGGATGTCATTCTTCGACGATGACTGATTTATTTTATAACAAAAAAAAGGTTAATTCTAGGGAAAAGGTTTACCAAGAAACTATGAATTGTAGAATACCTCCTAGCGAACCAAGAAGTATGGGTAGGCAATCTACCCGAATGTTGTGTTCAGTGTATCACAATTTACAAGGAAACCGACTTGGTTCACTATGGATGGATAGAAACATAAAGTTGTCCTCCCAAATATACCCAAAGGTACGTGGAGGCCCAAGTCCATATAATCAGTGTCTAATGTGAAACCACATAGTGAGAGCACTCCTTTATACTTTTCGTACAAGAACATCGCCTGATATACCCGAAGTTACGTGGACAAGCTCTGATATACTTATGTATGTGGAGTGAGGTATCATACTCGGAATGTATCGCAGACAATTAACGACAACTGCTATGTTTAACGACGTCAGAACATGTCTCTAGCCTAGACCTTCTAAATGTTATCATTATGGTTCCAATGATTTTTTAGGTAAATTGATGTAAATTTTAAGTTGATCTTGTTTATTAATTTTCCTTTCAAGGTTCACCATGTGATGTGATCAAAATTCCTAAAAATGAAAAATAAAATGATAAGAAAACTTTTCAATTTTAGTTTTTTCAATGAAAATCTTAGCTACTAAGGGAAAGAGAAATCATTTTTGAGAGAAAACAACAAAGAGCACAAACTAATAGGCAACTTTCATAACTTGTTCCTATGCAAAACACACAACTCACTATATGAAAATGTAGGTTTTTCTTTTCAATCTCCTTAATGTGAATGCAAAAAGGAAACTATATGCATCAAATTAACAAAAAACAAATGCTTTCTTGAGTGAGAAACAATGATTTTAACAATAACAATTTCTCTTTTAGGAAAAACGAAGAATGGAACTACAATTTTTCCTACAGGAAACGAAGAATTTAATGACAATTTCCTTTGTGAAAACAAATGGATCTAATGCAACAATAAAGTACTTTGAATTTTATTTGTCAATGATAAAGAAAAACACTTAAATATACATTGAATAAACTTATTTTTCAAAGGAGGAAGAATCAATCAAATTCACTGGTCTCTAAGAGGTATCAGACAATTGAAAACATAACAAACAAAGGGTTGAGAATGATGGAAATGAAAAATTCAAATGGAATTTGGTTGGCTAAGGGGGAAACACAGTCTCTAAGAGGATACAGTGCATTGTAATGCACCTTGAGTGGCAGACAGTGCATTGTTTCTTGACCAACAGTGTGTTGGGTGCAACAAAGATTGAAAATTCAAGCTACAGAACACACTTCTAATGCAATTCTTTGATTCAAAAGTCTAATAATTGACAGTAGATTCTCCTGGGTGGATAAGTAGAGGAAAAAAAACCAGTAATGAAGGGAAACTCCCTAGTGGAGTCATCAATTTGTTATGCAGAATTATGATGTATAGATAAATAAAATTCCCTAAATGTGGTTCTATGCATTTCGAACAACAGATTAAAGTCTTTTCTATCAATTTCTCTTAGATTAAATGGGCACATAGAAAGATAGAAGAATATACTTGTGATCCAAGTGCTTCCTATTACCTTCTGTCACTTTTGTTGTAGGCTCCAATCCAACTTATATCACCAGATTGATTCCTACAAGTATAAGCAGAGAAAAAAAAAATATTTGCAATATACAGATGCCTAGTTATCTTAATCACTTAAATAGATTAAACATGAAACATATATATCATTCAAGATTCCATCGCATGAGAAATAGAAACATAAACAGATACATATATAGGAAAATGAACAACAATATTTATTAAAGAGTAGAAGGGGGAGGTTACAACCAATGATCGATTTGATGTCACTAGCTGCAACTTCATCCCAGCCTCATCAAAATCAACATATCACTAGAATCATATCACTTCTATCACTCTCTCAATTGAGAATCCAACAACATTTCTTTACCAAAATTCTTCCTTCCCTAGCACTAGGATCTGTGCTCATTTTATAGGGCACCTGATGGTAGTTTCTCAATCAATGACTTTCTAATAATAGGCAAGACATGTTACCAAGCTCAGAGGTGTTAGAGGGACACTTGGATTCGAAGTTTGACACATATGGACTCTTCTAGAAGGCACTGGCCATGTGGAGATTTCGGAATAATGAGAATTTCGCTCCCATTTGACCAACACACTCTTGAATGTCAAGAAGTGCATTACAGTGAACCCTTGAATGGAGGGAGTTGCATATGCAACAGAGTTAGTCCCTTGAGAGGAAGAGTTGGTGAGCTCATAAGGGATATAACATATACTTCAAACCTTGGAAATATTGCAATAGAATTCATGAATGGTTTGTTCTTGTCTTAGGGCATGTAGCAAC
This sequence comes from Pinus albicaulis, assembly GCA_034641835.2. Classification (NCBI taxonomy): domain Eukaryota; kingdom Viridiplantae; phylum Streptophyta; class Pinopsida; order Pinales; family Pinaceae; genus Pinus; species Pinus albicaulis. The sequence goes on from JAXQQM020083432.1 coordinate 67,480, forward strand.
TGAAATGATAGGGGATGATAGACCCTATTTCATTGGTCTTGGGGATGATGTCTAGTTTGACCAGGTCATGGGGGATGATGCCCAAATTGACCTATAACACTGATGGTTAGAGGAATGGAAGAAAAACAATGGATATGTAAAACAGAAGCCCACTGCTAATAGGAAAGGGTAACACAAATTATAGAAATAAAATGTATAGTGAAAGAATGATTTTAAAAGACTTATAAGAATCTCACTTTACATTTTAAGAATCCCATTACAAGGAATTCTTCTGGCTAACATGACCTCATGAATAAGGAATTCTTGATGAATCAAGACTAATAAAAATAGATTAACATGCATGCTAGATCAAAAGACTTAAAAAAAATGAAACATGATTTAATTCCACCTCAAGGAATGCTTATGAAAAATATTTAATTCATACTAAATCAAGAAATATTGGAATAAGACTTACAAAAACATATCCATATGTCTTGGAGGTTCACAAGACTAATAAAAAAATAAGATATAACTTTTATGATAACTTTGGTAAGACAAATAAAGTATGTAAAAAAACAAGGGAAAAAAAATACACACACCACACAGTTCGTGAGTCCTCAAGAGTGCATCTAGATATATTATATACTCAATATACCACATAGTATTCCATGAAAAACATAGCCCACGAACCCATTTTCTCCTTAGATTACACAGTATATATACAAAAAATGAGTTCCGTAAAATCCTCCATAAAAAGTGCAAATCTGTTTCTAAGAATTTATTACAACCCTCTACATATAGTAGAGCTTATCCAAAACATAAAAATAAAACTAAAATATAAATGAAGATAGATCATGGCAGCATGGAGTTCGAGGTGGCTGAGTTGAGGTTGTTGAGTGCTCCTCGTTGCTTGGAAAAAAAATGCCTCCACAAAAGTGCAATCTACCAACTGAAAAGAATACTTGTACCCTTATTTGCAAAAGTGTTGGAGCAACTAAATGAAAGGAGTAACCAGCTGGAAGATAACCACCTTTCAGGTGAGAAACACCTCTTGTTTTAATAGGTCTTCAATATTTGAATAAAAATAAATACCTTGAACAAGATAAGAGATCTGTCTTCGAGCTTTGAGGAGGTGATGTTATATTTTCCGATAGATATCAAAATATTTTAAAACAAGTGCTGCCAGAAATTCCTAAAAATCCTGTAATTGCCTCTGAAATCCTGCCTATGCTTTCAAAAGCATGCCAATACTGGCCACCTGTCGGGATGAGAGTGGAGGGGAGTGAAGTGAAGCGCGAGAATGGAAGGTAAGAGAGAGGCGTGGGAATGGAACAATAAGCAGGAGAAGCTATTAAGTGGAATAATAATAAGCGGGAGGAGTAAGTGCATTAAAATATGTCACAATCGCAATCACAGAGTGGAGCGGAGTGAATACATTATCGAGGTGCAATTGAAATGCAATATATCACAATCGCAAGATGGAGGAGTTATCACAAATTCGGGATAGGATCTTATCGCATATCAGGGATCGGAGGATTATCGCATTTCACAATCAAAGGATTATTGCATTTCGTAATTAGAGGGGGCAACATGGATAGTTAGCAATAATATTTGGGATATGCGATAAGCGAAGTGAAGTTGCATTAAGGTGGGTCCTACCAATCTCATCGGGGATTTTTAGGAGTGGGCAACATAAAGCAGTAAAAAAGTGGCAGAATTGAAATTTGATATATCGCATCAGGGTATCACAATCGCAGGACAGAGTAGGAAACATGGATGGTTAGCAATAGGATTTGTGATATGCGATAAGTTAAGTGACGTGGCAGGGAAATGGGTCCTAGTGTTTTTGCAATCGGGGATTTTTCGGAAGCAGCAACAGATGATAAAAAAAGGGATTGAGAAATAAGGTAAGGTGGGTTCACAAAGCAAGACGATAGTGCGGTATGACGTGGTGTTAGACAAGCCCCACTATTATCGCAATCGGGGATTTAAGGAGGTAGGAGTAATTGAATGCATTGAGAATTTGAGATTTGTGATGAAGTAGGTCCTATTAATGGTTTTAAAGAAGAAAAGAGATAAATAAATAGAGTGGCCCAAAGCGTAACAAAGGAATTTTGAAGTGTTTAAACACTACTTGAGTGTAATAAAGGAACCCGAGGGTGAGATAAAAAAGAATAACATAATTGAATTTGGAGGGTTTAAAGTGGATTTAAATGGAATTTGAGCGCTAGAATTTGGATTTTGGTTTAAAAATGATAAATAAATAGTAAATTTTAACCCTCTAGTACCTTCAACAATAGGTTAAGAGACAAGAGAGGATCAAAGACAAAACTACAATAGTGAACAGACTTTGAAAAATGACAATGTTAACAAGTCCCCACGCATCTCCAAGAGGGAGATGAGGCAATATTGAGCTGTAAGTTCGGAAGAACCTCAGTTTGGAAGGGTCCTTGAGGAGTCCACCTCTTGGATCATGACCTTGGTAGGGGTGCCCAAGATTAGTAGTAGCAGGTTGGAAAATTTTTTAGTCGGTGCAGAGGAGTGCATAAACGACAAATGCACTAGTTAGCAGTGCTAGAATCTAAGAAGTGCAGAGAAAAGTTGTAGCAGTGTGGAGGGATGCAGTGAAAAGAAGCAATAATGTAGTGATTTAGAGGGAAAACGTGGGACAATAAGCAATCAAAGTTTCAACATCAAAGTGCATCCTAAACACTTCAAATTTTGGATGTTTTTCAATTTCTTCTCTTATCAATTGAGTTGCAGTGAATACTTAGCAGTGGAAGTGCTAGCAACAAATGTAGTGTTTGAGAGGGAATTTTGGTACAGATGCATCATTGATCATGGCATGGTCAAAAAAATTAGTGGTAGCACAATGCAGTGGTTGGTGGACAACATGTCAGACATCATCAGGATAGAGGGAGATGCTTCATAGATAGAGTAGTGTGCAACAGGGCATATTTGCTAGAGCACATTCCTTGCTAAGAGGGACTGTTGATTTTTTGTAGCATAGGATGTGCTCTAAGTCTTAAACTTTGTGGAGATTCCTAGACACATGCACTATAGATAACCCATAAATTGTTTTGGGAAATTCTACACACAAACATTTTTTTTTGATAAATTAATTATTTTTAATGAGGACCCTAAGTATATCTTAGGAAATTAAAATAATTAATGCGCATTAATATAAGTTGTGTGTGTAAATTATAGAAAAAGCAGATCAAGTAAAAATGTAATCTTAGGCATTGATTGGAGATCTAATCTCGATCATTGAAGTCTTAATGAGAAGACTATAAAGGAAGGCTTTAGGGTCATTTCGAAAACACACCGAGAGATCAAGAGATCAAATTTTCTGAAGGAGCAGTGCTCTAATGAAAACATTGATCGAGAGAATGTCACACAGTTGAGGGGCAAAGAAAATTTTGGTTAGAATATCTTCTTTTGGGCCAAGAGTATTGTAATATTCCCAATTTTCCACAAGATAATTGGAATATTAAAGTTCTTAATATTCATAATTAATTAAGTAAATAAGAGGGTGGAGGGACCCACAAACCCCATAGATGAATAAAATCCACTTTTGATGTGTGTATGTGGATATTTTAGATCTAGATCTACATTATGGAGTAGTGGAGCAGCTTCTTAAATGAAGGAAGGGTGGAGATCGTGGATATTTAATGTAAAATCATGGGGATCTTGGAGGAGGTGAACTGAGATCATAGTGCATTCAAAGTAAGATCATAAAGCACTTATGATGAGATAGTGGAGGAAATGGTGCATCTAGTGCACACATGATGGAGAGAGTGGGAATTAAATTCCGACATGATGAAGATCATGGAGAGACAACACAATCTTCATGGAGGCTATTGGCCACATAGGCAGCGTAGTTATGAGGTGGGCCTAGGCTATGGAAGGCTCATAATATTTATAATGAAGATCAAGGCACAATAGAAGGCAGAATTTGTATTATTATTTCTGATATGTTTAGATCTAGATTTTTCAGTTGACATTTCTATGCACGTTTATGTTGTTTTGCTAAGGCTGCAATGTTGTTTAGCATAAGGTGTTTCCGAGCGGAAATCCCACCATTACCCATGGGGGACTACAAGTGCCTACTCTGGGAAGGTTTCTATTGAGCTCCATTCATCTCTAGGAATTGATTCCATCTTCAGCCACACTCATATGTGATTCCAGCTGCAGGAATAATGCAATTCCTGTCTAAGGGTTTGATAGGTTTTGGTTATTTCTAGCATATCAGCTAGGAAACCAGTGGAGGATTTATCCTTTCACCTTGTGCTTCATTTTCATCCTTTGAGGAGAAAAATATATCTATCTAACATTCAGGTGATTTTATTTTACCTCCATGGAGTAGCAATTCCCTCAAGGATTGTGCAATCCAGTCCTCTAGATCTGTTAGAGGAAGGAAGTTTTCATCATTTCAACTCGAAATCCTTTGAGGGACCATCTCCACACTTTGCATTCAGTGTTTCCACCATCATTGATATTGTTGGATAGAATTGTGAATTACAGATAAAACACGCTTCCCTAGACAGATGAAAGTCTAGAACAATAGATTAAAGACTATACGACTACCTTTCCTAACTCAGAATAGACACACAGAAAGGATTAGAAGCTTACCTGTAATCCAAGCACTTCTAAATGGCTCCCTCTGTCACCGTTGTAGCTTCAAATTCAAGCGGTTTGTAGGCAAAATTATTCCTGCAAGAAAGAACACTAAAACAACAAAAGATAGCAATAACAAAGATGTCTATTCAAGTTAGTTAGCTAAATCAGTAAAGCATAAACAATATACATCAACTAATATCTTGCAATATGGAAAATCAACGCCAATACAGATGCATATAGGGAAAAGTAAGTTGTATTCTTTATTGATGATAGAAGGAGAGGTTACAACCAAATGACTAATTTGAAGTGACCCTTCCAGCAATGATCCTCAGCCCCATCACAATATAAATCTCTCCAACAGCTGTTACACAAATATAACTCTCAATTGAAAATCCTCCAGCATTTCTCAAACACTCAGATCTATGCTCAATTTATAGAGAGGCTAAAGGTTGTTTTGCAATCAATGACCTTCCAATAATAGGTAAGACATGTTCCCAATCTTGTAGATGTCAAATGGACACTTGGATTCGAAGCTTGACACATGTGAACTCTTCTAGAAGGCACTGGCCAAGTGGAGATTCCGGAACAATGAGAATTTTGCTCTCAATGTGGTCAACACACCCATAGATGTTAGGAAGTGATTTGCAAAGCAGCCTTGCATGGGGCTACCTGCATATGCAATGCATTTAGTCCCCCTACAGGTAGCGTTGGTGAGCTCCCATATGCTATATAATAAACTTCAAACCTTGGAAACCTTTTCTTGATGAAAGCCATCCTTGATTTGTCTTGTTCTTGCCTTAGGGAATGTAGCAAATTGAAATGATAGGGAATGATAGACCCTTAATCATTGGTCTTGGAGATGATGTCCAAATTTACCTATAAAAATCCCCCCCTAAAGCATGAGGTAAAAATAATAAAAACATTTGATTGAGATGCTTCACACTATGATGGGCTGGAGATGAAGTAGAGTGGTCACCTGCATCAATCTTACAATACATTACATCATGATATATCCTCTTTGATCATAATTTCTGAGGGTAGGCATTCCCATGTTCAGCACATAAACAATCTAATAACATGTACATAATTCAGAAAGTCGTCGACATTGGAATGTTGCCCAATGCAGACATGGCTATAGATATAGGCCCATGTTTGGATGACAATCTGTATGTAAGGTCACCATATAGATGATGTGTACAACAATCCTGAAATCGCAGCCCGGATGCATGAAACTAGATCTGGGTTCTTCTTATCTCATTCACTCAATCATTCGGGTACAAGTCTAGCCATGTGAATATATGATTTGTCCTCGAACATGGAAAGACATCGTTTGATTACCAGCCAATGATGTGAGCTGTTAACAAACACGAGAGAACCACCATTAATTAAAATGGCCCTCAAGGTACTACAATACATTTCATAAGGCATGAATAAATGATTTGATGTCGAATGCCAAACAAAATCGTTCGGTCAAAATTCCGGAAGTGAGGATCTTGTCGATGCTGTAACAAGTCTCATGGTACTAGAATCTGATGTTTCTAAGTGACCTTCCTGGATATTGATTTGTTGTTGATAGGAAGTCACCTTATTGTGAAATGGGAGTTACTAATTTCGGAGACAAGGGTATAGCAATTTTCAGGGATGATGGTCATGAGAATGAAGGTTTATGAGTACTGCAAAAGGATGAGTTTATTCACTGGATGACTTCTCTTGAACATATTGGCGACACTATGATGAGTTGGCAACATTGACCCAATAACCGAAGTGAAGGTATGATTAACCATAGGTGTGAATGAACTGTTAAGATGATTACCCAACCCAAACAGTCACGGACATGGAGTGAAGGAAGTGTCATGTTCAAGAGCAACTTGCTACCATAAAGAAAGTTTGCTCACTTTTCCCAAATTTTCCTTGGTCATTTGCCGACCAGTACCTCTTTATTTTTTAACAAGCTTGAGGAGGGTAACATTTTCTTGATCTATAATTCAACCCTTCGGGTGAATAAAGTATCGCTATTTAATAATTTAATGAGTCTAGCGATGAATGAAACTCGATTCTTGCCATGATCGACAAGCCCGTCGCTATTTCATGTTTTAAGGAGCTTAGCGATAGTGATAGCCCGGTCCCTTTTCATATTTAGAGAGTTTGAAAAAGAGGATGAAAGAAAACTCCATAAGTACTTTTTCGTAAATTTGTCACTCAGATCTGAAAAAATGTAAAATAATATCTGAGAGAACCTCTTTGGTCATGTTTAACCAAGGTATTCATTTTTCGTAAATAATCTATCTCAGTCCGGAAAAGGGTTAAACTTATATTGAGTAGATATCAATTCATTTACTTTTACGAGCTTGAAAAGACAAGTGCTCGGCAATATTTTCACATTATCGGAGTCTGAAAAGAGCTGAAAGAAGACTCCAGGGGTTCCTTTTTCGCTATTATTGAAGCTTTAAAAAGAGATAAAAGTGCACTTCAAATCCTTTTTCGTTTTTAACAAAGCTCGAAAAATAAGGAGAAAAGTATGCTTTGTGGTAAAATCATTCTTGAAATAAATCTGCATGACTAATCTGTTCATCGGTTGTAAGACCATTTGCATTTTGGAGCTCTGAACCTGATTTTGTCCCCAATCTTCAGCAATCGATTGCGTGCAATTGGTAAAAATGTTTTGAATGCCTCCCACAAGATCTCATGTCGAATTCCCCCTACAAGAGAAGATGCCCCCCAAGCTTCATTTCATTCACGTAAGTAGAATACTAGTTACTAATTGCTGGATGGAATAAAGGTTCATTATAGGGGAGGATTTGTTTCATTTTTTAACGATCTTGACACAAGAAAAGAACTATGCCCATGACCTGTTTCATTTTTTAACGAGGTTAACACAGTAAAATAACTTTCTTCAAAGGCACTTGTTTCATTTTTTAACAAGGTTGACACAAGAAAAAATAACTATCATCAAAGGTACTTGTTTCATTTTTTAACGAGGTTGACACAAGAAAAAAGAATTATCCTCAAAACCTGTTTCATTTTTTAACGAGGTTGAAAGAGTAAAAGAACCATCCTCATGACTCTGCTTCATTTTTTAATGAGGTTGACACAGAAAAAGAACCATCCTCATTGTGCAGTTGGACTAGAGAGTGCGTGCTGGAAAAGACGTAGTCTAATAGAGTCATCATTTAAGGATTTTGAAGAGCACCACAAATGATAAGTTATAACATGTGTTGACAGGTCTTCTCCAAGGTTTTCATTGAATTTTTGAATTTTCGAGGGTAATTTCTGTAGTATCACCGGCCACCAAGGAGAATAACTAATGGGATCATCTTGATATTGCACTAAAGATGTGAATAAAGGATCAAGCCATTCAGTACTCATAAAGGAGGAACCAGATAGGATTGCAGATGATGACATGGGTGAATTCAATGGAAAAAACATCGAAGATGAAGCAAAAACAGATGCTGTCATAGCTGAAATAGATGGTTCAGTCTAGGATGTTATCTTAGCCATGGTCAAATGACCCAGTGTATACCCTATAGAATCTATGGGAATTCGAAGTGAAACAAGATCAACAAAAGAAAAGGAAGGTGATTGAGGAAAAGACTCATACAGGTAAAGCTCCTACCGAAAATGAGTTGGAGTTAAAGGTGTCTCGTCTTATGATATTTCTTCAGTTGAAATCAAACCACGTGAAGAACTTCATTGTTAGGCCCAAAGTATATTTTAGGTGGTTGACTACGTGATATGGGAGACTCGATGGCTACAATAGATTGTGAAGTGACTAATACAGAAAAAAATTCCGATTGTTCGACTTCAGGATCAAGATTTTCTCCACTTAGGGAATATAGAAACTGAAATATAAGAGGATGATAGACCCTATTTCATTGGTCCTGGGGACGATGCCCAGTTTGACCAATAACTGCTGCCCCCTAAAGCACAATGGGATCCGAATCAACTTCCAATTAAACAACGTTGGGTTTGGGAAGCATGGTCTCACAGATTGGATGGATCGTGACCATAGGTAGCTGTGAGGACTCTGTTTCAACAATAATAGACAAACCGAGATGTGTAGAAACAACTTTAGCTAGCTCTAGTTTATTAGAAAATGATGTTTCACCAAAGGTACAGATTGTACTTGATTCGGCAGATCGTGATTGCTTTCGCCTACCAGATGTTAGGTCCCTATATTACTAGTATAGTCCCTTATTGTTATTAGTGTAATCCCCTTATTGTTATTATTGTACCCTTGTAACCCCCATTTTGTTATTATTTTTCCCTTAAATTATTATTGTTAGGTCGGCTAGGATTACATTGTGGCCCACTAGGATTACATTGTGGCCACATGGACTCATATATATAGAAAGGAGGTTTTATCATCCAAGAATTTTTCATTTATGTAATGTATTAGAGGTTTCCCCCTCGAATTTTCTTATTTCTAAGGCATTGATATCTCTTTTCTTTATTTTTGGAGCTAGTTACACAACATTTGGTATCAGAGCTTTGGATTCTAGGGTTTCGCTGCTCCAAACAGTTCATTGTGGAATTTTCACTATAACTTCTTTTCTACAAAGTTTCAGAAGCTGAAATGTTTAGGGTGTGAAGCTGAAATCCTGAGGAATAGCTTCAAAAAATTTCAGAGCTTGGTTCGCAATATTTTTGGATATATGATCTATGGAATTTAGGTCCTTTTTCAGTTTCCTAAAGTGGTCATCGTGGCATTTGCACTATAATTTGTTTTCTACTAAGTCTCATAAGTTGAAATTTTTAGGGTGAAAAGCTGAAATCCTAAGGAAAATCATCAAAAAATTTTAGAGTTTGGTGCACAATATTTTCGGAGATATGATCTGTGGAATGTAGTGCTTTTTCAGGCTCCTGAATTTCATGTTAAAGAGGTGATCATGGGAAAATCTTCATAACTCTCTCTCTGAGCATCGAATGGGAGTGCCATAAAAAGTGGTCACAAGTACATAGACTTTAGTTTCTTGGCTATAAATTTTAGAGCAGAAGGATGAAACAGTGACTCGTGGCAAGTCGTACAAGTGCACTGTACGGAACCAGTCCAAAAATTAGGTCATTGTGGGAGATTGGACATAACTTTGTCTTGGGGAATCCAAATCAGGTTAGAACTGTGGCATTCCAAAGATAATTCAGAGGGCTACGTCAATACCAAAATTCAAATATTTAAGTGCTGCAATCACAGAGATCATCTAATTTCAATATCAAGCTCCTCAAAAGCAAGAAAAAGGTGTGTATTTTTTTGCGAATTGCATAAGTCTTGTTTGAAGAATAAATTTGAATTGATACCAAGGGCATATTGTAGAATAGATATTAGTATTGGGTTCTAAAATATGCCTCGTAAAAATAATTCAATACCCATTAAGCCTTCAGAAGGCTCTATTATGACTCATGAAGATGAAGAATTGCAACATGATCTATCAAAATTACAAGAGCAAGTGCAACAAATTTCACTCTCGCAAAGAGCAACAAAAAATGAAATGGAAGTTTTGAAGAAAGGCATGGAAGCAAAGATGGACGGTTTGAAGAAAGGTGTGGAAGCTAAGATGGATGGCATGGAAGCTGGCATGGAAGCTAAGATGGATGACATGAAAGACAACATGGAAAACATGAAGAATGATCTAAAAGAAGACATTGAATGTTTGACAAAGTTGATACAAGAAATGTTTCCTAATGGTGAAAAGATAGTGGAAGAACCTCATGATGAGAACAAAATAAATGTTAGTCGTGATTTCATAAACTCTAATGTTGGCGGGAAGAACCACCATATTCCAAAAATGGATATGAGGAAGTTTGATGGAAAGGATCCTGTAACATGGATACTACAGATGGAGCAATATTTTGATCTCCATAACGTGCAAAACACAAAAGGTACGCATTGCAACTTTACATTTAGAACAAAATACATTTGTATGGTATCGATGGCTTTGCTCCCGTAAAAAAATTGTCACTTGGTCAATTTTTACGGAGGAAATGATAGCACATTATGAGGATACAAAGAGCAACACCTTCTTTACCCAATTGATAAATCTCAAACAAAAGGGTTTAGTGGGGCAGCACATTGAGGACTTCCAAAAAATTGAATATAAGGGTAACTGATCTTACAGAGGAACACAGGATTGATCTCTTCCTAGGCACTTTAAAGGATAACATCCAACATGAAGTTCGCGTTTTGGAACCCGATTCATTGGAGAAGGCATTCAGGTTGGCAAGAAAAGTTGAATGTAAAATTATGGCGACAAGGAAGCCTACCACTCAATTCTATAAAGAAGGAAGTGTTGCTACGCCTAAATTTCCACAACCTACAAGGTTGACACCACAAAAATTGGAAGAAAAAGAGAAAAAGGGCTTTGCTATAGTTGTGATAGAAAATACACTAAAGGTCATAAGTGTGCTGAGAAGAAATTATTTTACATAGATTGTGAAGAGGAAGAAGAAATGAACAAGAAGAGGATATACACCAGGAACCAGCCCTAGAAGAGGAAGAAATGAATCCGACCATATCGTGTAATGCACTGGCAGGAATTACCACTCCTCAAACTCTAAATATAGAAGGACATATCAATAAGAAAAAGGTAATAGTGTTGATTGATTCAGGTAGCACCCATAATTTTATTCATTGTAAGGTAGCCAAGGAATTAAATTGTTTCCTATACCCAGCACCATAATGTCAAGTGATGGTTGAAAATGGAGGAACTATAAATTTCTTTGGAAAATGCCATAATATCAAGCTAACCATGGGGGAATATGTATTGACTAGTCCAACGCTTTCCATTCTTATGGGAGATGCTGATGTTGTACTAGGAGTATAATGGTTACAATCTTTGGGGATGGTAGCTTTTAATTTTCAAGAACTTTTCTTGAAATTTTTTTCATAAGGAAAGGAAGTTGAATTACCGGCTATTGCAGGGAAGCCGAGAAAGATAATAAGTTGTAATTTCATGAAGAACCTTCTAAAGAAAGAAAAACGAGGCGTAACTGCACAATTATGCTCACTAGAAGTTCCAACATCAAAATCATCTATTTCTGTAGATCTCCAACAAGTCTTGGACAATCATTCCAAAGTGTTTGAAACTCCCAAAGGACTCCCTCCTATTCGTGATCATTATCATGCTATTCATTTGATTGCAGGAAGTGTTCCTCCAAACATCAGGTTTTATAGATATCCTTATGTTTAAAAGAGCGAAATTGAACGTATGATTGCAGAAATGTTAGAGGTGGGTATAATTCAACCTAGTCAAAGTTCTTTCTCTGCTCTTGTAGTATTGGTACATAAGAAGGATGGATCATGGCGAATGTGTCCATATTATAGGGAGCTCAATAAGCTCACCATTAAAGATAAATTTCCCATTCCTGTGATTGATGAATTATTGGATGAATTACATGGAGCAATTTATTTTACTAAGTTGGATCTTCGTTCAGGATATCATCAAATTAGAATGAAGGATGAAGATATTCCAAAAACAGCATTTCGAACTCATGAGGGTCATTATGAATTTTTGGTCATGTCTTTTGGCCTTACCAATGCACCTTTTACATTTCAAGGGTTGATGAATTCCATTTTCAAATCCTTCCTTAGAAAATTTGTGCTAGTATTTTTTGATGATATACTAATCTATAGCAGGTCTTGGAAGGATCATGTTGAACATGTTGATAGGGTGCTCAAAATATTGCAGGAGAAACAATTATATGAAAAAACATCCAAATGCTTCTTTGGATTACAAGAGGTGGAATATCTGGGTCATATTGTATCTCACGAGGGTGTTAAAGTAGACCCTAACAAAATTAAAGCCATTAAGGAATGGAAAGTCCCCACAACCATAAAGCAGTTGCAAGGATTTCTTGGGTTAACAGGGTATTATTGCAAGTTTGTTAAGAATTATAGGAGAATAGCAGCACCTCTAACAAGATTATTGAAGATTTCAATGGATTTTATCACAAGTTTACCTAAGTCCAAAGGAAAGAGTGTCATCATGGTGGTAGTTGATAAACTTACCAAGTATGCACACTTTTGTGCATTATCTCATCCATTTAAAGCAATTACAATTGCTACTACATTTATGGACATAATTCAAATGCTACATGGAAGCCCAAGGGTTATTGTAAGTGACAGAGATCCCATTTTTACTGGAAATTTTTGGACAGAGTTATTTTCTTTTCTGGGTACTCAATTAGCTCAGAGCTCATCTTATAATCCTCAATCTGATGGTAAAACTGAGATAGTAAATAAATGTTTGGAAGGATATCTTCGTTGTTTTGTATCTGATAAACAAACACAATGGGTCAAGTGGTTACCTCTTGCTAAATGGTGGTATAACACTTCCTTCCATACTGCAGCAAAAATGACCCCATTTATGGCACTTTATGGATATCATCCACCATCCATCACATCATCTTAAAGGGAAAATTCGAAGGTTCAAGCAGTGGAAGATCACATCGAGCATCAGCAAGAAGTTCTCCAACTCTTAAAGGATAACCTGAATTTGGCACAAAATCGAATGAAAGAACAGGCAGATCAACATCGCAGCGAGAGAAGCTTGATGTAGGAGATTGGGTATTTTTACGGCTACAACCATATAAACAAATGTCCCTCAAGCAAGCTAAGAAGGATAATAAATTATCGCCAAAGTACTATGGTCCTTACAAGGTGTTGCAAAAGATTGGTACTATGGCATACAAATTGGAGCTTCCTGCTTCTTCGCGAGTGCATCGAGTTTTCCATGTTTCATGCTTAAAGAAGGTTATAGGTGAAAATCTTCCAGTTCAAATAATATTTCCAGAACTTGATGAGGAAGGAAAAATCATATTGGAACCTGAAGCAGTCACAGAAACAAGAACTCGACAGCTACGAAATTGATCAATTTCAGAGTATCTCATCAAGTGGAAGAACTTACCCACTGAAGATTCTACATGGGAGGATGAGAAGTTTATATAGAAGCACACAGAGATACTCAAGCGTTGAGGACAATACTTTTTTGAAGGACAGGGGCCTGTTAGGTCCCTATATTACTAGTATACTCCCTTATTGTTATTAGTGTAACCCCCTTATTGTTATTATTGTACCCTTGTAACCCCCATTTTGTTATTATTGTGACCTTAAATTATTATTGTTAGGTTGACTAGGATTACATTGTGGCCCACTAGGATTACATTATGGCCACATGGACTCATATATATAGAAAGGAGGTTTTGTAAATTGTATCATCCAAGATTTGTTCATTTATGTAATGTATTGGAGGTTTCCCCCTCGAAGTGGCTTATTTCTAAGGCGTTGATATCTCTTTTCTTCTATTCTTGGAGCTAGTTACACAACACCAGAAGTAACTTCTGGTGGTAAAGGTGGTTTTAATGCAAGTCTACACGAACGATGGGGAAAAGGGTTTTTTTCTTCCACGATTACTAATTTATTTTAACCAAAAACAAAAAAAACAAAAAAAAATGGTAATTCTAGGCAAAAGGGTTTACCAAGAAACTGTGAACTGCAGAATAGCTCTTGGTGAACCAAGAAGTATGGGCAGGCAATCTACCCGAATGCTTTGTTCAGTGTATCACAATTTACAAGGCAGCCGACTCGGTTCACTATGGATGGATATCACCTAAAAGTGTCCTCCCAAATATACCCAAATGTACGTGGAGGCCCAAGTCCATATTAGCATTGTCTGATGTGAAACCGCACAGTGAGAGCACCCCTTTATACTTATCGTACTGTAACACTACCCAATATACCCGAAAGTACATGGACGAGCTACAATATAAGTTATGTATGTGGAGTGAGGTGTCACACTCGGAATGTATTGCAGACAAGTTAACGGTGTTAGCCACCTATAAATTGTTTTCAAGAAAACAGGTGACTAAATACTTTTCTGAGCCTTCAATAGATACATTTCCTCTAAAAATATCTCATTCTTGAAGCCTCTATGTGTCCTTTTCCTTTGAAAATATCTTCACTACTGTTTCCACTGAAAAATACCTCACTGTTTGTGAAAAAATTGTGCTTAAGAAAGCTCCCATTTGCTCCCTTCTATCCCTGCAAATTCTTCATTTTAACCCCTTTTTTCCCTTCTCAAAATCTCCCTAAAAACCCCAAAAATCCCTTCCTAAGTCATCCAAATCACCAAATTCCCCTTTTAAAACCTTGTGGATCGCTTCATTTGGTGAAAAAATCCCTTTGTTCCCCTACCAGAACCCCTTTTTAAGCCTTGAAAACTATGGTTTTTGGCCAAAAACCCACTTTTTACCATATATCAAACTAAGCCCCTTTTGGCCCAGCCCCTAGCCCCTTCTCCGCATATAACCGGTGCCAAGGCCAAGTGCTAAGCCACATAGCGCTAATCGCAATCGAAAGCTTAATGTTGAGCACGTTCCCTTTGTTAATAGAAAAGTTCTGATGCGAGAAACATTTGGTCTATCGGCCTCTGCTGTGATCTCAGCCATAGATCTGTATGGATCTAATAGCCAGCATTGATCTTACACTGCACCCATAACATCTTGCATCAACCTCTCCAACCACATATAGACCGTCGAGTTCCCTTTAAATTCGACGGCCATCGCACCATCGCACCATCGCACCATTGCCAATCGCAAAATCTTAATGCGCCACTTTTCTTTTTCCCTGATTGGCCAATCTTCGATTCAATCCTGGCCATTGAAATCACAAGAACCAATGGCCAGGATTCGATCATACACTGTCCCTGTGCCCTCCATCATTTCCCCTCTGAAAGAATCTAAACCGTCGATCCGTCCAACAATCTGACGGTCAAGCGCCAATCGCATCGCGCCCATCAACCTTTTTCTATTACCCCTCTACTGCGATCTCCACCATTGATCCCTCAATGATCCGACGGCCATCACAACATCGCATCACCACCAATTGCACCAATTCTTAAGTGCCACCATGTGTTCCCTGATTGGTGATCCCCGATCCAATCCTGACCATCGATCTCACCTTGATCCGATGGTCCATGCGCAATCTCAACATCAACCATCAGAGTTTTGGCCCCTGCCTTCTCAGATTGTGATTGGATCTCAACCATTCCTTTCGATTGATCTAACAGTTCCCCTTTCTCCCCGCTCATGCACTGGCCCTTTTGCCTCCACCTCATCTTTAAATCTCCGTCGTCCATCCCCATGGATCCAACGGTTAGGATTCGTCCCGCCCATCTATTATGATATATTTCCCTTTGAAACATTAGCGCTTTTACCATGGATCCTGATCGTCCATCATGCTGATCCGATGGCCTATATTAAAACCACTGATGACCTGCCCCCACCTTACCAACCATTCATCTCCCCGTATCACGCTCCATCCTGCATCGTTGGATCTCCCGGTCCCACATCCAATGGCAGAGGTGCATATTGCATTTTTCCTGTGCTCAAAGGTTAATGCTTCAAAATTACGCGATGAAAGTGGTTTTGGGAGGGATACGTGTCGGGCGGCAAGCGATATTGCGTTTTTTTGGGCAAATTTTAAAACCACTCTATTGCAGCACTAAAATAGTTGTTTTCTCCTAAAAACCACTTCCCCTCTTCTGCCTCTGACAGTGCTTCACGAAGATCCCGACTGTTGATCTGTATAGATCTACGGCCCTTATTCCATCGCGTTTTCATTCATATTATGTTCATCAGACCTCCAAAGGACTTCATTGAAGCATCTCAACTGTTGATCTCCTCCTAAGATCTAACGGTCCACACTCAAATCGCCCTCCACCCTCCGGTCCCACCATTCAAAGCCCGATTTCATTTGATTTCATGCATTTTCCTTTGTAATTCTCCAAAAGTCTAAACATTTATGTTTTATATTAAAGTATATCTCTTCCACCTAAATCCTCTAAAGCATCTCCACTAGTAAATCCTAGCCTTTGGTAACCACCATCAGATCTAGTCCAATGGTCCAAAACCATCTTTTCATCAGACCTCCATCAGATCATTGCTTCACCATTCTTTCGCAGTTTTCACCGTTTTATTCGCTACAACCACTGTTTTCACTACTGTGCTGCCATCTCCACAAGCATCCACCTCCACTCCCATGGATTTTTCTTAACTTGTTTATCGTCTTTTTGCAGGGTTACAGATGGTGAAAACCGTTATTGCTCACAGTCACAGTCATAGTGACACAGAGCGCAGAGGAAGATTTTTCAGAGCCAGAGGTCGCAGGGAAAGACTCCTGAGGGGGTTTTAAAAACATGTTTCATTCCAATTAGAGTTATTAACTCTACTGAAAAATCTCCAGTGCCATTAAACCTATGCATCCACAGACAGAGACAGTCAAAGAAGTGGCAAAGAGTATCAGTGAAGGTTTAAAGAGATTTAAAGCTTGTTATTGAAGATTTTAAGCTTTAATTCAGTGATTAAAGGGAAAATGTACTAGATTGAAGACCTTATGAATGACACAGAAGGCCTAAATGAGGCCTAAAGCACAAAAAAAATCCTTTTCAGTGTTTCACATCAGCAGAAGGTTCTTTCCTGAGAAAGGACAAAGTTCCTATAATGTTTTTTACTCTTCATCAATGTTCCCGAGAAGATCACCACCCTGACAGAAAGTCATAATATTTCCAGAGAATTTATTGCACAACATGGTAGGCCTAAAAGTCATTTAACTACCTTACTTGCCCCAGAGTACTACAGAGTAATACAACCAAAAAGTACATCAAGGAACATACCTATGAAGTTATGATTAGCCTGTCGAAGACCACTCTTTCATCCAAGGAGTACTGAAAGTCAATGCATGGATATTAAAACAGAATGGGAGTCAAGCACTCTTCTTCCTCTAATTTAGTGTTCCATTTAAAGTTCTATCTACCTCTTTTTCCTCCTTTTCAGCTATAAAACTCATGAAAAATACATTGTAAAGGTTGTTGTTTGGACAACCATGGATTGTAAGTTGTTTCTCTTGAGATAGAGTTATGTGTATTAGTTGAAAACTAGGCTGAGGAGATGATTTCAGAATAAATATCAAGATGTTGGAAAATGTTGTATATGACTAGTGTTGCTCTTTAATATGACAAGAATGTTTCATTGGATCCTGATTTAAAGCAGCGGTGATGTGTTCTATCTTTGTCTCTATTTTCCTTCTGTAATTCATCATATTTCATTTCTTTGATAAGAAATCAATAATCTGGCTTAGGATATACCCTTGCATGGTACCCTAATTCTTCCTACTCTTCTTATCTTCGATTTTTTCTACTAATTGTGCTATCTAAGAACAAGTTCAAGGTAATTTAGCCAGTATAATAGTTGGTTTTCCCTGCTTACTGATGCGTGAATTTAGAGTCTGTTCTTAGATGTTATTGTCTAGTCTTAATTGAAAGAATTGGGATAATGGGATATTAGAGTTGATTCTATCTCACTAGGGTCCTTTTCCAACAGTTAAGCTTTTCTAAGATTGCTTAAGTTGAATTTCAAAGCATTGGAAGTTCAAAGCCTTTCTCTGATCTTAGGCTTCACTGTTGTGTTAAATATTTAATGTTTTCTATTGTCTGAAGAGTTAGCCTCATTAGGAGTTTGATCACAGACGGTTAAGGCATGCCCTATCCCTGGATTAGCTCTTAAGGTGGTCACCTTGGAAGGTTTCCTTGTCATTCACCTTCATTCCTTATCATTTCATCCCACACTATCATCTTTAAAAGATCCTCTGTTTTAGATGACTAGCCCATTTGAAAGCCTTGGACATTGAATTGCAAGTAAACCCTTTTATGACTCCATTTCCCAATGGTCTTTAGTTTCCTTTGAATTGTATCCCATTGCCAAAATCTTCTTTTCTCACCTCTTTGTCTTACATTGAACCCTTCTTTCATGTTTCCCAACAACCAAACAAACAAAAAAAACAAAACAAAAGCCCTTGTACCATATGACTAGCCTAATACCTTAAATTTGAAATTCAAAGACACATATTTCTTTGCCTTTATAGATAGATCCCTCTCTGGACCCAAGAGGGCTAGATCCTGAGGTCCCAAAGTGGTTTTGATGTTGTCTTGTCTTTTGGTAGAGCCAAACCTGCCAAAACACAGAAACCCCAACATAATGGCAACTCCACTGGGGAACATTGAGTAAAACACTCCTTGAAACATTTCTAAGACTCAAAGATGACCACAGTAGCCTTGGTTTGGTAGCTAATCACTGTAGTGGACAGTAAACATTCTCGAGACATTTCAAACCCTCCACCTGGCGACTTCACAATTCCTTAATGACTAAAGACTCCACTAGTGATCAGTGGGCCTGCTGATTATCTTGGTTTTCACAAGACTCCACTGGGAGACCAGACTTCATTACAACATCAACCATATTAGAAGAAAAACATAGGGTAAGGCTTCTTTGTTAAGAGACAGACATACTGGATTCAAGAACAGTCTATACAAGAGGTTATCGTAATCCAAACCCACCTGAAATAGTTGACAATCTAGAGAGCATTCTTAGGAAATCTCCCACCCTTAGAAATCCAACTATTATCAGACACATCCATAGTGCTAAATCTGCACCAAAAAACTTTTCAACTCTATCAGACACTTATTTTGACTTAGACTTACCAAGCAGTTTACCAGGAACTAAGTCATCTAGTGCTTTAGATCAGACAGACCTCAAGCTTCCAAGTTCACCATCTCTTAGTGCTCAACATATTAGGGATAGAGAGACCCCTCCATCTACACCTCCTGATATTCATTTCATTCAAAACTTGGGCTTCTATAACCCTAAATCAGCTCAACAGTGTGTTGTTGGTCCTAACATTTCTGTCATCCATATACTTGTTGCTCAAGCCAATCTTTTACCTCCACAAAACACCATCATGGCAGCCTGGTATGCACCTCTAGTGTTACCACAGCCTTTGGCTCCACTACCCAATGATTATCAATAAAAAATTTCTCATTTCACTATCGAAGAGTCTACCATAGCTCAAAATCATGTAGATAGGATGGAAGATGCCTTTGACTATATGGAAATCGAAGATGAAACCATTAAGATGAGGATCTTTGCTCAGAGCCTAGGAGGAGAAGTGAAGAAGTGGTTTAAAGGCCTACCTCCTAATAGCATCAATGACCTTCCCTCTTTACATCAAATAATTTCATAAACAAATGGGATGTTAAAAGTAACCCTCTCCAAATACTAGCAGAATATAATAACATTAAAAGAAATCACGGAGAGAGTGTCCATGACTATTCTACTAGATTTAACAGTGTCTACAATGCTCTTCCACCCCATATGAAACCTCCCCAAGGAATGGCCTTAGTGAAATACCCTAAAGGATTTGATGCTGACATGGCCTATCAGCTTAGGGAGAGAGATTATAACACATTGGAAGACATGCAAAAAGGAGGAGTGAGTGTAGAAGCAAACCTGATTGAAAAAAGAGCTAGAATGAGGGCTGAAAAGAAGGTAACCTATAGGGATGACACATCATCTTCCACATCTAAACCGAAATATGAGAGTCCAGCCAAAAACATGGAAAGGCTAGAGAAAATGATGGAGAAAATGGTTGTCACAGTCAGTAATCAGAACATAAACCAAAATCAAAACCAGAACCAGAACTTTAGGAGAAAAAATCCCCCAAACAGACAGAGAGACTTTGATCAACAAGTCATACCCCCATTTCAAGAGAATTTTCTTGATGAGGATGAGGGGATAATAGAAGAGTCTGAGGGAACCACAATAAACATGGTGGAAGTAGACAACTTGATCCACACCTATTCCACAGAAGATAATCAGTCCTCATACTCACATTGGGATGAGGAAAGGTTAGAATTTGTGGATTATAGGTTAGGATTTAAAAATTCCATGATGCAGGCCAGAGAACAGTATGAACTTAGAAGCAAGAAGAGCTTAGACAATTCAAAACCAAAAGCCTCTGAGAATACCATTAAGAAGAGACCTGAGAAAACTCCTAAAGTGACTGCTGAAATTAAAAAATCGACAGCTGAGAGTTCTGGGAAGAATAAATAGAAGGACATCCAAAATACTGATAAACAAAGTCAAGAAACTAGTAGCACTAGCATTGCAGTTAATGCTCCTGAAAAAATAGCTTCAAACATTGTACATAGTGAGAATTAGCAATTTGATTCTGTCAATAAAATGGTGGCCAATAAAATAGAATTGAGCCTTTCAAAGAGTCCATCTCCTTTCAATCTGGAAAGTGAGATAGCCAAGATCAAAATTTCAGTGCCTCTCACTAAGTTGGCCACCCAAGATGCATACAAAGTTCAAATTTTGAAAGCTTTAAATCTAGGAGAAAACAGTGACATTGTCAATCTAAGTGATGATTAACCAGCCCTTCTGTTTGGTCCAAAGATAGAAGGGAGGTTTCAGGAAGGGGTAGTACCTCCTTTTTATATCAGCCTCAATATCCATGACAAAATCCTTCACAACGAAATGCATGACTCTGGAGCTTCACACAACCTTATGCCTAAAGTGATTATGGAGAAGTTAGACCTAGAGATAACCCAACCCTATAAGGATTTATATTCATTTCACTCTAGCAGAGTGAAGTGCCTTGGCCTAATCAAAGATCTTTGTGTGAATCTGACTCAAATCCCATCCAAATGCATGGTTATGGACGTTGTAGTGGCGGATGTGCCCCCTAAGTATGGCATGTTGTTGTCAAGGTCATGGGGTGCCAAGCTGCAAGGTACGATGCAGATGGACAGATCATATGCCACAATCCCTATCTTTAGCCAGCCTAGGAGACTGTATAGAGAGGCACAAATGAAGTTTATTGTTAGCAGCCCTGAAAAACCTTAAAATTCACCTTTGTACTCTGTCCATACAGATCTGGAATCTTTTATCCTTTTCAATGATGAATCCATAGATGAGCCAGAACTAGAAGATAGAGATCTAAACAATAGAATATAAGCCCCAAATTTTAACATAATGGCCACTCTAGATGTAGAGGAAAACGAGAGAGAAACGTTAGAACAGTGCATTGAAATAGAAACTCAAAGTGAACAAGACCAAGATTGCAAATTGCAGATTACTCATCACTCTGAACTCCATGCACATCATGAAGAACAAAAAATTCCACAACATGGTGCAGACCCCATGATACAACATAATGGAAAACGCAAAATTGGGGATGAAAATGATGATAAACCCAAAAACAATCCCTTGTGGAAGATGAACTTTGATGGGTCTTTCACTAGGAAGAAAGCAGGGGCTGGAGTGTGGTTACACAATACTGAAAGTAACTATGCTGAGAGTCATGCTTTCAAGCTATATTTTAAATGTACAAACAATATTGCGGAGTATGAGGCTCTCATCCTAGGACTGAACCCATTGAAAAAACTAGGAGCCCAAAGGATAGCTATCCATGGAGACTTTGAGTTAGTCGTCAAACAAGTGAATGGAGAGTACACTGCGAAGCATCCTAGATTGAGGGCATACAAAAATGATGCCATGGATTTATTGAAAACCTTTGTAGAATACGAACTTGTGTTTGTTCCTAGGAACCAGAACAATATCGAAAATGGATTATCCTGCGTTGCTAGTTCATATCAGAAATCACCTAGTGACAAACAGATCATCATTCAAACAAAATATAGGCCTTTAGTGCTAGATAATGAGAAATATTGGCAGGTCTTTGAGGGCGACAAGTAGATAGAGGATTTCTTGATTGGTAGGAATGAGTTTGAATTCTCTGATTTAGACTCTAAATTCAATGAAAAATGCCTGAGTGAAAGCCCCCTGATGAAGGAAAATCACCCCATAATTTAGAAATAAACATGTTAACTAAAGAATTTGGAACTCAAACTAAAGAGTACAAGAACGCAGAAAAATAAGACATTGAGGTGTTGTAGTCAAAAGACAAGAACATACCTTGAGGACTAGCACCTTTAGAGGACCTTTTTGATTTTAACGATGTAGCGAAGAAACCCACTATAGAACACACAGAGTCAAATGTCGAGGAATGAAACATAGGCACTGAAGATAAGCCTAAGATGATTAAATTAGCTAAGTCCTTGCCAACAGACATGAAAAAGAAATACATTAACTTATTTAAATAGTTTTTCGATGTGTTTGCCTGGAGCTATGAGGACTTAAAGGCCTATGATACAGAAATCTGTTGGAAATTTTGTCATTGATGGCAAAGGAGAAAGCGCTGAAGCATAGCGAAGGCAATGGAGGTAGCAAGAAGAATGTCAAAATGTAACAGTCACAAAAGCACGGTGAAGAACCGTTATCGGAAGGCAGAGACAGAGGCAGAGCGACAGAAGCAGCAGAGGCAGAGCGACAGAAGCAGCAGAGGCAGAGGCAGAGGCAAAGTGACAGAAGCAGCAGAGGTAGAGACAGAGGTAGAGAGCCGTTATATTATTCCCAGAATCGCTTAACTCCAGAAAAAAGTATGCACGAGGCTCTGTATTTAATGGGAGAATAATCGAAGCCGTGACAATTAAGAAACTGTGATGTGATGAATGGTGTTGTGCACGCAATAAGCGAAATTGATGTAAATAATGTCAATACTGTCGACAAGGGGGTGATAGAGCCATGAGTATAAGCCACAATATAGGCATGGCTTTAACCCACGTATAGCGGAAGTGGTGTTCATCAGACGAGCACTATAGAACGAGGAGATAAGACGCACGAGAATTATATCAAATTTGAATAAACGTTGAACCCAACGGGCCGAACCAGAGCGTAAGGGAGAAGAGTGGAACCGTGAGGGAGAATGGAACCATGACAGTTGAATAGTGAACGTGGATTGCCGAAAACCGCCCTGCCATTTCGCACCACTTTTCCGGAGCAGGCGGTATTTGTGGAATTGGAGCGATTCCATAGGGAAGCCACCGCATGTCCCGGTGGTATTGTAAAGTGACGGGTTAACGTGCGCCTTCACGCATTAAGGATCGACGGAAGACGCCCAGTGAAATATATAAGGTTCGTTGATCTGGAGAAAGGCTATCCAACGGTGGGCGCTCACAGGACTTGCACGAGGATTAACAAAGGTGTGTGGACAATAAGTCAGGTATGGTGTATGCATTCGCGATGGTATTGTGGGCCCGGGATGGAGATCTATGTTATGAATTTGGTTTATTAACATTAATATAAGGTCCGACGGAAATATATGTAAAGAATTGGTTATTAATGTCAGTCAACATATTGTAATGGTTTGGATATAGTTCAAGGCATTTTATATATAAGTTTCATGTTACGGAGCCCGAATTTAAAAGAATCAAAGGTCCAAAGCATATTTATGAAGTGATATGGAGTGCATAATACAAGTTTTATAAGTCGAAACTCACAATATCACAGTGATCGCAATATCGCAACATCGCAACATTGCACCATCGCACCATCGCAACATTGCGAAATCGCAATATCGCAACTATCGCAATATCGCAATATCGCAGTTGGTTGAAACTGCACAGCAACTATTCCAAATAGAAATTTGCGATTGCAATCAATCGCATTCGAAAACGTGTCAGGTGGGCCCGAAAAGAGTTTTATATGTTTTAAAACAGGCTTTATTGTATGCACCGAGAGTATGTTAAGGTGTATTAAAAGGGCAGAGTATATGATTAACTCATCTTATAATTAAGCCAAGAGACAAAGTTGGGTTATATATATATATTAAAACGCGCTGTCACACACACACACACACACACACACACACATATATATATAACTCTGTTGCGATAAGCCGTGTGGTCTGTAGATCCACGGGCCTCAGCTTAAGGGGACAGCGATTATCAATATACTACAATTGTAATATATGTATGTTCCGGCCTGCGGAACTCGCCACATCAACAAGACACTTGTGGCATGAAAAGGGTTGGAATTGCCTTGATTTAAAAGACAGCAATTACATTTTATATATTTAAAGGCTCAGTTACACGTATGCAGCAATTACACCCCCACAGAGAACAAAAAAGAAAACAGAGCTGAAAGGAGATAAAACACAGTCATAGAAAAGACAATGACAGTCAAAGAAAAGACAAATGCGCAAAGATTCAAAAGGCTATACGAGTGAGCTAGAGCTCTCATTGTAATTAAATGTAAATATTTTTAATTGATTTATATTGTTGTGATGCATTGGCAAGTCTCCGGAGGAAAAACCAAGATCCCACTGTAATATTAAAATAAGCACCTACAGTTACATTTTTATGAGTGAGCTGGAAAAGAAATGAAAAGGCAGAAAGCGAAGAGGTATGGATTTCCATTCCAAATTCTTTGAGGAATGCTAACAGTCACAAGAAAATTCTTATAAATAATATCATCTGGATATGCAAGGAGAGGAGTGAGAGAGAGAGAAAATATAGAGAATGCAGAATATAGAAGAATAAAGCAGAGAATATTAAGAGTAGAAGAGCAGATACAGAACAGAGCTGATATCTAGAGTAAATCAACAAACATTCAGTTTGATAAATTGAGGAAGTTGGAGCTTCCCCATCAAGTTGCATCTTGATAGCTGTCAGTTGTAGCTGACTGAGGTTGAAGCCTCCTGTAGGTTGGTGCCTGCAAAAAATTGAAGGGAGTTGGTGCTTCCTTGCAAGTTGTAGCTTGCAAAATTGAGGTTGGAGCCTCCTGTAGGTTGGTGCCTATAGAAAAACAGTGGTGAGAGGGAGTTGGAGCTTGCCTTTGCATCACATCAATAATAAGATGTGGTTTTCTCCCTTTATGGGTTTCCTCTTATATCTGGTGTCTCTATGTATGATATTTATGTATTGATCTGATATGTATCATCTGCTTAATACCTGCTGCTCTCATATTAAGTCTACGATTATCTTATACTAATACCTGCTGCTTACATTCTAAGATTACTCACACATTAAATTGGATATGAAATGAAGGTGTAAATAAGTTTAATGAAAAATTTAAAAGATCAAGAAGGTGTTAAACTGATTCACCCCCCCCTCTCAGTTTAACTAAAGGTTCAACAATTGGTATCAGAGCGGGTTCCTTTTATATCAGTCTAACAACTGAAAGGAGATCCTAGACCCTCAAGATGGCTAGTAAAGAAGGATGCTCAACCAATAAAGCCCCTCTCTTCACTGGTGAAAATTATGCTTTTTGGAAAATCAGAATGAGGACATACATAATGTCTCTAGGAATAGAAGTCTGGGCTGCTGTGGAATTAGGATATGCCCCAAAGGCAACTGACACAGAAAAAAAAAACAAAACAAGATTTTGTGGCTAATGCAAAAGCCATGAATGCCATCCTGAATGGATTATGTGAAGCAAAGTTTATCAAAGTAATGCACAAAAACACTGCCAAGGAAATATGGGATACTCTTGAGAACATACATGAGGGCGATTAGAAAGTAAAGACTGCCAAACTTCAAGTCTATAGAGCCCAGTTTGAAAACCTAAAAATGAATGATGATGAAGACATTGCCAGTTTCTTCCTAAAAGCTGCAGAAATTATTAACAATATGAAAGCTCTTGGAGAAAAAATGCTAGAAAGTATAATTGTGCAAAAGATTCTAAGATCTCTTCCATCCAGGTTTAATCCAAAGGTGTCTGCAATAGAAGAAACAACTGATTGGGAGACCTTGACCATGAACCAGCTACTTGGAAATCTAACAGCCTATGAAATGAGGCTCCCACAGAAGAATCCAAGTACAAGAGAAGCAGCCTTTAGAACAAAAAAGAAGAAAGAAGAAGAGGGAGAAATATTCTCTTGCTCGGATGAAGAAGAGGCAAAGTTTGTCAAGAAATTGGATAGAGGCTCAGGTAAATACAAAGGTAAACTCCCCTTCAAGTGCTTTAACTGTGGAAGAGTTGGACACTATGATGCTAAGTGTCCTCACAAGAAAGAAAGGAATCAGGCTCAAGAATCAGAGAAAAACACATCAAAGAACTGGCAGAAAGGAAAGAAAGTTAGTAGAAAATCCTTCTATGCTCAACAAGACAGTAGTACATCTGAAGACCCGGATGAATCCTCTAGAGAAGAGGGAATCTCTGAATTTTTACTGATGGCCATAGAAGATCTTGAAGGACTCTTACTAGAAGATGAAGAAGAAGAAGGGGAAGTCGACCTTGAGGGGGAGCTAAGAAGTGCTCTAGAGGAGATTGACAGACTCAAACTAAAATGTAGAAAACAAAAAGAGATTCTCCTCAAATGTGTGAAAGAAGAACAAAATTCAGAAGTCCTCATGCAGCTGAAAGTAAAGCTTGAAGAAGCTAAGAAGATAGAAGATATGTTACTTCAGCAAATCAAGGATAAAACTCAAGAACAAGAGAAGCTGGAAGAAGAAATTGTATGTCTGAGGCAGAAATTAGAAAATGCTCAAAGGAAGGTGGTCATAAATTCCTCTCAAACAACAAGCTCTAGTAAGTTGAATGAAATTCTGGGTGCTCAAAGATCTCCCATGATAAAAAATGGAATAGGCTATGAAGGAGAATCAAGTAAAGGCAAAGAAAAGGTTGACAGAAAGATTATTTTTGTAAAAGCCAAGAAGAATGATGAAGCAGCTCAAGAAATTCCTACAAAAGAAGAAACCTGTAAGGAGAAAGACAGAGATCAGAAGAAACCTCTAGTAACAAAGAATGCAATAAATATTAGGACAACAGAAAAAGAATCATATGCCTTTGAATATGTCAAATTTGGAAGTCACCAAAGGAGATTCTTCCCTCCTATGAAGAATGCCACCTGTTATGTATGTCACAAGCTGGGACACATTGCTGCATATTGCCATACAAGGAGGATTAATTCAAACCAGCAAACGATGCAAACATTGAAAAGACTACCTCCAGCAGACAAATGGAAAATACAACCTTACATCAGGTATGCAAATAGTTTCTATGGTTACTGTTTCTATTGTAAGGAATTTGGTCATAAAATTATTGAATGTAGAAAGTTTGGACAAAGATTGATGTTCAACACCTCAAGAAGGTTCATGAATCAAAGAAATTCTGTTCATACTCACAATACTGCAAAAACTATGATCAAATGCTTTATATGCAATCAAGTTGGACATATTCCTTCCAAATTTCCTCTAAGAAAATGTAGTCCATCATCCCACAAAAGATACCAAACAAAAGGGTGCTTCCAGTGGATAAAGAAGGAGAATAAATGTGACCTAGCCCTAACTACTCAAGACCTGAAAATCCAGTGGTACCTGGACAGTGGCTG
Organism: Pinus albicaulis; assembly: GCA_034641835.2. Lineage (NCBI taxonomy): Eukaryota > Viridiplantae > Streptophyta > Pinopsida > Pinales > Pinaceae > Pinus > Pinus albicaulis. The sequence continues at coordinate 95,135 of JAXQQM020083432.1, forward strand.
CTCAAAACATATGACTGGAGACAAAAGCAAGTTTATAACTCTTGATGAAAAGAAATCTAGCAATGTTACTTTTGGCAATGATAAATCAGGGAAGATCAAGGGAAAAGGCTCAGTCAGCATAGACAATGGCAGAGGAAAGGCCCAAGATGTACTATTTGTAGATGGGCTGAAAGAAAATTTACTAAGTGTCAGTCAAATGTGTGACAAAGGTTGTTAAGTTATTTTTAGAGCTCAAGATTTTGAAGTCAGATCAAGCACAACAGGAAAGACTCTACTCAAAGGTGTTCGAACAGAGAGTAATGTGTACATAGTGAAAGAGGAGAATGAAGTCTGCCATCTTAGCAAACTTGAGGAGTCATGGTTATGGCATAGGAGATTAGGAAATCTCAGCTTTGACCATATCATCAGACTAAGAAAGAAGAAAGCTGTCAGAGATATGCCAGAAATAAAAAGGCCTTCAAATATCATATGAAAATCTTGTCAATTGGGGAAACAGACTCGCACATCCTTTAGATCTAAAGATGAGTTATCAACAAGAGTACCACTCCAGCTTGTGCACATGGACCTGTGTTGACCTGCTAGAACTAAGACACCAAGTGGAGAATCCTACTTCATGCTGATAATAGATGATTTCTCCAGAATGACATGGGTTTCTTTTCTCAAGAACAAATCAGAAGCACTGGAAAAGTTTAAGATATTTAAAGCATTAGCAGAAAATCAAACTGGATGCAAGCTAAAATGTATCAGATCAGACAGAGGAGGATAATTTATAGATTATGATTTTACTGACCTATGCAATGAACATGGCATAAAACAACAATTCACTATTGCAGGAACACCTCAGCAGAATGGAGTAGCAGAAAGACAAAACAGATCTGTTCAACAAATGGCCAGAGCTATGATGCAAGAGAGCAACATTACTCAAACCTTTTGGGCAGAAGTTGTACACACAACAGTACATATTCTAAAAAAAGCTCATTTAAGACCTAACAGTGACAAGACACCTTATGAGCTATGGCATGGTAAACATGCATCAATCAAGCACTTTAGAGTCTTTGGCAGCAAGTGCTACATAAAGAACAATGATGAAAATCTGGGGAAATTTGATGCAAGAGCATATGAAGGAATACTCTTAGGATATGCATCCAAGAGTAAAGGATATAGATGCTACAACAAGACTCTTCGAAAAATTGTAGAAAGTATTGATGTACGATTTGATGAAGAACTTCCAAACAAGACAAGAGATATAGACTGCAGTAGCCATCCTGAAAAACATGAAGATGAGGACCAAGATGATGAAGAAATAAGAAAAACATCAGAAAATACTGAACTGAACTCAAAAACCCCCTCAAGATACACTCAAAAGAACCATCCAGAAGATCAAATAATAGGAGACAAGAATGTAGGAGTGCAAACAAGAAGGAAGCTAACTGAATAGACAGAAGAGGTATACATAGCCATGTTGTCACAAATAGAGCCAAAGAAATTTGAAGAAGCCAGCAAGGACAAGTCTTGGATGAATGCAATGAATGAAGAATTGGACCAAATTGAGAAGAAAAATACCTGGGAACTAGTTCCTAGACCTGCTGAGAAAAATATCATTGGTTAAAAATGGGTATTCAAAAACAAAATGAATGAGCAAGGACAAGTAATCAGGAATAAAGCTAGGCTGGTCTGCAAAGGATACTCACAAATTGAAGGACTTTATTATGAAGAAACATTTACCCCTGTAGCCAGAATGGAAGCTATCAGAATGTTCCTAGCATTTGCAAGCTACCAAGACTTCAAGGTATATCAAATGGATGTAAAGTCAGCTTTTCTTAATGGAGATCTAGAAGAAGAAGTGTACATGGAACAACCAGAAGGATTCTCATTGAAAGACAAAGAAGACTATGTATGCAGACTGAAGAAGGCCCTATATGGACTGAAACAGGCTCCTCGTGCTTGGTACTCAAGACTGGATAAATATTTTCAAAAAAAGGGTTTTAAGAGAGGTGGAGTAGACATCAATCTATACATAAAAGCCCATGAAAATTAACTCCTGATTGTTGTAGTGTATGTTGATGAAATTATGTTTGGAAGCAACAAAGATGAACTAGCAAAAGGGTTTGCTGATGAGATGAAAATAGAGTTTGAAATGTCTATGATTGGAGAGCTCAGTTTCTACTTGGGACTGCAAATTCAACAAAAGAACACATGCACCTTCATCTCTCAAGAAAAATACTTAAAAGAAATGCTGAAAAAATTCAAAATGGAGGACTGCAAACCTGTGACAACACCCATGATCACGGGATGCAAGCTGTGTGCTAATGATGGGACTACAGATGTAGATCAAAAACTCTACAGATCCATGATAGGAAGCCTGTTGTATTTGACAGCATCAAGACCAGACATCATGCTAGCCGTAGGACTAGTGGCAAGATATCAAGCAACACCTAAACAAAACCATCTTCAGGCAGTAAAAAGAATACTCAGATATCTACAAGGAACAACAAGTATGGACTTTGGTATCCTAAAGGCAAAAGCTTCACTTTAACAGCATACACAGATGCAGATTGGGCCAGTTGTGTTGATGACAGGAAAAGTACAAGTGGAGGTGATTTCTATCTAGGAGAAAGTCTGGTGGCATGGTTAAGCAAGAAACAAACATCCATCTCTCTGTCTACAGCTGAAGCAGAATATATAGCAGCAGCAGCATGTTGTACACAAGTCATGTGGATGAAGCAAACTCTTCAAGACATGAAGGTAAGCATTGATGAACCTATTTCAATCAAATGTGATAATACAAGTGCTATAAGTATATCTAAAAATCCTGTACTTCACTCAAAAACTAAACATATTCCAATCAAGTATCATTTTCTCCGAGAAGAAGTGGCCCAGAAGATAGTAAAATTGGAGTATGTTCCAACAAAAGAACAGACAGCTGATATATTTACCACACCTCTTGCTAGAGAACCATTTCAATACTTGAGAGATAAACTAGGGGTAGTATCTGTAGATGCTACTCTCTAATATAAAGAGGAAGGATAATGTCAGGGGGAGAACAAATCGAAAATATCATTCCAGGGGAGAACAGCCAGCATGGAAAGGATAAAACAATTCACAGGATCAAAGAGCTATAAGAAAATATTCTCAGTATTATCCGCATTCAGCATGAAAAAGCAACAAGGACCTTTCAATTGCCAAATGAATCATCCTTGTTTGCAATCTAGTACAGATTAAACACAGCTATAAAACATATAAAATACAAAAGGCAATCTAGCACAAATGAAATACAAAAGGCAACCCTTTGCCATTGATGTCAAAGGGGGAGGAAGAACAGGCAAACAGAAAGAGCAAGCAACAAGAAAAAGAGAAAGAAAACAGAGAAAGTGGATTATTGCCATCAATGCCAAAGGGGGAGACTGTTGGAAATGTTGTCATTGATGGCAAAGGAGAAAGCACTGAAGCACAGCGAAGGCAATGGAGGCAGCAAGAAGAATGTCAAAATGTAACAGTCATAGAAGCACGGCGAAGAACCGTTATCGGAAGGCAGAGACAGAGGCAGAGCGACAGAAGCAGCGGAGGCAGAGGCAAAGTGACAGAAGTAGCAGAGGCAGAGACAGAGGCAGAGAGTTGTTATATTATTACGGGAATCACTTAACTCCAGCGAAAAGTATGCACGAGGCTCTGTATTTAATGGGAGAATAATCGAAGCCGTGACAATTAAGAACCTGTGATGTGATGAATGGTGTTGTGCACGCAATAAGCGGAATTGATGTAAATAATGTCGATACTGTCGACAAGGGGGTGATAGAGCCATGAGTATAAGCCACAACAGAGGCATGGCTTTCACCCACGTATAGCGGAAGTGGTGTTCATCAGACGAGCACTATAGAATGAGGAGATAAGATGCACGAGAATTATATCAAATTTGAATAAACGTTGAACCCAACGGGCAGAACCGAAGCGTAAGGGAGAAGAGCAGAACCGTGAGGGAGAATGGAACCATGACCGATGAATAGTGAATGTGGATTGCCGAAAACCGCCCTGCCATTTCGCACCACTTTTCCGGAGCAGGCGGTATTTGTGGAATCAGAGCGATTCCATAGGGAAGCTGCCGCGTGTCCCGGTGGTATTGTAAAGCGACGGGTTAACGTGCGCCTTCGCGCATTAAGGATTGACGGAAGACGCCCAGCAAAATATATAGGGTTCATTGATCTGAAGAAAGGCTATCCAACGGTGGGCGCTCGCAGGACTTGCACGAGGATTAACAAAGGTGCGTGGACGATAAGTCAGGTACGGTGTATGCATTCGCGATGGTATTGTGGGCCCGGGACGAAGATCTATGTTATGAATTTGGTTTATTAACATTAATATAAGGTTCGACGGAAATATATGTAAAGAATTGGTTATTAATGTCAGTCGACATATTGTAATGGTTTAGATATAGTTCAAGGCATTTTATATATAAGTTTCATGTTACGGAGCCCGAATTTAAAAGAATCAAAGGTCCAAAGCATATTTATGAAGTGATATGCAGCGCATAATACAATTTTTATAAGGCGGAACTCACAATATCACAATGATCGCAATATCGCAACATCGCAACATTGCACCATCGCACCATTACAACATTGTGAAATCGCAATATCGCAACTATCGCAATATCGCAATATCGCAGTTGGTTGAAACTGCACAGCAACTATTGCAAATAGAAATTTGCGATTGCAATCAATCGCATTTGAAAACGTGTCAGGTGGGCTCGAAAGGAGTTTTATATGTTTTAAAACAGGCTTTATTGTATGTGCCGAGAGTATGTTAAGGTGTATTAAAAGGGCAGAGCATATGATTAAATCATCTTATAATTAAGCCAAGAGACAAAGTTTGGTTATATATATATAATAAAACGCGCTGTCACATATATATATATATATAACGCTGTTGCGATAAGCCGTGTGGTCTATAGATCCACGGGCCTCAGCTTAAGGGGAGGGCGATTATCAATATAATACAATTGTAATATATGTATGTTCCGGCCTGCGGAACTCGCCACATCAACAAGACACTTGTGGCATGAAAAGGGTTGGAATTGCCCTAATTTAAAAGACAGCAACTAAATTTTATATATTTAAAGGCTCAGTTACACGTATGCAGCAATTACACCCCCACAGAGGATAGAAAAGGAAACAGAGCTGAAAGGAGATAAAACACAGTCACAAAAAAGACAATGATAGTCAAAGAAAAGACAAATGTGCAAAGATTCAAAAGGTTGTACGAGTGAGTTGGATCTCTCATTGTAATTAAATGTAAATATTTTTAATTGATTTATATTGTTGTGATGCATTGGCATGACTCCAGAGGAAAAACCAAGATCCCACTGTAATATTAAAATAAGCACCTACAGTTACATTTTTCTGAGTGAGCTGGAAAAGAAATGAAAAGGCAGAAAGCGAAGAGGTATGGCTGTCCATTCCAAATTCTTTGAGGAATGCTAACAGTCACAAGAAAATTCTTATAAATAATATCATATGGATATGCAAGGAGAGGAGTGAGAGAGAGAGAAAATATAGAGAATGCAAAATATAGAAGAATAAAGCAGAGAAGATTAAGAGCAGAAGAGCAGATACAGAACAGAGCTGATATCTGGAGTAAATCAACAAACATTTAGTTTGATAAATTGAGGAAGTTGGAGCTTCCCCATCAAGTTGCAGTTTGATAGTTGTTAGTTGTAGCTGACTGAGGTTGAAGCCTCCTGTAGGTTGGTGCCTGCAGAAAATTAAAGGGAGTTGGTGCTTCCTTGCAAGTTGTAGCTTGCAGAATTGAGGTTGGAGCCTCCTGTAGGTTGGTGCCTGCAGAAAAACAGTGGTGAGAGGGAGTTGGAGCTTGCCTTTGCATCACATCAATAATAAGATGTGGTTTTCTCCCTTTGTGGGTTTCCACTTATATCTGGTGTCTCTATGTATGATATTTATGTATTGATCTGATATGTATCATCTGCTTAATACCTGCTGCTCTCATATTAAGTCTACGATTATCTTATACTAATACCTGCTGCTTACATTCTAAGATTAATGACACATTAAATTGGATATGAAATGAAGGTGTAAATAAGTTTAATGAAAAATTTAAAAGATCAGGAAGGTGTTAAACTAATTCACCCCCCCCCCCTCTCAGTTTAACTAAAGGTTCAACAAAATCATCCAACACAAGATCCCTTTGAAAGAAAACCAAAAACCCTTCAGACAGAAACTTCACAGAATTAACCCAGTACAACTGCCTCTAGTTGGAAATGAAATCAAGAAAATATATGAGGCAGGAATCATAGTGCCTGTGAGGTTTTCCGATTGGGTTTCCAACCTTGTAGATGTGAGGAAAAAGACAGGTGAGATCAGATTGTGCATTGATTTTAGAAACCTTAATAGAGCCTCCTTAAAGGACAATTACCCCTTACCCAAAATGGAACACTTCCTACAAAGGGTAGTTGGCTCAAAAATGATATCTCTATTAGATGATTTTTCAAGGTATAACCAGGTCTTAGTACTCCCAGAAGATCAACTAAAAACAACTTTCACCACTCCATGGGGCACTTTCATGTACGTGAAAATTCCTTTTGGACTAATGAATGCCGGTGCAACCTTCCAAAGAGATATGGACATAGCCTTTTCAGAGGAAATAGGGCACTTCATTGTCATCTATATTGATGACATAACAATCTATCCCAAGACTGATGAAGAGCACCTTAAACATCTGAGAAGAGTATTTGATAAATGTACAAGGTTCGGGCTTTCATTAAATCCCAAGAAGACTGTATTCGGGACTCAAGAAGGGGATTAAAATAGACTCAAAAAGAGTTGAGGGAATACTACAGATTAGCCACCTAAGGAACATAAAAGAATTGCAGTCCTTTATTGGGAAAATTAACTTCTTGAGGAGGTTTATTCCCAACTTAGCAGAGCTCCTCAAAGATATGACAAACATGCTGCAAAAGGGAGTAGGAGTAAAATGGACTTTAGAGGCCAAAAAATCTTTTGAATTAGTTAAACTTGCACTCACCCAGGCACCAGTCCTAATCAACCCCGAATTTTCAAAATATTTCCTTATTTTCTCCTTTGCATCAGAGCATACAGTGGCTGCAGTCTTGTTGCAGAAAAATCCAGAGGGACAGGAACAGCCTATTGCCTTTTTCAGCAAAGCACTGAGGGATGCACCCTTGAAATATAACATAATGGAAAAATATGCCTATGCCTTGGTAAAGGCCTTGAAAGACTTCAGGGTGTATATTCTCCACTCTCACATCATTGCCTATGTGCCTAACATAGTGGTTAAAGACATTTTGTCCCAAGATCCTGATGGAAAGAGGGGCAAATGGATTGCTGTAATATTAGAGTATGATCTGGAGATCAAACCCACAAAACTTATCAAAGGTCAAGGCTTAGCTCAACTAATGGCTAAATTTAAATTGCAAGCCCTTGAAATAAACATGGTAGATGTCCTGGATGAACACGAAGGATTGCCTGATCCTACTGTTGAAGAACAATTTCAAAAATCTCTTTGGTATTCTGACATCCTTTATGTGCTTACAAATCTTAATGCCCCTCCTGATTTATCAAATACTAAGGCCAGGTTTCTAAATTTAAAAGCCAGAAACTATTGCATTTTAAATGAATGTTTATATTGGAAGAATGCAAATGGTTTGCTGCTTAAATGCCTGCCTGAAACTAAAGTAGAGAGGATCAAACATGAGTTCCATGCAGGAGAGTGTGGAGGCCATATAAACTGGAAAGCCACTGCTAAAAAAATACTTAGAGCTGGCTATTACTAGCCTACCCTTTTCAATGATATCCAAAAAATGATAGTTTCCTGCCATAAGTGCCAGATTTTTGAGGGAAAAAAGGAAGCTCCTCCCTTTACCATTACAACCTATTATTGTTGAAGCTCCCTTTCAATAGTGGGGCCTAGATTTCATAGGGGAGATCCACCCTGCTTCATTTTCCCAACACAAATGGATTCTCATAGCCACAGAATATTTCACAAAATGGATAGAGGCCATCCCTTCTAGGAATGCCACAGATTCTGTTATCATTGAATTCCTTGAAGACCACATCCTCTCTAGGTTTGGCTGCCCTAGGAAAATCATCACTGATAATGCTACTGCTTTTGGATCCAAGAAGATGATTGATTTTTGTCATAGGTATCAGATTTCACTTGGTCATTCTACTGCCTACTACCCACAGGGTAATGGGCTAGTAGAATCATCAAATAAAATTTTGGTGACCATCATCAAGAAGCTGCTTGAAGAGAACAAAAAATCATGGCATAAGAAGTTAGTGCATGCTTTATGGGCTGACAGGTTAACAACAAAGAAATCCATTGGAATGTCCCCATATCAGTTAGTCTATGGAGTAGAGGCAGTGTTTCCTACCAGCCTAGGGGTACCAGTGATTAAATTGGTCCAAGAAATACAGACAGAGGAGGATAGCATGGTAAGGAGGATAAAATCAAACCATACATCTCCAACAGATAAGAGAAGAAGTCTACAATAGAGCTCTGAAAGTGTAGGAAAATATAAAAAGGTTGTTTGATAAGAGAACAAAAGCTTGTGACTTCAAAATTGAAGATAAGGTTCTAAATTGGGACTCCAGGAGAGAGGACAAAGGAAAGCATGGTAAGTTTGACAGTTTGTGGCAGGGTCCTTACATCATCCAATCCACCATTGGTCCAAATGCCTTTTTTCTGCAAGATTTGTATGGTACAGATCTGTTTGGGGGTCCTGCCAATGGCAGGATGCTCAAGCATTACTACTGTTGAGTTCCAGTTTAAATTTTTCCCTTACATTGTAAATACCATTGTTGTGTTTTATTTTAAACAAGAGAGAAAAATGTTTCAAAAAAGAGAGAAAAGAGAGGTTCAGACATGCTCAAAACTTGAACCTTTGAAGTTCCAAAATAATGGCTCAAAAAAGCTTAAAATATGAGCCAAAGAAAGGAAAAGTCTGGTTCTATTATGCCCAAAACCTGAACTAGAAAAGAAAGAAAGAAGAATCAGCTCTAACAAGCCCAAAACCAGAGCTGAAATGAAGAAGAAAAGTGACTCTAACAAGCTCAAAATATGAGTCACAGGGAGAGGAAGGATGCTTCAAAGTTCCTGAATTTTGAAGCCTTCACAATTTTGGTTCCATTTTCTGCAAATTTCAGTTCATGTGCAACTATATTTATGCCATGGACCCACAACAAACTAGACAGTCTAATCCTGGTTTGACTATTTTTAAATTTCTGTTGTAGAATGTAGAGAAAAAAGTCTGCTAGACAGTTTAATCCTAGCAGATATTAGTTTAGGTAGAGAAGCTATGGGACCAACTGTCTAATCTAGTCTTATGGAGGAATAAAGGTAGAATTAGATTAGCTTGTTTTCTTCTTTCAAAAAAAAAATGATGAAGAAGGTCTGCAAATTTAAATGCACCTTGAAGAAAAAAATGTTAGGACCGTAGGATGGGTAGGTAGATTGTTTGGGAGAATGTTTTCTGCTGATACGATGTCTTCATGAGTTGTGGCAGCTGATTAAAGAAATAAAGGATGTGTCAAGTACCAAGCATCTAGCCTACTTCCCAAAGAATATTTCTGAAGTTCTTGACACCTTCAAGAAGATGCCATCCCCATGTGGAGCGACTGTTAGCCACCTATAAATTTTTGTCAAGCAAACAGGTGGCCAAATACTTTTTTGAGCCTTCAAGAGATACATTTCCTCTTAAAATCTCTCATTCTTGAAGCCTTTGTATTTCCTTTGCCTTTGAAAATATCTTCATTGTTGTTTCCACTGAAAAAGGCCTCACTGTTTGGGAAAAAATTGTGCTCAAGAAAGCCCCCATTTGCTCCCTTTATTCCTGAAAATTCCCAATTTTAACCCCTTTTTTCCTTTCTTAAAATCTCCCTAAAAACCACCAAAATCCCTTCCTAAGTCATCCAAATCACCAAATTCCCCTTTTAAAACCTTGTGGATCACTTCATTTGGTGAAAAAATCCCTTTGTTCCCCTACCGGAACCCCTTTTTAAGCCTTGAAAACTCTGTTTTTTGGCCAAAAACCCACTTTTTACCATATATCAGACTAAGCCCCTTTTGGCCCAGCCCCCAGCCCCTTCTTCGCATATAACTTGCGCCAAGACCAAGTGCTAAGCCACATAGTGCTAATCGCAATCAGAAGTTTGATGGTGAGAATGTTCCGTTTGTTAATAGAAAAGTTCGGATGCAAGAAACATTTGGTCTATTGGCCTCCGCTGTGATCTCAGCCATCGTTCTGTATAGATCTAATGGCCAACGCTAATCTTACACTGCACCCATAACATCTTGCATCAACCTCTCTGACCACATATAGACCATAGAGTTCCCTTTAAATCCGATGGCCATCGCACCATCGCACCATCGCTAATCACAAAATCTTAATGCGCCACTTTTCCTTTTCTCTGATTGGCCAATCTTTGATTCAATCTTGGCCGTTGAAATCACAAGAAACAACGGCCAGGATTCGATCATACACCGCCCATGTGCCCTCCATCATTTCCCCTCCAAAATAATCTAAATCGTCGATCCGTCCAACAATCCGACGGTCAAGTGCCAATCACATCGTGCCCATCAGCCTCTGCCTATTACCCCTCCGCTGCAATCTCCACCGTTGATCCCTCAATGATCTGACGGCCATCGCAACATCGCATCACCGCAAATCACACCAATTCTTAAGTGCCACTGTGTGTTCCCCGATTGGCAATCCCCGATCCAATCCTGACCGTCGATCTCACCTTGATCCGACGGTCCACGCGAAATCACAACATCAACCATTGGAGTTTTGGCCCCTTCCTTGTTTGATTGCAATTGGATCTCAACCATTCCTTTCGATTGATCTAACGGTTCCCCTTTCTCCCCACTCATGCACTAGCCCTTTTTCCTTCGCCTCATCTTTAAATCTTCGCTGTCCATCCCCATTGATCTAATGGTCAGGATTCGTCCCGCCCATCTATTATGATATATTTCCCTTTGAAACATTAGCGCTTTTACCATGGATCCTGATCGTCCATCATGCTAATCCGACGGCCTATATTAAAACCACTGATGACCTGCCCCCACCTTGCCAACCGTGCATCTCGTATCGCGCTTTGTCTTGCACCGTTGGATCTCCCAGTCCCACATCCAACGACGGAGGTGCATATCATGTTTTTCCTGTGCCCGAAGGTTAATGCTTCAAAATTAGGCAATGAAAGTGGTTTTGGGAGGGACATGTGTCAGGTGGCAAGCGATATCGCATTTTTTTGGGAAAATTTCAAAACCACTATATTGCAATGCAAAAACAATTTTTTTCTCCTAAAAACCACTTCCCCTCTTCTGCCTCCGACAGCGCTTTTCGAAGATCCTGACCGTTGATCTGTATAGATCTATGGCCCTTATTCCATTGTGTTTTCATTCATATTATGTTCATCGGACCTCCAAAGGACTTCATTGGAGAATCTAAACCGTTGATCTCCTCCTGAGATCTAACGGTCCACACTCAAATTTCCCTCTGCCCTCCAGTCCCACCATTCAAAGCCCGATTTCATTTGATTTCACGCATTTTCCTTTGTAATTCGCCCAAAGTCTAAACTTTTATGTTTTACATTAAAGTTTATCTCTTCCACCTAACTCCTCTAAAGCATCTACACTAGTAAATCCTGGCCATTGGTAACCACCATTAGATCTAATCCAACGGTCCAAAACCATCTTTTTTCCAAACCTCCATCAGATCATTGCTTCACCATTCTTTCCCAGTTTTCATCATTTTCGTCGCTACAACCACTGTTTTCACTGCTGCACTGCGATCTACACAAGCCTCCATAGCACCCACCTCCACTCCCATGTATTTTTATTAACCTGTTTATCGTCTTTTTGTAGGGTTACAGACAGTGAAAACAATTATTGCTCACAGTCACAGTCATAGTGACACAGAGCGCAGAGGAAGCTTTTTCAGAGCCAGAGGTTGCAAGGAAAGACTCCTAAGGGGGTTCTAAACACATTTTTCATTCCAATCAAAGTTATTAACTCTGTTGAAAAACCTCCAACATCATTAAACTTGTGCATACACAGACAGAGACAGTCAAAGAAGCGGCAAAGAGTATCAGTGAAGGATTAAAGAGATTTAAAGCCTTTTATTGAAGATTTTAAGCTTTAATTCAGTGATTAAAGGGTGAATGTACTAGATTGAAGACCTTATGAATGAAAAACAAGGCCTAAATGAGGCCTAAAGCACAGAAAAAATCCTTTTTAGTGTTTCACATCAACAGAAGGTTCTTTCCCGAGAAAGGACAAAGTTCCCATAATGTTTTTTACTCTTCATCAATGTTCCCGAGAAGATCACCACCCTGATAGAAAGTATTAATATTGCAAGATTATTTGTTGCATAGCATGGCAGGCCTAAAAGTCATTTAACTGCCTTACTTTTCCTAGAGTACTACAGCTGAAAAGTACATCAAGGAACATACCTATGAAGTTATGATCAGCCTGTCGAAGACCACTCTTTCATCCAAGGAGTACTGAAAGTCAATGCATGGATATTAAAATAGAATGGGCCTCAAGAACTCTTCTTCCTTTGTTTTAGTGTTCCATTTAAAGTTCTATCTACCTCTTTTTCCTCCTTTTCAGCTATAAAACTCATGAAAAATACATTGTAAAGGTTGTTGTTTGGACAACCGTGGATTGTAAGCTGTTTCTATTGAGATAGAGTTCTATGTATTAGTTGAAAACTAGGCTGAGGAGATGATTTCAGACTGAATATCACACTATTGGACAATGTTGTATATGACTGGTGTTGCTCTTTAATATGACAAGCATGTTTCATTAGATCCTGATTTAAAGCAGCAGTGATGTGTTCTATCTTTTTCTCTGTTTTCCTTCTGTAATTCATCGTATTTCATTTCTATAATAAGAAATTAGTAATCTAGATTAGGATATACCCTTGCATGGTACCCTAATGCTTCCTGCTCTTCTTATCTTCGATGTTTTCTACTAATTGTGATATCTGAGAACAATTTCAAGGTAATTTAGCCAGTATAGTAGTTGGTTTTCCCTTCTTACTGATGCATGAATTTAGAGTCTGTTCTTAGATGTTCTTGTCTAGTTTTAATCGAAAGAATTGGGATACTAGGAGATTAGAGTTGATTCTATCTCACTAGGGTCCTTTTCCAATAGTTAAGCTTTTCTAAGATCCCTTAAGTTGAATGTCAAATCATTGAAAGTTCAAAGCCTTTCTCTGATCTCAGGCTTCACCTTTGTGTTAAATCTTTAATGTTTTCTATTGTCTGAAGAGTTAGCCTCATTAGGAGTTTGATCATAGATGGTTAAGGCATGCCCTGTCCCTAGATTAGCTCTTAAGGTGGTCACCTTGGAATGTTTCCCTGTCATTCACCTTCATTCCTTATCATTTCATCCCACACTATCATCTTTAAAAGATCCTCTATTTTAGATGACTAGCCCATTTGAAAGCCTTGGACATTGAATTGCTAAACCCTTTTATGACTCCATTGCCCAATGGTCTTGAGTTACCTTTGAATTGTCTCCCATTGCCAAAATCCTCTTTTCTCACCTCTTTGTCTTACATTGAACCCTTCTTTCATGTTTCCTAACAACCAAACAAACAAACAAAACAAAACGACAACCCTTGTGCCATATGACTAGCCTAATACCTTAAATTTGAACTTCAAAAACATATATTTATTTGCCTTTATAGAGGGATCCCTCTCTAGACCTAGGAGGGCTAGATCCTGAGGTCCCAAAGTGGTTTTGATGTTGTCTTGTCTTTTGTTAGAGCCAAACCTGCCAAAACACAGGAACCCCAACAAATGGTAGCTACTATGTTTTATGACGCCGAAACACGTCTCTAGCCTAGACCTCCTAAATGTTATCGCTATGGTTCCAATGCTTTGTTAGGTAAATTGAGATTAATTTCATGTTGATATTTCTTAACAATTTTCCTTTCAAAGTTTCACCGTGATATTATATTGGAAAATTCGTAAAATGCAACTAATAATGATAAGAAATCTTTCACTTTCAGTTTTTCAATGAAAATCCTAGCTACTAGAGGGAAATAGTAAACACTTTTTGAGCAAACAAATCAGAAAACACAAACTAAATGTTGATTTCCTAATTGTTCCTTTTTGTAAAACACACAAAAATCCTACATGCAAATGAAATTTTTTCTTTTTCAGTTCCTTTAATGTTATGAATGCAGAAAAGAAACTAAGCACACTAAATCAACAAATCAAATGCCTTTTAATTTTGAGAAATGAGGAATGAAAACAACAATTTCTCTTTTGAAGGAAAAATGAGGAATTCAACAACAATTTATCCTATCAGGAAACAAAGATTTTACTACAATTTCCTTTTTCAAAAGAAAATGGATCTAATGCAACAGTAAAAATACTTTGATATAAAATTGCCAATGATAAAGAAATTTTTTTTAAACAAACATTGAACAAAGTTTCTTTCAAAGGTGGAAGAAATATATAGATTCACTGGTCAATATGAGTTTCAAACTTTTTAAAATAGAGCAGAAAACAAACTGAATCAACTTTCAAAGAAAAATTCAATGGAGTCTGGATGGTTTCAGGGGTCAACGTCGTCTCTAAGGGGAGACAATTGTCTGCAACGAAGGCCTGAAAGGGAGACAGTGCTATGCAAAGCACTGTGTCCTGTCCAAGAGTGCGTTGGGCGCAGTGTATAAGGAAAAACACTATTGTTTAACACACTTCTTCTGCAAATTAATATCTGAAAAGTTTGATCATTGCGAATAACAAATACTGGGTGGATAAACAAATCAAATCAGAGGCCAAGTCACCTAGATCTAAGAGAAATCCTTTCCCCAGTGGAGTCGCCAATTTGTTGCACAAAATTGTGAATTACGGATAAAACACGCTTCCCTAAACAAATGAAAATCTAGAACAAAAAATTAAAGACTAGATGACTTCCTTTCATAACTCAGAACATACACACAGAAAGGATTAGAAGCTTACTTGTAATCCAAGTGCTTCTAAATGGCTCTCTTTGTCGCCATTGTAGCTTCAAATTCAAGCAGTTTGTAGGCAAAATGCTTCCTGCAAGAAAGAACACTAAAAAAACAGAAGATAGCAATAAAAAATATGTCTATTCAAGTTAGTTAGCTAAAACAGTAAAGAATAAACAATATACATCAACTAATATCTTGCAATATGGAAAATCAAAGCCAATACAGATCCATATAGGGAAAATTAAGTTGTATTCTTTCATGATGATAGAAGGAGAGGTTAAAACCAAATGACTGATTTGAAGTGACTCTTCTAGCAATGATCCTCAGCCCCATCATAGTATAAATCTCTCCAGTAGCTGTTACACAAATATGAATCTCAATTGAAAATCCTCCAGCATTTCTCTACTCAAATTCTTCCCTCTCAAACACTCAGATCTCTGCTCAATTTATAGAGAGGCTGAAGGTTGTTTTGCAATCAATGAATTTCCAATAATAGGTAAGACATGTTTCCAATCTTGTAGATGTCAAATGGACACTTGGATTCGAAGCTTGACACATGTGAACTCTTCTAGAAGGCACTGGCCAAGTGGAGATTTCAGAACAATGAGAATTTCACTCCCAATGTGACCAACACACCCAGAGATGTCAGGAAATGATTTGCAAAGCAGCGTTGCATGGGGCTACCTGCATATTCAATACATTTAGTCCCCTTATAGGCAGCGTTGGTGAGCTCCCATATGCTATATAATAAACTTCAAACCTTGGAAACCTTTGCTTGATGAATGTCATGCTTGATTTGTCTTGTTCTTGCCTTAGGGCATGTAGCAACTTGAAATGATAGGGAATGATAGACCCTTAATCATTTTTCCTGGAGATGATGCCCAGTTAACCAAGTCATTGGGAATGATGCCGAAATTGACCTATAATAGAGATGATTTGACATATCTAGCAGCAGGCTTGAGCCTCTCCCTCCTTGACAACATAGTTTTCTGAATCTGTTGAGTATTCAGCAGCCACATTCAGTGGAGGAGGAAAGAGAAACTAGATCTTGAGACTTTAGCCCAAGAATCTAGTGAAGGTATCAACCCTTATTTCATAGATCTGATTGTACATCATATTTCAGCCATCTTTCATCAGAATATGATTCAGATCCGCATACTGAGCAGTTGTATAGTGAAGCCCTAAGAGGGTGATTTTCCTAGATTCATAGATCTAGAAAATCCTTTCTGGGTTATCTTGGGTATCCATCATAGAGCTCGAGTCTCTATTTTCAGCATCATCAGAGCTCCCAAACTGCTTATATCTACATTTATATTTTACTGGGAGTTGCAATCCTAGCAGTTGCAGGAGGGACATCAGATTTTTGCTTCCAGCAACCCAACAATTATGTAGTCCCTCTTGTGGGATCATTTAAGGGTCATTCTAGGCCATCTCTTTGGCTTAAGTGTCTCATATTTTAAGCACTGTTGTACTAGTTTATCCACCTCCTATATATTAAAAAGGCTCAGCTATTCTGTACATTTTGATGGTGTATTGAGATTTATTGTTTACTTTGCTGCAATTCTCATATTGTGTTTTAGTATTACTGCATTCTCCCTTTTGGGATATTGTAGTGGTATCAAAGCATGATCCTCGACTCAGCTTGTGGACACTTCATCTTTTGCATCAAAAGAAGAAACAGATAGTTGAGATCTATCATGAAGGAGGATTTTAGTTTTGCCACTCTTTTCTTTAGATATTTTCAATATCTCTCCAAGGAGGTCAATCAAATGAAGATAGAAAGGAAAAGGAAGGACCCAAGAAGAATATTTGATGAGGAAGGTCCCAACACTTCCTATCAGCATGAGAAGCAACCGTAGAAAAAAAGAGCTTCACATTATTATACTATATCCACTTTCTTTGATAAGAGGGAGGACTGGTCAGAATATGAAGGAGACTTGGGGCATGAGACCCTAAGTAAATATTTGTCCGAGTACAAAGCACAACCTAGATATTTGAAGGATAATCTCTCTCTCCAACAGTTCTTGCAACTCAAAGAAGAAATAAGATCTCATAGCAGCAATTGAAGAAAGAGGCATAGATTCTTCTTGCCTACATTTGATGGATCTTCCAAAAGCACATTGAGGGCTTGGAGGGAAGAATTAGCTACATTCTTTCCGAAATATCCTATAGTAGAAAGAGAGGTTGTGAAGTTTGTAGCGGTGCACCTAGAAGGTGAAGCAATAGATTGGTGGTTCAGTCACTTGTCCCATATGAAAGTGTCCGGTTATGCATATTTTATTCTAAGAGTAAAGAAGAGGTATGGTAGAAAGAAACCAGAGACATATCACATAGTGACATCTCCCATCAATGAGGAGATAGTACATGAAGAACCCAAGGAATATTTCCTCATTATCACTCAGGAGGAGGAGCCTCTACCACCACCACCAGCTGTAGATGTACTTACATTAGGAGGAGGATCACTTACATCTTTGCAAGATGGTCTTGAGTTCTTGAAATTTGGAGACCCATGCATGATTCATGAAATGCATGAGGAGGAGGTAGATACCAGCGCTGTTACAGCTGAAGAGATGCATCCATCATCATTACCAGCACTTGGAGAGACTATTGCACTGATTGGAGGAACTCTTTTGGATGTGCAAGATGTTTCAAAGATTCATCTTATCCAAGCTTTGCATATACTTTCATCTCATATTATTTTAGTACCTCATATTGAGATTTTTAAGACCAGGCCATCAGGGAAAATGCATAACCAAGGATTAGAGAACCTTGTTGATTTGGAGCTGCAAATTATCACTACACGAAGGACCCTTGATTTGATAAAGGAGAAGATGTATTTCTATTGTAGTTTGTCATGGTTGAGATACACCCAACACTTTTTGTTGAAGTGTGGAGTTGTAGAAGATGGGAGGAGCACAATCCTATTTATTATAGTGCCAAACTATGAGTTTAGCATTATATATAGCCATGAGAAAACACACGTATCACCATGAATATCTACAACACTGTCACTTAGCAGTAGTGATGATGAGAGGGCCCCATTATTCTTGGAGCATTCTGAAGGTAGCTTCACTCTTGAAGCACTGGAGGGGAAGATGATAGATGGTAGACATATTGTGATGGAGAGTACTTTCCATTGTGAAGATGAAGTTTCCTTGATGAGCATCTCACAATTCAAAGAGGAATCTCTACCTACAACATGTATGAAGCCTTATGGGTTCCAATGGGCCATTGATGAGAGGATCTCATGGAGATACCTCAATGGAGGTGAAATTCAACATTTCATGGAGTGAAAAGCTATTTAGATGGAGGATATTGGTATTCTACATTGGTAGGAAGCCTTATGGGTTCCAATGGGCCATTGATGAGAGGATCTCATGGAGATACCTCAATGGAGGTGAAATTCAACATTTCATGGAGTGAAAGCCTATTTAGATGGAGGATATTGGTATTCTACATTGGGAGGATACCAATATTGAGCTTGGCATGATTCATCATCCACATTGGCATGAATGGATCCAGATGAGGAGTAGGAGGTTACTTACTTTCCTGCGGATCTATGATACCGGGAAACAAGAAGCATGGTTGTGCTGGCTGATTTTGGGTGAGTATGGATACTACCCAACATCTCACATTTCCAAGATCCATGCCATACATATCACTGATGACATGCAACAACAAGAGGCATGGCTGTGCTGGTTATTAATAAGAGAGTTTGGACATCTCATGATAAGTCTTATGTCCATGCATTTTATTTTTTTTGGGATATGTCTCATGTCTTTACATGTATTTCTATTTGAGATATATCTCATGCTCATGTATGTGCTTGGGTTTGGGACAAAGCATAACTATCACATGATGTGGCATAAGGGAGATTATTTGTATTTTTATGATGAGATATTCCACATTTCCTTTAGTAAGTTGTTGCTCCATGACTTGCATCATGATGATGTAAGGATGCATCAAGAATCCTTGTTGCTTTGGTTACTATTAGGAGAGTATGGGATGATTTCTCCCCATACATTTCATGATTATGATAGAGGATGACAACAAGAGGCCTTTCAATGTTGGCTTTTGTTGGGGGATTTTGGTAATTGTATTTGGTATAATGATGATGTAATGGAGCATCAAGATGCATTTCTTCTGTTATCACCTAATTGAGTCCTGTTGATATGCCTCAATGGTCAACTTGGAGTAACTATTTCAAACAACGTGTAATTGGAAATTAGCCTTTCCAGCTTGAGAGGGCTCTCTCAAAAGGATAAAGGATATTCAACGAACAAATTAAAATCAGTTGGCTAACTCTGAATTGGAATGCATGTTTTTTTGTTTAGATGAAAGATATATAAGGTTTACTACCATTGGGCTTATGGAGTCAATATGAAAATGAAGTCACAAGAAAATATATCTCATGGAAGCTGAGGCAATTGTGTTCTTATAAAACCACACATGAAGGATAGAACATCAAGATATATGCATACATGAAGTTGGAGCATGTCGCCATGAATTCCAAGTGATTATACATAAGAAAACTAATAAAACATGACAAAACAATAGACTTGGTGTATAAATGGAAGTTGGAGCATGTAATCATGAGTTCCAAGTGATCATAAAACTAGAAAAATGGAGAGAAAGTTAAAGGATGAAATAAGAAACATACATAAGAACACATAGATGATTCTCAAGTCTGAAATAAGCTACTGCAATTGTATATTACTGATAGACAAAGATTACAAGTGTAGTGCCTTCATAACATCTCCCAACCCTTTGTAACTGTAAAACTCAGTCCTTTACTTTAAACGCTACAAAACCACATATAGCTTTATTTTTGTTTAAAAAACCACTTTTGGTAGTTTCAAAGGGGAGGAAATGATATGGAAGATGTGTCAGAACATGCTAAAGACCATGCAAGAGAAAAGAAGCTGAAATTCTGATGGCAAAGGTCATTTTTGTACGCTATGAAACTTCCATGTTTTCGTAGTGAATTATTTTTTAAGGTTTTTGAGAAAATGAAAAAGTATTTTTGAAATATGAAAGATTTTTTTCTTCAGCACAAACCTCTCTACAAAAACCTCTCTTATTTTCTGTAAATCCATCAGGGTTTGGAAATTATACACTCATCTTTGCATGCTACGAAACCGCTGAAAACTATTTTCGTAGCAAATTGTTTTTTAAGGTTTTGGAGCAAATGAAAAATTATTTTGGAAATCTGAAAGACATTTTTCTTTAAAACATGTCCATCTACAAAATCCTCTCTCATTTTCTGTAAATCTATCAAGGTTTGAAAATTATACACTGATCTTTGAAGTCTATTTTTTTCAGAATTTTCACTAACCAAATTTGTGAAAAAATTGTAAAAATTCGACTTGGAGGAGGTCCAACTCAGCATCCACATGGCATAATGACACATCAGCACTCTAGTACACTTAGAAAATTAGTTGGTTGTATTTTATAAGGGTTATTAAATTGGTTTCTTGAACTATTAATGAAAGAAGAGTCCTTTTTGTATTCACACTCTGCAAAACAAAAATATCCTTAGGAAGTCTCCAAGTGATAGAATCATGTTTGAAATAAGTCTCTGAGGTGGGAATTCGAAGCTAGCAAGGTGGCATATCATTTCTATGAGTCTTCGTTCTATAAAGGAATGAGTTTTAGAGTTATAGTAGGCTGGGAGGTTTTATGAAGGAAATACTCTTGTAATCTTTGTCTAGCAGCTTATTTCAGACCTGAGATTCATCTATGTGTTCTTATGTATGTTTCTTATATCAGTATTTTACTTTCTCTCCAGTTTTCTAGTTGTATGATCACTTGGAATTCATGATTACATGCTCCAACTTCCATTTATACACCTATTCTACTATTTTGTCATGCTTTATTAGTTTGCTTATGTATAATCACTTGGAATTCATGGTGACATTCTCCAACTTCCTGTATGCATATAGATTGATGTTCTATCCTTCATGTGTGGTTTTATAAGAACACAATTACCTCAGCTTCCATGAGATAGATTGTCTTGTGACTTAGTTTTCATATTGACTCCATAAGCCCAATGGTAGTAAACCTTATACATCTTTCACCTACACAAAAACACATTCAATCCAATTCAGAGTTAGCCATATGCTTTCAAGTTGTTCACTGAATATCCTTTATCATTTTGAGAGATCCCTCTCAGGATGGAAAGGCTAATTTCCAATTATAAGTGGTTTGAAATAGTTACTCTAAGTTGACCATTGAAGCAACCCAAGAAGACTCAATTTGGTGATAACAGCTGCGGTGGCTTCTCTCGAGAGAATATGGCCATTACATTTGGTACAATGATAATGTGGTGTGGCAGCAAGAGGCATTGCTGTGGCTTCTATTGAGAGAGTATGACTCTCATATCTATATTGATGCTGATATAGCATGGAAGTAGAAGGCTTTGTTGTTGTAGTTGTTATTGGGATAATATGGTTTGGTAATGCATATGTTCACCCATATGTCTCTACTTCTTGTTTTTCACTATGTTAATGTTATGTTTGGATCTTACATTGCCAAGAGGGCTAGTGATGAGAGCATTGATAGATGTAATCTACTCTATGTATCATGGGTTGGAGAGATAGTTCATGAGTTGGGACTTTCCAATTTTGGAAGAAACCACTTCATTTCATATATCTCATGTATAGAGGAGATCTTTGTACATCATATGGTTGCCACTTGGAGATTCATTGATGAGGATGGGTATCTAAATTTTCAGTTGGAGGCCATTCTAGACATTCTAGAGAGGCAGCCTTGGAGTTGGACATGCATGACACATTGTGACAGATGGGAAGGCCTTCCATATGAGTATGCCATTTGGAGGGAGGATGTTTTCTGTAGCATCCACTTTTGTAGTTGCTTGAGGAAAAGCAACATTTTGGTGGGGAGGACCGTAATATTCCCAATTTTCCACAAGAGAATTGGAATATTAAAGCTCTTAATTTTCATAGTTAATTAAGTAAATAAGAGGGTGGAGGCATCCAAAAACCCCATAGATGAATAAAATACACTTCTAATGTGTGCATGTTGATATTTTGGATCTAGATATACATTATGGAGTAGTGTAGCAGCTTCTTAAATGAAGTGAGAGTGGAGATCATGAATCTTTAATGCAAAATCATGAGGATCTTGGAGGAGGTCAACTGAGATCATAATGGATTCAAATTAAGATCATGACGAAATTATGATGAGATAGTGGAGGAAGTGGTCCATCTAATGCACACATGATGGAGAGAGTAGGAATTAAATGTAGACATGATGGAGATCATGGAGAGACAACACAGTCTTCATGGAGGCTAGTGGCCACATAGGAAACACAGTTATGAGGTGGGCCTAGGCTATGGAAGGCTCATAATATATATCATGAAGATGAAGGCACAATAGAAGGTAGAATTTGTATTATTATTTCTGATCTGTTTATATCTAGATTTGTTGGTTGACATTTCTATTCACGCTTATGCTGTTTAGCTAAGTCTGCAGTGCTGTTTAGCACAGGGTGTTTCTGAGCATAAATACCACCCTTACCCAGGTGGGAATTCAAGTGCCTACTCTAGGAAGGTTTCTATTGAGCTGAATTCATCATTAGGCATTGGTTACATATTCAACCACACTCATATGTGCTTCTAGCTACAGGAATAACACAATTCTTGTCCAAGGGTTTGAGAGGTGGTGGTTGTTTCTAGCATTTCAGCTAGGAAACCAATGTATTATTTATTCTTCCACCTTCTGCTTCATGTTGATCCTTTCAAGAGGAGTAGATATATATCTGGCATTCAGGCCATTGTATCTACCTCCATGCAGCAACAATCCCTTCAAGGATTCTGCAGTTCGGTCCTGTAGATCTATTAGAGGAAGGAAGGTTTCAACATCTAAGATGGAAATTCTGTGAGGGACCATATCCTCACTTTTCATTCACTATTTCCACCATCATTGAGTTGATTTGACATATCTAATAGTAGCCTTGAGCCTCTCACTTCTTTTCAGCGTAGTTTTCTAAAGCTTTTGAGTATTCAACAACCACATTCAATGGAGGAGGAAATAACAACTAGATCTTCAGCTTTTAGCCCAATAATCTAGTGAAGGAATCAACCCTTATTGCATAGATCTGATTTTACATCATATTGATTCCATCTTTCATCAGATTATGCTTCAAATCTGCATACCCAACAACTATATAGTGAAACCCTAAGAGGGTGATTTTCCTAGATTCATAGATCCAGAAAATCCTTTTTGGGTTATCTTGGGTATCCATCATAGAGCCCAGATCTCTATTTTCCGCATCATCATAGCTCCCAAAATACCTAGATCTACATTTATATTTTATGGACAGTTACAGTCCCAATAGTTGCAGAAAGGACAACGCAGTTTTCCTTCCAACAGCCCAGCAGTTACGCAGTCTCTCCTGTGGGATCATTTCATGGTCATTCTAGGCCATCTCTTTGTCTTGAGTGTCTCATATTTTGAGCTCTGTTGTACTGGTTTATCCACCTCCTATATAATAAAATGGCTGAGCTATTCTGTACATTTTGATGGTGTATTTAAATTTATTGTTTACTTTGCTGCAGTTCTCAAATTGTGTTTTAGTATTACTGCATTCTCCCTTTTGGGATATTACAAATACGTAGTAGAGAGGTAAATAAAGACACATATGGAGCAGCATAGTGCCTAGAGAGAATGACGCAGGCCCTAGAGAGGGTGATGCAGGGCCACGCATGCCACATGTAGAGGCAACACAATGTTTCCTCGCAGAAGTCTGAAATTCAGCTGGGAGATCAATAGTATGAGATGGGAGGGCCAGGATTGAGTTTACTAAGGGATTAAATATCATGTAGATGAGGTGATGCAATTCCAGAGCAGTCCCCACGCAGGTGTTGGGCAGTGAAAGAGGTATGAAATTATTGTATATTTACTCATTCTTTACCATAAATATACTCATGTTTGCCTTGAAAAGGTAATTTATCATAGGAATTACAATAGAATTGGAAAGGTTTATGTTTAATACGAAAAGGTGACTAAAGGTTACTTTTTGATTGACAAACAGGAATTCAGAGAGGTGAACAGCTATACCAAAGGCAGGGTTGAGAACAATTTAACTGCTGCTCCATCAGCGTTGAATCATATCTAGCCAAGGGCAAGAAGATCTGAACGAATAGCCTAGAAAAGATAGGGAACAACTCAGCCTCAGTCAGCACAAACAGAATGATAAATAAACACAGAGGAGTGAATCCCTCAGGATCTTTCGATCCTGAGGGATCGTTGTTCAAACTTATCTTGTTCTTTGATTGATTCGTCAAAGAGTTGATATATAAAGCCACGTACTTTAGTGAAAGGGGGACGGATTGTTATTGTTATTGGGAATCGGTCAAAAGAATTTACATTTTCTCTGTTATATTAACTCTCTGTTTGAGAGAAACCTTTCTGTAAGACTTTATGTTGGTTTAATACAAAGCACAAATTTTATCTACCTTCTGCAATTCTGAATTAGCCCAGCAGTATTTCATTGGTGCTAAGGGCCCGGCTCTGGTGGAATCACTTCTCTGCTTGTATTTTAATATTTGTTTGCTGTCGTGTGGAGTACGTTTAATGTTTGAATTTGTTTATTGCTGACTGGATCAAATACAGAGTCATTGTTGTTTCATTTCTTTACAATAAGCACAATTCGTTGTTCGATTATTTTGCTGTTATCATAAGGCTTCACTGACTTGTATCTGATTTGAGTTGCTGGTCCTTTAATTTATAATTTTTTATAATTGGTGGTTGTGTGGTGAGAAGCTATCGACAGAATTGAAGAATAGAAATCTAGTGCCTTGAATATGTTAGAATTATAATTGTTGTTCAATTCGCGTTGTTGTTCCATTTTTGTTCATTACTTATTCATAGTCTTTGATTAGCAAACAGATGAGTTTTAGTTACACGCTACTGTTCCTTTTTATATTGCATTTTGTTTAAGTTGCTTTCATTGAATCTGCTTTCAATTTGATTGCTTTAAGATCTCCAGCTGTAGAGGATAGAGGCTTTAGCCTCCAAGTTCCTAGATTGGTCATCTTGCATCGATTTCTAAGGGAAAGAGTTATTGCTACTGCATCCCTGATCGATGTTCTGCAAAGATTGAAGTAGTTTAATCTTTCCATTCATGTCACTGTAATTAGGTTTCTTTTCAAGCATTGGTTACTTTTGTTTTTATACTACATCTTCATAGCATTGCTCTTAGACAATTGCAGCCTCAGACAGAGTACACTCTTGGAATAAAAAGACGCTCCTGGATTGATAATTAATGTGGACTAATTAGGTGTTCAAAAGATACCTTTTTATGACTTGACATTTTGCCGCCGTTACGGGGGAGGGTGTATGCCATTTTAAAGGAGTAATGCACAGGTGATTTTCTTCTGCTTGTGAAGAATTGGGTATTAAAGACAGAAGGTAAGAACCTGCGCACTGGGCAAGAAACACATTTGCTCACAGCCCGCTTCACAACAGAAGTAGGTAAGCTTCTTTCTTTAGGTAGGAATGAAGGTTTGTTTCTTTCAATGAATAAATCAACTAAGCGAAACAAAATTCCTCCTAAAACTGAAAAACCTAAGGGATCGGTGACCCTTGGGCACACAACCTTTATTGACAAAATCCTTAAAAGAACTGAATCTCAGCCATCAGTAGGATTTAAAAGAACTACTTCTAGATAGCCTACTAGTTCCCTTCAGGCTACAGAATCACCATCTGAAGCCTTTGCTGAGATACACAGTCAAACAGAGGGAATTGAGAAATATTCCCAAGAAATTGAGAATCCTTGCATAAGTTTCCCTCAAGAAGGGAACGCTAGCAATCTCTGAGAAGGAGAAGGGGAAACGTGAGAAATCACAAACTTGAAATCTCCTATTGAAACTGCCCAAACAATAAGCAGCCCAGATAAGGGAAGTGTTGTTCAACTTATTCAGAACCAAGGTTCTGAATCACCTCAAACAGTAAGTCGACAGGAAATACTTATTATCCCAGACAGAGGGAGTGTTGTCAAAGCTATTCCTGCCCCTGCTCCTCAACCTAGAAATTCCTTGGAAATCCCAGAGGGATATTGGCATATCTTCGATCAAATGGCCCATAACCAAAACCAGAATCAGCAGCAGACCTCTATGCTTCAATATCCTATAGTAGATATTGTAGTCAATGCACCCATGAAAGCTATTCCGCTGCAACATATTACCACATTTCACGGCTTAACATCAGAAGACCCAAATGCGTTTTTATTTGAGTTTGATGTACTGTGCAGAGGATACGATTACACCACTAATGCCCAAAAACTAAAACTATTCCCTTCTACATTAAAAGGGGCAACCCTACGATGGTTTATGGGATTAGGTGGGGGTGTCATAATTGATTGGGATCATATGAAAGCTGCATTTTTGAAGAAATATCAAGATTACTGCAGGTCTCGGGAATTAAAAGATGAGATATTCCAGATGACAGCAAAACCAAATGAGACCTTGGAAGAGTATGTGGAACGGTTTCAATATAATCTTCAGAGATCCCCTTATGCATCTTTACCCTTACCTGATAATGTTTTGAGAACCACATTAATTAGGGGAATGAAAGATCAATGGGTTGAAACATTGAATATTATGGGAAAAGGTGATATATATCAGGAAAATTATCCTAACATCATTGATTTTTGTATCAGGTGTTCGAGGGGCAATACAAGGTTGAAATCAGCAGAACATGATACGATCACAAGGGAAAATAAGACCTCTAATGAAGGAGTGACTCGTGCAGAGATTGGAAATCTGCTGGAAGACTCTAAGACAGACATACTTGGGACTCTAACAACACAGTTTGATATTATGCAAGCCAAACAGAAATAGGCAGAAGCAGAGCAGAACTTGGCAATATTCTGTCCCAAATGTAGAAAGAAGCACAACCACAAAGAATTCCCATTGGATGTGATTAAATTCTGCGTCGTTTGCACGAAAGATCACCCTACAGAAGGATGTCCGTCACTTCCTGGCCTAAAAGCAGTTTATAAGGAGGCAGAAGAAGAATCGGAAGTGGTATGTCTGCTTAATCAGTGCCGACAATGGCAGCCATGAACATTAGGTATGCCAAATGATCCATTTTCTTTTCAACCTCCTCAATATAATACTCAACAATATAGTGGGATGTGGTAGAATCAACCATCTTTTCCTAATTGGTCACAACAACAATTTCCTCCCACATCTTGGCCAAATTAAACAAATCAAAATAATTGGCCTAAATTTCCTTTCTATCCACCTTTCTGGCCTACGCAATAATCCCCTTCTACTTCTCGGAGTCAGGCCTGGCAGTCAAACTGGAAAAAACCTACAAATCATCCAGCTGGATCAATTCCTCTCTCTCAACCTACACTGCCAGCTCCTTATACAAAACCCCAGACCAACTTAAGACCACAACTTCTAGCCCAACCCAACCCAAATCCAAACAATAGACCAGTTCAGTCTGTTCAAATCATAGAACCCCTAGAAGTAGAAATTGAACTAAGGGAGTGTAATGATCTTCAATTAAGGTCTGGGCACATAGTCGAAACAGAGAGAAACAATGATGTCGACACTGAAGATCCAATAGAACAAACAGAACAAAGTGAGAAGGAAGTTCAACAACAGAACCAACAACAAAATCAACAACACGTGACAACTTCCTCTCCACCATTCCCAGAATGATTAATTATACCTCGTCCAGTAGAACAACCTAATTTCGATCTTCTAGGAGAATTAAAAAATTTGTGTATAAAAATCCCTCTCCTCCAAGCTATTCAAGATATTCCTATATATGAAAAAAATATTAAGGAATTATGCATAAAGAAGCCAAAGAGGAGAACAAAAACCAATCCTACTGTCCAAATAGTCGGTACCTTATCTGAATTATTATCAGGAATAGAAACACCCATCAAATATGAAGACCCACGAAATCCTATAGTGACAGTGCAGATCAATGGTCAATCATTTCCAAATGACTTAGTTGATTTGGGGGTAGCAATAAACATTTTAACAACCATCACCTGTCAAAAACTTGGCATTACATCACTGGAACCAACAACAACCTTGTTGGAATTGGCTGACCGATCAGTAGTCAAACCAGAAGGTATACTACAAGATGTAATGGTATCTGTAGATTCCTGGGAATACCCTGCTGACTTCCTGGTTATCAATCCAAATAATTGACTAGATGGACATCCGTTAATTCTAGGTAGACCTTGGTTGGCAACTGTCGATGCCTATATTGGATGCCGACAAGGCAACATGACAATTACAAGGGGAAATTATGTTAAGAATTTAGCCCTATATCCCCCAGCCCAGCCAAGTCTATCAATAATCAAAACAAGAAAACCACTTGCATCATATCTTATGGAGAATATAAGATCACCTCTAACTATAGAAAATGCTCTTGATTTTAAAGATCAAATAGAGGATGATATCATTAATAATTTTATTAATAAGTCACAAACTAGATCTCATCGCAATGTCACATGATCAAAGCAGCATTCGATAATAAAGAAGAAGAAGATCCTTTCAAAGATATTCCTGATCAAACAATACCTACTACTTCTATGAGCAATACCAAGGTTGTAGAAATTGAGCCGGGAAAAACTTTAAATATTAATAAAAATCTCACTGTTGAACAAGAAGAGAAATTGGTCCAATTATTACAAAAATACAAAGTAGCCTTTGCATGGGATTACCCCGACATGAAAGGAATTGATCCTCAATTGTGTACTCACCACATTTACATTGAAAAAGATGCAAGACCCATTCGCGAATCTCAAAGGAGACTAAATCCTCACCTTAAAGACATTGTGAAAGATGAATTACAAAAACTATTGGATGTTAATTTCATCTACCCAATATCTGATAGCAAGTGGGTCTCCCCACTAGTGGTAGTACCAAAAAAGAATGGGAAGTGGAGAATATGTGTAGATTACCGTGAACTTAATAAAGCAACACAAAAAGACCACTTTCCCCTTCCTTTCATTGACCAGGTATTAGACACATTGGCAGGAAAGAAATTATTTTCTTTCCTCGATGGCTTCAGTGGGTACAATCAAATCCAGATTGCCCCTAAAGATCAGGACAAAACTACTTTTACTTGTCCATGGGGGACATTTGCCTACCGAGTCCTACCTTTTGGCCTATGCAATGCCCCTGCTACATTCCAAAGGGAAATTCTCAGCATTTTTGCAGACTTAATAAATGAAGGCCTCGAAGTATATATGGATGATTTCACACCCTATGGGGATGACTTTGAGCCTGCATTAGAAAACCTAGTAAAAGTACTGCAAATATGTATTGACACTAGGCTTTGCTTAAGCAATGAAAAGTGTCTTATGATGATGACCAAAGGAGTTATCTTAGGGCATTATATTTCAACAGCTGGAATTCAAGTAGACCCGGCTAATATTCAAATACTCTTGTTAATTCCTACACCTACTACACAAACAGAGGTACGTAGCTTTCTTGGATTTTCTAGTTACTATAGAAGATTTATAGAACATTATTCTCGAATAGCTGCACCTTTATATGCATTGACTGGAAATGTTGATTTCACTTGGACAAATAAATGTGACAATGCTTTTAATGATCTGAAGAAGCTCGTTTCAACAACCCCAGTACTGAGGGGCCCAAATTGGAATTTGTCATTCCAAATCTCATCTGATGCCTCAGACACAACAATTGGAGTAGTACTTGGGAAGGATGAAGACAAGAAGCCATATGCAATTTACTATATTAGCAAAAATCTGTCCCCTGCTGAATTAAATTATACTGTGACTGAGAAAGAATTTCTAGCTGTAGTTCATGCTATAAAAAAATTTAGACATTACATAACTGGGTATCCTATAGTACTATATACTGATCACTCTGCCATTAAATTTTTAGCAAATAAACTTGTTACAAATGGAAGAGTGACAAGATGGTTAATTTTACTGCAGGAATTCGACATCACAATCAGAGATCGACCTGGGAAAGAGAACCCTGTAGCTGACTTTCTATCAAGAATGCCAAAGCCAATAGATATAGAAGCAGTTGAAGACCACTTTCCAGATGAACATCTCTTCGCTGTTACTATTATAACATCGTGGTATGCTAATATAGCGAACTATTTGGCAATAGGTAAATTACCTAAACATCTGCCCCTTAATGAATGTAAGCAAATAATACATCGCAGTACCCGCTTCTCCTGGATTGGAGGCTACCTATTTCATATAGGTGCAGACATGCAAATAAGGAGATGCGTTAGGGAGGATGAGGTATTTGACATCTTGAAAGCATGTCATGATGGACAGTGTGGCAGACATTTTGCAGATCGTAGAACTGCCCACAAAGTTTTACGAACATGCTACTATTGGCCTACTATCTTTAAATATGCTAAAAAATTTGTGCAGGCCTGTGATAGCTGCCAAAGGGCAGGTCGACCTAGGTAGTCTGATGAAATTCCTCTGAACCCCCAACTACTGATTGAACCATTCGAACGTTGGGCCCTTCACTTTGTTGGTCCTATTAAACCCCCATCAAACCAAAAACATACATCCTAGTTGCAACTGAGTACGTCACCAAATGGGTTGAGGCAGAAGCTCTTTCAAAAGCTACAGAAGGCTCTGTAATACAATTTCTTTTCCAAATATTTGTGCTCTATGGCCTCCCAAGGGACATAATCACAGATGGAGGACCACAGTTTATAGGTAAGAAATTAGCTAAAACATTGCAAAACTACCACGTTCAGCACAAGATTACAACTCCATATCACCCACAGGCCAATGGCCAAGTAGAGAGCACGAACAAAGTAATCGAATCTATATTAACAAAAATAATTACCTCTCATAAACGAGATTGGGCCTACAGATTACCAGAAGCATTGTGGGCATATCGAACAACGTGGATACCTACCACTAGATATTCACCATATCAATTGGTATTTCGAAAGGAACCCATCTTTCCTATAGAATTCGAGATTCAAACATTAAGAACAGCTCAAAAGGTGGGTCTAGATTTGAATGAAGCCCAGGCTAAAAGACTATAGCAAATTAATGATCTGGATGAAATTAGGCTCTCTGCTCTTCAACACACAACATTAATTCAGCAACAGAGAGCGAAATGGCATGACGCCCATATCAAAGGAAAGATCTTCCACAAAGGAGATTGGGCACTCCTATATGATTCCAGGTTCCAGGATTTCCCAGGAAAACTCCAGACATGATGGCTTCGACCCTATGAAATACAAAAGGTGCATGATAATGGCACTGTTACATTAGTTACCATTGATAGATCTGGACATTCCTTTAAGGTAAATGTTCATCGAGTACGATTGTATCATAAACCGCTCACCCGGGAATCCTTTTACCAACAGTTTTGGGAAGATTCTACAATGGAAATTCTTGCTGAAGGGGAGAAATCCTACTCGACACCAGTTTGATAAATCACTTCTTCTTTTTTAATTTTTGTACATAAAGTATTTTTCAATTTTCTTTGATTGTTGTTTTGTGGAATTTGTTTTTAGAAATTCAGTTAATATTACTTCCTTACTTCTTCATCATTTGTTTCGTGAAATCTGATTTCTTTGAAAAAAAAAGAGAAAAAATTCTATTTATTTCGTTTTTTTTTGTTGTTCCTTTCTAAAGGAATAGCACTCTGCTGTTCCTTTTGAAAGGAACAACAGTTTCGCAGAAGCGCTCTTGTTGTTCCTTTCCAAAAGAACAACACTTCCGCAGAGTATTTTCTTGTTGTTCCTTTCCAAAGGAACAACACTTTCGCAGAGTATTGTCTTGTTGTTCCTTTTGAAAGGAACAACAGTTCTGCAGATTGTTTTTGCTGTTCTTTTTAAAGGAACAACACTTTTTGTGTGGATTGTTTTTTTTTAAGCCAACATTTTGAATTTTTGATTACTTTTCTGAAGGTGAATATATCATTTATATACAATCATACAAATTAAAGCTTACTGTAATCAACAAATCAAAAGAAATTGTCATCTTTTCAAGAAAATTGTCTAGTAATGATAAGAAAAAAAGGAAAAAGGGGCATGATCAATAACATAACATTGCTATTTTATTACCATTGAATTAATCTGATCGATTATTTTTATCATGATTGGTTCTTTCCCACATGCTATAATTTTCTTTGATGTTTATCTATGGAATAAGAATAAGGGCATATTTTTTTCTATTGAGATGTTCAGACTTCTTCCACCATCCCTACTCTTAAGGAGTGTTGAGCCATCCCTTATGATTAACTGAGGAAAAGTGCTGTGTGTAAAAGAAAAGAAGAATTTTATTTTATTTTATTAATAATGATTTTGCAGATGGAGGATAGGGGGTCTCACCAAGAGCCAACCTACCATGATCATAGGGAAGGTAGTGAAGTGGCATTCCCATTATGGCCACTAAACCAGGGAAATGGTCCAAAAAACAATTGAAAAAATAAAGAAGTCCTTGGAACAGGAGATCTCATCACGAGCCGGCCTGCCCACCTTTCACTTCTTCCCGGTGAACGGCATTGTGGTTTATCTGGTCACCAAGTCAGTACAATGGCCTCCGTCATGATATTCAATAAAACGCACTTCCTCAGCATACATAAAGGAAAATGGTTCCGTGGGTAAGGAAGCAACTCTGTCAAGGTTATGGACACTTGTGGGCAGCAGAGCTCTGCTGATGGTATTGGAGTCACACTTATACACATCAATAGTTATATTTAACCCTTTTCCTATATCTTTATTTAAATATCAAATGAAAATATGAATCCCTTACCTTTACCTTCGAACCTATTATACATGAAAATCATTATAAGTCGATCATATTAATCCAAAGTAGTAAATAATGCAATTATACTTATGGTTATCATATGCTATCCCTTCTCCTCGTTTTTGAATCATTACAAAATGATTTCTTTTTATTTACTAACAATTCATTACATGCATCGATTTCAGTAATGGCTGCAATTTGATTGAATGTATCATAATTACGCCTGCTTTTTACTACTGTACTGCTGCTATGCCACACATGCTATTCTTAATTGATGGTCGAGGATAACCTTTCATTCATTTGGGGGGCGCGGATGTCTGCATGAAAATCAAACTCTAAGATTTCCTTACCTATATTTGAACCAAATCCCTGTATTTTAGGAAATAACAAATTTTCCATGAACTGGGATGTGTTGTTCCATTGTGATTAATGTGTGTTGAGAAAATTAACAGAACGAAAAAATGGGAGGAAGGCCAATTCGCAGTGAACCACAGGTATTGATCGTCTCTGATGCTGCACGGACAATCTTAGAAAGACTGGGGTGGATTACATATTTCTTGAGAATGCAGCAACCCCATGAAGCTGTGGCCACCGAATTTTTATTGAACATGTAGGAAGGAGCCTCCATGGTCAGAGGGAGGCAAATAGTTGTATCCGATGAGATAATTGCAGAGGTGTCTGGCATTCCCGCCCAAGGGACTGTCTGGACTCAGAAGAAGATTAGGATTCGTGAAGCCATAAATTTTTTTCAAGATGATGGACAGACGTTAGTCATCAAAGGTAAAGGAGTCTAGCCAGCATCATTAGGAGAGCCATGGACAGAGTTAGCTAAAATCGTGCAGGCTTACATAACGTGCAACGAAAGAAAGGATGTGGTAAGACCTCGCCACCTTAAGCTACTAGCCGTATTAAAAAAGAAATGCACCATTAATTTTCCTGCATTTTTAAATTCTTTGTTGCATGATATTGCTCGTGGTATAGGAAAAGCCCAGCATGCAAATATGGTGGTCAGCCACCATTGTTTAATTCGTTTAATAGTGATTCATAGCCTCGCCTAGAAACATACCAGCTGGGAAAAATTAATATTTTACATTGATGGAGGGTTGGCTCTACCCACTCCAAAACGGAAGAGGATGGTCGGCTCAATTTCTCAGCCTTCTACTCATAAACAGTCCCGCTGGTTGAAACGAATTAGAAGGATGGTAGAAGAACTTCCAGGCAGCAGCCAGCCCCTGGAATTGCATAGCTTAGAGGAGGAACAACCTCCACAATTGGAGGGAGTAATCCATCGCACTGACGAGGAAGAGAAATTAGAGGAGGTAAGCCCTCAGACTGATGAGAAAGAACAATTGGAAGGAGAAATTCGCTACTCATATGAAGAAGAAATAAGCCGCCAATATAGTAGTGAAAAACAACCCAGTGCAGAGGAAGAAGAATTTGAGGGAGAAATTCGGTATTCAGATGAAGAGGAAGGAAGTTATCACACCGGTGTGGAGGATGAGGACAATCATAGTAGGAATAAGGATGAAACAGAGCTACCCGAGAATGTTATCGTAAGCCCTTTACAGGAAGATCAATTGGCCCAGATTTTGGCCAATATGAGTGATTATGCACGGCCGCATAGCCCCTTGGACCTCAATATAGATATTAATCAACTACCAGAATACTCTGCTATTGACAAAGAAACAGCTGGAGAAAAACTGAATGAAACAGCAAACCCTAGCGAAGCTAGGGTTGCTTCTCTTGAGGGATGTGAGCAGGAGAAAGAAAACAATGAAACTGGAAGCCCCCAGGGGACTGTAGAGTTAACTGAGAATATGATTCCATGAGAATTGAGCCAAGGGAACATGAATGTAGAAGAGGAACCCCAAGGAGAAGAACAAGAAGAGAATTTTACTGAAGACATGGCTGATATGGGCCAAAATTCTGTTGAGCAAACAAAGTCGGACAAAGGAACGGCTGTTCCATTAAGAAAGAAGAAGAAAACAGCTGAGATTAAGAAGCTTTGAAGGGAGCGAATAAAGCTTCATAAATTAGTTGAACAGCTCAGGAAGACCATTAGGGTTCTAAGAATGAAATACATGCCCAAGAGAGCCCCTAAGAGAAGAAGCATTGCTATCAAAAGAAGCTCAAAAAAGAGAAGAGTGACCACTGATAGGAACCCCCAAGTTACAAAAGAAACCATACGTGAGCCTAATTATGAGGATGCAGAGTAGCAAACAGCTGTTCCAACACAAGGTGTTCTAGAGGAACCAGTTTTGAGTGAAAATATGCAATCTAGCAGTTAACACACTTTCAGTGAGTCAACACTGCTCAGACTTCAGGAAGAATTGACACAGGCCTGATTAGAAAGGAAGAGATTGGAGGAAGATACTGTCCCAAGAACAAGATATCAGGAATTGCAGCAACAAATGAGAATTATTCATGAAGTAGAAGATGAAGCTCATGAAAAACGACGGAAAGCAGAGGTAAAGGCTGATAAGGTAATGAACCAACTAAAATTATCCTACACTCAAATGGACACTCTCTGCTCCTTGTATACTGATGTCTTAGCCTGTAGATGCCCCGCCAAAAAATATGCTCTATTTTTACTTGAAAGATATTTACAATTAAAGATCAAGGCAGTTAGGGTAGGGAAATCCATAGAGCTAAAAACAATAGATGACTTGATATCATGCTACAAACTTTATGGGATCAAAGTATAGTGCTTATTATGTGATTTTTATTTTCATAATCTAATACTTGAAAATGACTGTGAATGAAACCCTAGCCCTTTTATTGGAGATGTTCAGTTTCAGGAATTCATTTCCTTTGCTGTAAACCAATTAAAATGGCTTAAAGCTTATAATTCCTTTCAAAGACAGGAAAATGGATTAGATCTATGGGTCAGAAGTAAACCTCAGAACCCACTTCAATTTTGGGCTAGACAGAAATGCTTGATGACAAGGGAAGGCGTTACGCAAACTCTGGGGCCTGTCCATAAATCAGTCATTTTGAATGGAACAGATTATTTTTCATCCATTAGGAACCAAGCCTACATAGCAGCCAAAGTCCGGTGGAGAACCTCGAATCAGAATGTGCAAAATAGGGAACCATTTAATTATAGAAACTTTGGGCTAGCTGTAGACTGTCTCATTTCCTATAGCCATCTTGTTTTAAAAGAAGGACCATATTGGTTAGGATTTAGATTTCACAGCTCTATTGTATGGTACCCTGCTTCGGATTACAAAGCTATTTATGAACTTCCTGAAGGACAGACATAACATACTTTTGAGGAATTAGCTGCACTCCATGGTTTTAGGCCTGTGGATGACAAACCCTATTCGGCTTATTCTTTGACTACTCTCCATGTGAACTATATTTTTCATGAGGGCATGAAAATGATTAAGCAGGGGGGTATGTTGAGTAGTGAAAGAGGTATGAAATTATTGTATATTTACTCATTCTTTACCATAAATATACTCCTGTTTGCCTTGAAAAGGTAATTTATCATAGGAATTACAATAGAATTGGAAAGGTTTATGTTTAATACGAAAAGGTGACTAAAGGTTACTTTTTGATTGACAAAAGGAATTCGGAGAGGTGAACAACTGTATCAAAGGCGAGGTTGAGAACAATTCTTCATCAGCATTGAATCATATCCAGCCAAGGGCAAGAAGATCTGAACGAATAGCCCAGAAAAGACAGGGAACAGCTCAGCCTCAGTCAGCACAAACAGAATGATAAATAAACACAGAGGAGCGAATCCTGAGGGATCGCTGTTCAAACTTATCTTGTTCTTTGATTGATCCATCGAAGAGTTGATATATAAAGGCACGTCCTTTAGTGACAGGGGGATGGATTGTTATTGTTATTGGGAATCAGTCGAAAGACTTTACATTTTCTCTGTTATATTAACACTCTATTTGAGAGAAACCTTTCTGTAAGACTTTATGTTGGTTTAATACAAAGCACGTGCATTATCTACCTTCTACAATTCTGAATTAACCTAGCAGTATTTCACTGGCGCTAAGGGCCCGGCTCTGGTGGAATCACTTCTCTGCTTGTATTTTAATCTTTGTTTACTGTCATGTGGAGTGCGTTTAATGTTTGAATTGGTTTATTGCTAACTGGATCAAATACACAGTCATTTCTGTTTCATTTCTTTACAATAAGCACAATTCGTTGTTCGATTATTTTGCTGTTATCATAAGGCTTCACTGACTTGTATCTGATTTGAGTTGCTGGTCCTTTAATTTATAATCTGTTATAATTGGTGGTTGCGTGGTGAGAAGTTGTCGATAGAATTGAAGCATATAAATCTAGTGCCTTGAATATGTTAGAATTATAATTGGTGTTCAATTCGCACTGTTGTTCCATTTCTATTCATTACTTATTCATAGTCTTTGATTAGCAAACAGATGAGTTGTAGTTACACGCTGCTGTCCCTTTTCAGATTGCGTTTTGTTTAAGTTGCTTTCATTGAATCTACTTTTGGTTTGATTGCTTTAAGATCTCCAACTGTAGAGGATAAAGGCTTTAGCCTCCAAGTTCCCAGATTGGTCATCTTGCATCGATTTCTAAGGGAAAGAGTTACTGCTACTACATCCCTGATCGATGCTCTGCAAAGATTGAAGTAGTTTAATCTTTCCATTCATGTCACTGTAATTAGGTTTCTTTTCAAGCATTGGTTACTTTTGTTTTTATAATACATCTTCATAGCATTGCTCTTAGACAATTGCAGCCTCAGATAGAGTACACTCTTGGAATAAAAAGATGCTCCCAGATTGATAATTAATGTGGACTAATTAGGTGTTCAAAAGATACCTTTTTAT
Source organism: Pinus albicaulis (assembly GCA_034641835.2). NCBI lineage: Eukaryota > Viridiplantae > Streptophyta > Pinopsida > Pinales > Pinaceae > Pinus > Pinus albicaulis. Next base: position 132,711 of record JAXQQM020083432.1, read on the forward strand.
GACTCGACAGCAGGCCTACACAAATAATGCATAGAGGCAACGCTGCTGGGGTTTCGTCAGTTCAACCACCGGATCATCTGAGACTTGCAGAGTGAGGTAATATCACTATTTTTATATGTCAATATTCTGATATGTAACTAAATTCTTGAGTGAGACATTGAGAGATGTATTTAGATATAATTGTTTCTTAATAATAAAACCCTCAGATTTTTTGTACCAGTTTTCCCACATTGGGTTTTTCCAGGACATTAGTCCAAAAAAAATGGTGTCCCGTGTCATTTTTTTCTTTCTCTTATTTTTTGGTTTCTACATCTAAATTTAATTAAATGAAGGTTTCTTTAGTAATTGATTCAATATTTTCAAAAGAAATATGCAAATAACTTGTCAATCTAAATTTACAAGTAGGAGAAGTAATTTAGTTTATTGTAGTAGGATTCCAGATGTAGGACTTGGAATTTTCACACCTTAAAGGAAAAGAAAATTTGCTCACTAATGTATTGAGTAAAAAGCTACATTACATGTATGAAATAAATTATAGTCACATGGAATCAAAATATTCTGATATGATTAGGGAAGCATCTCATAAGGACCTTGATTATAAATTTGTATGGCAGTAAGCTAGCGAAGCTCAAAATCATGAGGAAAAATATGAATATGGAATAAATTGTTTAAATTTGTTAACTTTAAGGAACCAAATTTATGTCCCCAACCAAATTTCTATTAAATAATTCATGTTAGATGAATTTCATGGAAAACCATATGTTTCTCACCCTGGGTATCAAAAATTGTTTTCTACAATAAAGAAAAACTATTTGTGGAAAGGAATGAGGAATGATATCACTGAATATTTCGCTAAGTGTATGGAATGTCAATAGGTGAAGGCAGAATATCAGCATCCCATTGGGTTACTTCGTCCATTTCCTATTCCCGAATGGAAATGAGAAATGTTTACTTTAGACTTTATTACAAGTTTTCCTAATTCCAAGAAGAAAAATGATTCCATTATGGTCGTAGTGAATAAAATAAGTAGAACCTCCCATTTCATACGTGTAAAGTTTACATATAAGACAATTGAAATGGCTTACATATATATGAGATAAATATTTAGGTTACATGGTATACCTAAGGTGGTAATCTATGACAGAGATGTAAAGTTTACATCAACATTTTGGAAAACTATTTTTTTTTTGGGATTGGGTATGCAAATTAAGTTCATCACTGCCCTCAAACTGATGGGAATAATGAATGAGTCAATCACATGATGGAATATATGATAAGAAATTTTGTAATGCATCAACCAACCAAGTGGGAGGAATACCTCCACCTAGTCGAACTTTCTTATAATAATGTTTACCATGAATGACTGGGGATGATTCCATTTGAAGTATTATATGGAAGAAAATGTTGAGTACCTATAGAATGGAAAAACCATGTTGATAAATTGATATTTGGCCCTGATATGGTAGCTGAGATGGAACAAACAGTCAAAAAATTCCTCCGAAATTTGAAAGTTGCTCAGGTTAGGAAAAAAGTTTATGTAGATAGGAAAATGACTTATAGAGAGTTCGAAGAAGGAGACCATGTGTACTTATGAGTTAAGCCAAGGAAGATCACCTTATAGTGGAATGGATGTGCTAAGTTGGCACCTAGGTACTGTGGACCCGAAAAAATTTCTAGGTAAAGTCAAGTTGATAATTGATTAAATATATATATATACACAAACTTAGCTTTCCCAAATTAATGATAAATTGTGGTGATGGACAGGTTGAGCCAGGTTGAGCCGGGTGACGAATATCTGGTAGAGCCTCTATGTATTCTCGATCAGACAGAAAAAATGTTATGGAGGTGAGCCATCAACCAGGTTAAAGTGAAATGGAATCACTTTAGCCCAGAAGAAGCCATCTCAGAAGATGAGGACTTTAGGTGCAAATATTACCCCAATTTATTTTTATATATGGAGATGAACACCGAGGATGATGTTCCATATAAGGGAGGGGAGATGTAATACCCCCAAGTCACCTTACTAAGTTATTTTACTGTTTTTATATTTTCATAATGTTTTTTTCTAAAATAAAAACTTAAGGACTCGTGGCTGAAGTAGCCTAAGGGAATTTTGTGATGTAAATTAATAATGTTAAAGAAAAATAATTTTATTTGAAGAGAGGAAGTTAATTTTAAAAATCCTCCTGAGATAGTTAAGGAAAATTATGCATTCCTTTGTTTTCGTGGGAAGGAGGATCTGAGGAAGACAGAGATAGAGGGAGCTAGAGGATCCAAGAAGGAGGATGATTGAGAACCTTGAATAGGCTTTTCAGGGTGAGTTAGGGCATTTCCAAATCAGGAATTATTGAGATCGCTGGAGAAAACCAATGGAATCCTTGGAAAAACCTGGAAGGGTGAAAATCAAAACTGAACTAGTGGTCTTGATGTTCATAGTTACTCAATCAAGTGTGCATTGTCACTTTCTGGAGGGGAATAGCTCGAGGGAGAGACTGGACATCATAGCTAGTCTCACGGTTGGGGGGTGAGATCTTCCAAACAAAGTTATACTACAACAAACAAAAGGAAAAATAAGTACATAGAAACATCTCTTAGATGTGGTTTCTCTAAAGTTAGAAATTATGTGCCGTCTTTTATATTTTATTAAAAGGAAATGTTTGAGGATGATTACCAAGTTGTCCATGAAGCGTATCTAAATTTTAAGAATGAATTTCTACGGAATATCCAAATACTAGTTCTTAGAAGTTATATAAATGCAAATAATAGACTAGATTAACCATATTAAACAATTACAGTAAAAACCTGCTCAAGCGATCTTTACTTGCAGGAGAGAATCCAGAAAAGAATAAGAAGAATATTCAGTTAATGAAAGGAATATAATCAATGCTACAGAATCAATTTGAACGATATTTCAGCATCAAATGGCATAAAAATAAACAATAAAAATTCCTAAACTTATCGAACTAAATATATATTTTAAAATATGGAAATGATCCTCGAGGGTTGAGGGTTCCCTCTTAGTCAAAGCTAAACAAACTAGACTCACAATAGGAATTATAATAATTCAGAATGACTGATTAACCAGTACATAAGACAATTGATAAGCATGATAATAACTCAACATACAGATGCATTAAATTACATAGAACCAACAAATATATACTATCTCAGGTAATAATAAATCGTTTACTTCCATCATTGACATATGACCATAACAGCAGAGGTTACACAGTAACAATATTGTGACCCGAATGTCTAAACCCGACAGGGTTATACTCAAATCCAAAGAGGAAACCCTCATATGATTTTTGGTAGGGTCGGACCCAAAAACCTTGCTAAAGAATCAATACAACATATTTGCAAAAATAACCAACATTGTGGAGAACAAAAGAACAAGCACTATAAACTTAAGTGTCGACAGGGCCGAAAAACTCAAGAAAAGTAGTAACCCAAAAAACTTGTGTCTTGAGGGTTCGTAACCCTAGAAAGAAATGAAGAACTGACATGTGTAAAAGGAAACATTGGTAAGCACTGACCAATTGCAGCTCATCCCAACCAAGAAGAGTGGAGGCTTGGATGAATGTCTAAACTGTCACCAACAAAGTAGAAAATAGATCAACTAATGCTGCATGTAAACAAAAGAAAAGGAATTTCTTTAAAAATCATCTGTAAAATTAAGCAAAGAGAACATTTCATTACCTGAGTTGTTTTTTGGCTGTTCTACATCACCATATCTACTACAAGACAATAGTAAAACCATTTTATTGAAACCTTTATTTCTAGCCTCCACGAAAATGTAATATGTGACTCAAGGAAGGGAAGTTACCTTGATTCGAGTGGTTATCCGTTCCATATCCCTTGCTATTGACAGGCGAAGAAGGGAAATCTAGTAAAATATTAATATTGTTCTAGAATTCCAAGACTTTAATTAGAGATAACGATTCTGAGAACAATAGAAACACCATCCCTGTAATGAGACAAACTAATTCATGGTGAAATCATCATGCTGTTGTAGAGAACTCTCAACCCTAACCACATCATAACAATGAACATGAAACTCAGAGCTGGAGAGAGGTGGTTACCTCAACCACCTCACTCAATGCTTGACTATAGGATCAAACCCACTGATCGCACGGTGAACAATTGAACATGTGTCTAAGGGATGAAGAAATTTATATATATGTTAACACGAGACATAAATGAAAAGGTTAACCACAGTATTATGTTGGGTGGCGTGGTGTCACCCAATTATACTAAGCCATACATTCATGCCACATACAAGAAAGACCATCATATAATAACGTGTTTGGAGTTATAAACATATATATATAACTAGCAATTGCACCACATGTTGTAAAAGAAACGCTGTAAGGAAATAACATAGGAAAGAGTAGCCTAGAAGAAATAAGTTGTTGCAGAGAAGGAGTCATTGTGAAGGAATGAAATGCATTTTTTGATTCCAGGAAGCATGTCGTGGAGGTTTCAAAGATATTGATGATAAGAGTTATCAACTAGAACATTTTGTTATATATAAACCAATGTATAAACCAACATAATATAAATATTGAAATAGGCAATTGTTGTGGCTGAAAACATATATAAAAACCAACATAATATGTTCACAAATATAAATATTTTGTTATAGATATTGAAATAGTAAATTGGAGGTGAAAATCATTTGGTGATTAATAATCTTATGAAACAAGCATGAAATGAGCATGTAACTCAAAAAAGATATTTTAAATACATTCAAGCACAATCTATCTAGCATATATGTAAATAAAGAGAATTTTTATTAACAGAAATAGAGTTTACTCCAAGTTCATCTACATATTCGAATAAATTTTATATTGAATATGAATAACAATAGCCTTGGTATACAAGAAAGTGAATGCCATTTTAATATGGAGACATTTTTGGAAGGAGATATTGTTCTTTATGTTATGGTTTATTTTCTTAACTCCAAACTTGGTTTATTCTTTCTCTATATACATAAGAAACAAAAATTACAAAGTAATTTCGCAATTTTAAGTTATAGTTTTATTTTTTATAATTACAAATCTAGTTTCTTATTAAACTATTTTACACACATCTATTTATTCAAATAAATTATATTGTGAATATGTTTTCTCCTATTACTTGATTAAAAAATTATTGTACTCCCTACTAATTAAAACAACTATATTAATAAAGAATTGAATGCCAAAGAACTGATTTTTTTATGTATAAATTATTTGTTTTATTATTTCATTTCCTGTGAAATAATTTAATAAACTATATTCCACATGAATACCATGGGTCAATACCATGAGTTGTTTTATACACCTAAAATCAATCTAACTTATTAAAAAGAAAAAATAAAAAACTAACGTTATAAATATATATATATATATATATATATATATATATATATATATATATATATATATATATATATATATATATATATATATATATATATAACACTATTTATTTGTGGATATAATTGCCCAAAACATTTCAATCGTCTAGCATTTGATCCAATGGCTCAAACATGGACACATTGGCAGCTAGGGAAGTTGTTTTCAAATAAGTTCAATACCATGGGTTGTTTTTATAGTTTATTATTATTATTATTATTTATTTAATTTACTTTTCTTTTTTTTTGTGTAATTTGACATAGTCAACATGTTAAACATGACATTACAAAATTTCTATTATACACCTAAAATCAATCTAACTATTAAAAAAAAAAAAAACTAACATCATAAAAAAATAAATATAAAACTATTTCTTGTGGATCTAATGGCCTAAAACATTTCAATCATCTAACATTTGATCCAATGGCTCACACATGGACACATTGGCAGTTGTTTTCAAATAAGAATGCCTTACGATGTAAATATTAAGGTGCAACAACATAGGTTAAACCCAAAATATTAATCTATGTAGGTGACTTTTATGAATAAAAGAATCCTTACCATAACATTACAATTCCGACTAACATAATATTTACAAATAAGCATTAATACCATGGTAATAGAAATATTTTTTTATTGATGTCATTTTTGTTGTTTAGAGGTAATGACTGTTACACACAACATTTATCATGTTATAAGACTAACTTATAACATACAAGAACACGCTACACTGTAGTAATAACCAGAAGAAGACATCAAAATACACAATGAAGAATGGAATTTGGGAAGGAATTCCAACCAAGTTTCTATTAGTATTAATGTGTATTTAGACATAGGTGATATGTTTGGAGTAGTTATATGACCTCCAACCAATCCTTCATTAACTTTACATATTTACCAAATGTTATGCTTATTTACATAATGTATTATGTATGATGAAAAACATAGGCCTAAGAGTTCCCTACAACAAATCACCTTTGTTATAATTTTACAACAACCCTCTGCATTAGCATTGGTATTTTCTCTACTGAGGTGACATATGAAAAGAACACCAACCCTTTGTATGATAATTATGGCTATAAAATTTCTAGAAATTTTATTAGGGATGCTCCTAGTGAATCCTTAAAGCTTATAATATAAATTTGTACAAAGCTCTAATTAAAAGAAATAAAGATGTTATATAAATAGAAAGCAAGAGTAGTTACTTCACCTTTCTTAAGTTGATCTCAAAATGTTTTGGGGGAAAATCATAATTCATAAAATTAAATTAAATAATGTGATTCCCTTAAAGAATTGGCCATATCTACCTCAAAAAGCCAAGTATGAGTTCCCTAATTCCAAGGGAAACATTTCAATGAATGATCCTACAAAGGATGATATATTTTCCTTGAAATACATTTAATTTGGGATTAAGCATCTTGACAATGAACAAGCTATGGATTTTGAAGCCCATCAATTTTAAAATTTTAAAATGGGAGGGTCTGCACTCATCCCTCACATGCACAAGCTCTTCAATTTGGTGGTGAAGGAAGTATTTCCTAAGCCTTGGATGCAAAGCCTTATTATACCTATCTTTAAAAGTAGGGATAAAATCATTCCCTCTAATTATAGAACTATTATGACTAGCCACATTTTATATAAGATGTGCATACTTATTCTATAAAATAAGATTATCCTATGGATTGAAAGCCATTGTAAAAGAGCTAAAGGGAAAACTTGGTTTAGGAGACATCATTCAACTGTTGACCATCTTATTACTCTTACAATACTTTCAAAGAAATGACACAATAATAAGATTTACCTCTTCTATTGTTTTGTGGACTTTAGAAATCTTATGACACCATTCCTAGGATGAAGCTATGGACGAGGATGGAGGAGTTAATGGTTCCTCTCGAGTTGAGGGTTGTTGTGAAAAGTATGTACTATAATTTTATTACCAAGCTTAAGACCACTGAAGGTTGGCTGGAAGAAATTAATAGAAATTTTAGAGTCAAGCAAGGGTGTCCCTTACCCCCTACCCTTTTTGGAATTTCAAGGCTGGTTGGAAGAAATTAATAGAAATTCCAAAGTCAAGCAAGGGTGTCCCTTACACCCTACCATTTTTGGCATTTACATTGATAAGCTTGAAGAGTGTTTAGAATATGCAGAATGTGGTTGTCCCAAGCTCACTAATATCATCATAACTCTTCTCCTTTGTGTTGAAGATATTATTCTTTGATCAAGGAGCCATGACAATCTTGAAAATCAACTAATAATCCTCCTTGAATTTTCCTCCAAGATGGGTATGCCCATTAAAAATGACAAGAATAAAGTCATGATAATTAAATATAAAATTATTACCTTATTTATGATAATATCTACTTAGAGGAAGTTCCTTCATAAAAATATTTGGGAAATGACATCAATCATCAACTCAATTGGAATCATAACATTGAGAAAATGGTAAGTAAAGGATGAAAGACTTACTATGGGCTAGAAAAAAATTGTAAGTCGACCGATCTTTGTATTTGGGATAAAAAATGGTTCCTCTTTGAGACTCATGTCCCCCTTTTATTGTATATGGATGTGATGTTCGGGGTTGCAGTATATCCAGAGAATCATGGAGGAAGATTATGTAGATCCAAAAGCATTTTATAACCTACAACCTCAAGATTAAAGGATGTACACCCTACCCTATCCTCCTTATTGAAGCTAGCCTTTCCCCTATTGAAAGCATGACTCTAACTAGGTATATCATGTATAAGAATAAGTTATACAACATGGAAGCCAAGAGGTTTCCTAGAATTTCTTGTAACTCTAGTCAAAATCCCCACCTTTGACTAAAGCGCAAAAGGCCTAAGGATGCATAATATTGTCTAGAACATTGGGGGATAAAGGAGAAGAAAATCTTGTAGAATAAGGAAAATATTAAAAATATTATTCTTCCAAATTTAAGGAAACATTATGGAGAAATAAAATGTTAGAGGGAAAAATTGAAACTAGGATATTATACAGAGGTGATCAACTGCAATCTTGAAAGCTATAATATCGTAAGAAGAAAATGAACATTGCTAAGATAAGAACTAATTTTCATGAGATTCATAGTCAAATTGTGCATTGGTCTACTCCTAAAATTCCATGGGAATAAAGAGTCATTTACGTGTGTGATGCTAAGAGGTTTGAAGATGAAGAGCATTTTCTCTTAGATTTTCCAGCTTGTAGTCAAAAGTATTCTAATTTTCAAAATATATATATGTCAAGTTGGGTTACACTTTTGTGAGAAACTGTAATATTCCAAATTGGAAATAGCAGCAATACAAGTCATAATAATGTAAAACACATAAAATATGATCATGAAATGAGAGGGATCAATATGCATCCATCATTTTATTAATATATCAGCAACAATATACAAAAATATTTTGAGGGACAAGCCACTCAAGTAATAAGAACAATCCTCCAATGATCAGAACAATCAGCAAATGAGTTACTGCAACTATATAGAATGTCGGAGAGCAGTGACAGCACTGTATAGATCAATGTAGTTTCTGCTATAAAGATACATAGATGGAATATGGCTGATAGAAACAAAAGAAATTCCCAAGAAAGAAAATGTGGGCTCTAATACATGATTTCTAGCCAACCCGAAAAAGATTGCTAGAAATACCAAGAAATATACAAGGTGACAAATAACCCTAGGGTTGAGATGTCACTGCAAACTGGATCTGAATAAAATTAGGCTATGATAGATATAAAATGATGATTTCCTCCTCCAATAGTATTTCTAAATAGAAGACTGATCCCTCTACTCAGAAATAGACCCTCTTGATGAGCTCAACGAACCCTCCCAGTAATTGCCTCCAAAAATAATGCAGTTCAGAATTGTGACTGCACTGTGAGGGATGGTAGATGGTTGGCTTGATGCCAATGATGTGAAAATATGCCCAGGATTCCTCCTTGTTTATCCCCCAATGGATAGGTTACCTCTCCACTGAAAAAAAAGCTCAGAAATAGCTCTATGTGATCCTCCCTTGCTGCACCTTGCAACACAACCCAGCTCTAAACAGAAACTGTGCTATAGCTAAAGGAAGTAGCTTGGCCATAATGCTTGAATGAGGTAATTCATCTCAAAGAACCTCTCCTTCCCTAAGGATGAGGTAGGTATTCTTGATCAGGAACACCCTTGTGCTAAACAGCACAACAACCCTGCTAAACAGCAAAGGAATGCAAAGTCTAAACAGACCAATATCAAAATGATAATCTAAAACATGCCTAACAATGGCTGCCATCCCCTCCATATATAGCATGTGAACCTCCTCACATTGGGTCCCATCCATACTTGCCACCAAGCTCATGCAAGTTGTCCTCGACTAAAACTGTGCTGTCTCATCATAAAGGCCACTCCTCCATGACAGCGCTGTTGATTTGGTCAAAGTTGACTGAATCAACATGATCCAATCCCTGTTCACACCCGAAGGTGCTTAATCCAGCTTCTTATTATTCTTCCTTTCACATTAGGAGTGTTATTATTCCTTCTAAGGGGTTTTATGAGTCTCCCCACCCACTTGTTCACCTACCTAGTGATAAAAAAACTATAATATTCCATTTAGATGAAGGCTAAAATTTTGGAATATTACAGAAACACGCCCAAAAAATTTATAATATCACTTTTTCGGCCGATTTTTTTTTTTTTTTTTCTGGTCGAATTATTAAAACTAATTCAGCCAAACTATTATTTCCATTTAAGTTAACGTCAATAATTAATTGTATTTTTGGTTGGAGGCGGAAAAAGCGGCAATAATTTTTTTCAAACCAAATTAACACACACACACACACACATCTCTATATCTATATCTATCTCTCTCTCTCTCTCTCTCTTTATATATATATATATATATATATATATATATATATATATATATATTATATATATATATATATATATATATATATATATATATATATATCACGGCCCTGATGCCCTAGAAATATTTTTTGCGTTGTTATTTTACTTGTATAGTTCATTCGTCGTTGGAGGAGGAAATGATCTGCCCACAACGTATGTGGCATGGAGGTTATTTCAAGATTTTATGTTTCTTACTAATTTTTTGTTACTGATTTTAATTTTTGAATGGTTTTTTTGCATGATTGGTTGGCATCATCGTCGCTGGATGAATTTCGTTGCCTCCTCTCAGCCACCTTGTCCTCATCCTCTTGTCACCCTCCTCATTGTTCGGACCTTAGGGCTGCAATATATATATATATATATATTTTGCGGCTATGATAACCCAAAAATATTGTTTGCGTTGTTATTTTACTATTATGGTTCATTCGTCATTCGAGGAGTAATTGATCTGCCCACAACGTATGTTGCATGGAGGTTATTTCATGTTTTTAGGTTTCTTACTAATTTTTTACTATTGATTTTAAATTTTTAATGGTTTTTTTGCATGATTGGTTAGCATCATCGTAGCTGGATGAATTTCATTGCCTCCTGTCAGCCTCCTCGTCCTCATCCTCTTGTCACCCTCCTCATCGTCTAGACCTAGTATGAAAGAAACAACCATTGGAACTCATGTGAATGATTTTTTACGGCTAACATAATGTGCAATATTACTTCCATAATATACCATGGATACAGAAACCTCTGGCAAAATACGGTGAAAAAAAGAGAAGAAATAATTGAAATTAAATACAATAAATATAAATAGTACTGTTAATGTATTTTTTATGAATAAAAATATGAAATGTGAATGTGAACTGAAATGTAATGTGTTCTACCAATATATTCATGGTCTTAATGGAATAGTCACTATTTAAAAGTTTACATTACTTTACTCAACCTTTACTCAAATTTTATATATTAATCACATTCAATATTCTCTTTATTCTTCAAATCCAAGATTCACCTATGCATTTAATGAGAAATGAATGATTTAAATATAACCTTTTTTACTGAACGATACTGGTCTTAATGGGCTTACCATCTTGCTATTCAATACATCTTAAATTTTAGGAAGGTTATATTTTTCCATAGTCCATTATTTGTCGATTGTTCAAAACAAAGTTCAAATTGAATTTACTCTGCAAATTTACTACATGGCCTTATTCCATTGCACTATAAGTAAATTGAACAATAGCTCAGCGACCATAGGGAGATGGAAGTCACTAGTTTGGTCCTATGAAATGTACATAAGCTACTTGTCCAAAAAATAAAAGGATATTGGTTAGGGACCTTACATGGATATCACAGGGTGCAAGTATATGTCACTATGAAATAACAACATATTATGCACAAAAACCAGTTTCCAAACCACTTAATTGGTGTCTAGAGAGAGATATAGTTAGATTTCTATTTCATGCTTTCACCCGCTATCTCATGCAGAAAAAACTGACCATTTCTTCAACACTTTCAACTAAAGAAAATAATAATAATAATAATAATAAAAACAAGAGAGAATTCTTTATCATGTATAAATCCATTGCTAATATAAATAGTTAAATTTTTCTTTGCCATCACACACAGTTTCTCGAAACCCAAATAATATCACAAACTAGAGATCCAGACAGTCTAGCATTTCCCAAGACCCTGCACAATAAAAAAATTTAACTTGCTAATTGTTGGGCAAGGCCCAATTTGGTTCAAATTTTGAGTAAAAGACTCCATATTTTGAGGAAATGGAGTGTGCGAGCTAACAGGAAGAAGTCAATTTCATCAAGTTTTAGGAGTCTTAGGGTCTTTGGGGCATATCAAAGCCCCTATTTTTGTAATGGAATTGAGTTGTTTTTGCATATTTTGAGCTCCGCCCATGGTTTTTAGACTATGGTATTGTAAGAGAAAATTATATATAAGTTATATAAGGAGATGTCTTAGTCAATCATAAAAAGAATAACTATAATGATGATATGAACTGAGTCTGTAATTATTTCTATCTTTCTATGTTTTTGGTTAAAGGAAGGCTCCATAGATGTCTACGTGGAGGCCTTAGGAAGTCTACAACTGTGTGCGCAAACCCCTGCAGCTGTGTGCACAAGGTGGTAAAGGATTGAAACTGAAGGATATTGCTAATAAAAGGATGATTTGAAGACATGTATGTGTATTTTCTATGTATCTTTATGTTATCTATTTTTATGCATTATCTGCACCGGATTAGGGGTTTTTGTATATTTACTAAGTAAATGCATCGTGAAGGCTAGAATATTGTTTTATAAATTGAATCATGCATGTTAGAGTAGAAAGGTGTAGTGTGTAAGGTAATCAGTAGAGTAATAGGACAACATATGTCATTTCAAGTTAATGTTCCAACAAAGATACGATTCAGCCCTAAGGAGAGGTAATCCCTAAAGCCACACTCCATAGTCCCTTCGGATGCGGAAACCTAGTTCTAGCATCGCATAATATCTCCTCGAGTGAGATGCAGTTTGCACAACAGATAATTTCCGAAAGAGATGGTAATAAAGGGTTTTATTGGTTCGCACAACCATCTATGACCCTAGGTCTAACCCCCTCAAGCCAACAAATGGTTCCATTGTTGGAACCAGGATCTTATTGAGGGATATGTCGATGTGGCATCTAACCAATAAATAGATTCACGATTGGGTAGATATGAAAGAGAAAGAGTTTGCAATTCAAGAAAACATGAATCTGTGACTGTCAACTAAAAATTGGTTGCAGAGGTATCTTTTTACAAAGTAGCACAAGATTGTATTATGATTGTTCTCTAATGAGCTGCATGAATGGTTGTCAATATTAGCTGAGAATAAGACTTGTTTTAAACATGATGATCCAATTGCGTGGAGCCCTAAATTATTACAACAACTCAAGGAGATTGATAACCAGAATTCGAGAGATGTTGATTTATGGATTGATAGCATTCTTGGAGGATTTATTACTGAATTCACATTTGACACATCTGTATCCTACAAAAAATCTGAATTTTTTTTTTTCAAGGGTCCAAGAGGTAAGTAATTGAATTTGTTAAAGTTGTGGATTCAAATGATTTCAAGTGAAAATCATTTAATACACATGCAATCCGATTGATGTTTAGAAGAAATAACTTTAGATCTACACGAAGTAGTAAAATGTTTAGAGTAGATCAAGATAACTACGTTGAGACTGACTACACTCCATTTCCGAGTGGATCTGAAATCAAAGAAGGAGAAATTAACCCCACAACCCCTATAGTTGTGATTCTATTATAATTTGGAGACCATTAGGGAACCTCTGGGATTCCACATCCCGGTACCCCCCTCACACCACATCTACATCCCCATAATTTCCCTCCACCTCCACCTCCACCTCGACCACTACCTCCTCCTCCCCCAAGCAACATGGCTAACGAAGTCAAAATTACTTATTTTTAGAGGAAAGAAGGATCCTGAACAATTTTGGTTTGTCATAGAAGTAGTTTGGAAAACACAACAAATCATAGATGATTATACAAAGAAGGAACAGGTTGCCACAGTGCTGCAGGAAAGGGCACTGCAATGGTATATAAAGTATTTCGTGATGCATCCAGCTGCCACATTGGATCAAACAAAGACAACATTGAACACAGATTTTAAGAAAAAACAAAATTGCAGTAGTAGTGTATTATGGAGATAAAGGAGATGAAGCAAATAGTAACTGAATCTGTGTGGGAATTAGATCAAAGGTTCAAGGTGTTACTAGGGTAAATAAACTTCCAAATTCCTGATGAACAACATGAGTGGTTTATAGCTATGTTATGACATATTAGGCTGACATTGACAAAATAGAAGATCGCAACACAGGCTGAGGCCCTGGAAATTGCTATGAAATTGGAAGCTTCGTTGGTCCCAAAAACCCATGTAGGGTACATCAGATTCAAAGTCAATTAGAAGCAATGTATTTGGAGATGAAATATTTGAAGAATGGTAAGGAAGTAAGATCTAAGATTCGCTTAGATGTTTGGTGTATAAAATGCAAGGTGGAGGGCCCCAATTGTTGGGTGCCATTTTTGTACTTGTTTCCTACGTCTGTTTCCCCAATTTTTACCTTGTAACCGCAAACCTTGGGACTACCTTTGCATTTTCCCCTTATTTTCTATCTTAAACGGTGTTGTTTCACCTTATTTCATTATCTTTCCATTTCATTGATTATAATGATGTATCATTTCTCTTTTTTGACTAACTGGGATGAATGTTGGAAGAAGTTCTCTGGTCTTTTGCTGTCCTTCCAGATGTTATTTTTAGCACAAAAGATCTAGAGCATGAGGCATACAGAAGTAGTTGAAAGTGTGCTGTTACAGAGAGTTGTTACACCACGATGCTATTACATCATAGTGCTGTTACAGACCCACTATATAAACTTTTGTTACAACTGTATTGCTGATTGGATATCGTCAAATTTCGGATGCCGACCTGTCCTCAATTTCTATTACACTACAACTGTCATTTTCCATGACAACTATAGAATTAATTACATATTGTATTTTAGGATGAAAAATTTTATCAAGTTTTGATTGTAATCCAAATTATTCGAGTCAGACTTTTTATTAAGGAAGTGGTTGTAACTATATGTATCTTATTTTGATCAGCATGAGAATCGTAAGATTCTCACGACTGATCCGTTCCTCATTTTCCTGAACATGTAATCATTATATAAATCTCGACCCTTGAGGTCAAGGGGTTAGCAACGAACAATATTACTTTTGGCTTTGTAATTTTGGTCACATTAATACAAAGATATCACGTTGCTACTTTTACATGCGTTGTCTAGTTTAATTTCCATTTAGTTTCTATCTTTTCATGTGCCCTGCTAGGGAGGAAGGGCCCTCCTCTTTAGTAGGGACTGTAGTGGTTAAAGTAGCTGCACTATATTTCTTATTTTATTTACGTATTTTTGGAAGCATTTTTTTTTCTATTTTGGATGTAAGTAGATCTGCTTCAGATTCAATAGCATTATGTTGTTACACATATGTGATTAGAAGTACCAGCTGGTGTAATAGTTGTGTGGCGTGCTAGGTATCATTTAATTGAGGCATGATTACATTCCTGTAGATTATTTTTATTCCTGCACGAGTGTTAAGTTTAAATAATAGATTCATCAATGATTCCTCTTTATTTTGATTTTTCTTCTGGTTTGATTTATTGGCACAAACAATGAAATTGTCATTGAGATAAAAGGCGTCCCTAGATTGATAATTTATATGTACCGTCTTAGTCATTTAATAGTGATTAATACAATCCAACATTTGGCATTGTTTCTAGGGATGGAAGTGATGATCCAATCAATCATAATTGTTTGTTTGATGATAGGGTGTTCCTAGTTAGAAATTGCTAGGCAGTAAGAGGAGAGGTAATAACTTGCGCATCGCTCTAACATACTTGAGCGGGCTCACCATTGCTACGTTGGGGCACTTATAAGTGTTAGTTTTGGGTGTTTTTCTTCAGTGTGTCTTCATCTATATAGTTTTTGGATGGTAAGACGAGAGATAAGAACCTATGAATCAGTCTAACATACTTGGGCAGGCTCACCACTGTAGAAAATAGAGCACTTGTAGGAAGGATTGATACACATAGGGTCCATGTGTTCTAGTAGGACAATAAAGAAATCCAAAACACCCCCCACTCTAACTAACTACAAGAAAGACAGGTTGTAAAAAGGAACAGAGGAGCGCAGACTTGGGAAGAAAGACATTCTTTGGAGATTCGGTCTCAAAAGCAGAAAAGGAACAATATACTTCATACAAAGACAATAGGAAGATTGGGACCACAGAAATCTGATACCATATCAAAGCCTGAGGCATCGATACCTTCTATGTTCGGACCTAATCACCCTTCAAACAACACATCCAATCTTGATATCAAGACTCCAGATTTGAAACAACAATGAAAATCCATTGATCAAAATCTGAAAACTGAAGGACAAGGGGAGATCAGTGGGGAGCATCAAGGGCATGAGGAACAACATTTAGTTGATCATAATTTGGACGTGGGTAGTGCAGTGAAACAACTGGTCCTGGAATAGCCTGATCCTTTATTTATTTGTCAATCCCATGCATATTACGAGGCCAATTCATTCCATCAGGAAGGATTAGCCATGGGGGACGAGAATGTCAAGACATATGGTACTGTTACTTTTGAATTCCTGATATTGGCGACATGGGATGAAGCTCCTATGAAAAAAAATAATTAATCATCTCTACCGTCCTTTCAAGGGATGGATGCTGAAGATCCTAATACCTTTATGTTTGAGTTTGATGTGCTGTGTAGGAGTTAAGGCTACACTTTAAATGCCCAGAAGATGAAATTGTTTCCTGCTACTTTGAAAGGAGCAACATTAAGATGGTTCATAAGGTTGGGTGCTGGCATGATCCAAACCTGGAATGACATGAGGGAGAACTTCCTATTTAAGTATCAAGATTACTGTCGAACGAGGGATTTGGAGGAAGAGATATTCAAAATTACACAGAAGGAGGAGGATAGCTTAGAAGACTACATGGAATGGTTCCATTATAATATACAAAGGTCTAAGTTTGGTAACTTAGCCCCGGAAACACTGAAACCTATATTCCTAAGAGGTATAAGAGAAGACTATCTCGAGAATTTGAATCTATTGGGAAAAGGAGACATATCGCAAGAACTGATTGAAGAAATAATGAAGCTCTTTCTACAGAGTTCAAGAGGATCGGTCAAGGGAAGAAGTTCAGTTCTGGACCCTTCAGTTCAAATACAAAAGTCCACAAGTGGAGGAGTAACTAGAGAAAATATTGGGAAACTATTTGAGGATTTTAAAACCAACCTCCTCAGTACTCTCTCTGCCCAGATTACCATGGTACAAGTTAAGAAAGCACAAGAATAAGTTGAAGTAGCTTTGGAAATATTCTGTCCTAAATGCAAAAAGAAATATTTAGAAAGGGAATGTAGACTGAATAGTGCCAACTTGTGAAACATCTGTGAATTGGAACATTCCACTGGTCAGTGCCCAAAACTACCCATACTGAAAGCAGTGCCTAAGGAATCAAGTGAGGATGTCCAATATTCCTACTTCATCGGATCGAAGAGACCATGGAAGCCATGACCTAAGGGTATGCCTCTAGATTTTTCCTCTTTTAATCCTTGGAATAATGTTTATAATGGGCAACAATTTTCATGGCCATATCCTACTCCTTCCTCAGCACAATTTCCTTCACCATGGAACCAGTGGCCTTCCTGTCCACCAATGAAATATCTTCCATCACAATATTATCCTTGGAGTCATAATTGGATACGTAATGGCTAAGTTCCAACGCCCTTTGCACTACCAATGCAACAACAGTTACAAATGGCTCCTCTTCAAACTCCTGCACCTCCCGTCTGACCCCAATTACCTGTGCAACCTAATCCCAATTTGAATAATAAGGTAGCTCAGAGCATAGACGCCCCAGTTACTTTACAAACTTAGATTATCACTCCTATTGGGCTTATCGAGGTTTCACTTCGATCGGGAAAATTAATCAGACTAGATCATACTACCATCATTATCGAGGAAGAATGTGAGTCACCTAGAAAGGACATAGTCGGTTCTGAAACAACTGTTACACCTATAACAGCTGATACAACACCTGCTGTTACACCTATAGTAGCCAACTTAGGAAAGCCTGATGTTTCTAGATCAACCAACCCGAGTAGGGCTAGTGAATCTGTGACAGATAACTCAGTTGTTAGGGTTCAGGATCCTCCATGCCCTCAACGATTAATTGAAACCGAGCCAGCCTCACAAACTGAATCTAAGTTTCTCAAGAATTACAAAATTTGTATGTGCAGATTCCACTGTTACAAGCTGTTACGTAGGTAAATCCTCTCTATGGATAGAGATGATCCAACTAGCCCTAGGGTGGGTCTAGAAACAAAGGGAAACACAAAAGTGTTGCTTCCTAGTTAATGAATGAACAAGAGACATGGTAGATCAACCTACCTCGAATCCAATGCTATCGTTGTTGTGGAAAGAGTAGTAGCCTCTTGCTCCTGCCTTGGAAAATCACAATCCGTTCGCTGTTACACCTAGATACCTGCACATAGAACGAGAAACAAGAACAACATCCGACATCATAGCTTCACTCATAACTATTAACCAGTCAAAGAGGGTTAAATATATCATATTACACAAACATCATAACACAATAGTGGAACCAAACAGTAGTCATGTATATAAATGAATAGAAGGAAGAGTTACAATCGATGTTTGACATCATAGTCTCCTCCAGCGAGGTTCAGGCGAAGCACATCTCAGATGTTCGTCAGCGATTTCGGATGGGGTGATCACATAGACTCAAGATCTCCTCAACATAATTCCCTCTATCTATCTTCTCTAGTTATTCAGCTATAGTATCAGTTCTCCAAGTTCAGCTATCTTGTACTAAGAGAGATAACTTCTTTTATAGAGGAAAAGGAGTAGGTTGGGATCTGTAAGGTGGGAGGGAGTCCTATCCTTTAGGAAAGTTCCAAGGAAGGTGGAAACTACTAACTAAAGGAGGGATTATGTGGTTGTTTCAGTTCAACCACTCGCAATGACTCATCCTTGAGGTGGTTGGAATGGAACCTCCGCCTATATTGTTTAAAAAAATTCGATAAGTAGCTTGGCGCGAGTGTTTAACTGCGACAGAGCACTAAATCGCACGGGCTCAGTGTTAATTTTCTAGCTCGGCGCAAGAGTGTAGCTGGCTACTCATGCCAAGGAAAGAACAAAGGTTTTTACAGTCCTATTCATGGAATTGTCAACGAGAGGAATGCTACTCTCATGCAAATGAATGTAGTGATGGTTTTTGCAAGGCATGACACTGCTTATTGGTCATAGAAATGACCCTCCAATGGGAGAGATGGGGATTGCAAGGATAGTGAAAAAATGATGTGTAACACAAGCTCTTAAGGAATTACCTATATATGCCAAAACAATGAGAGATATGTGTGTCAAAAATCTTGGAAGGAAACCAAGAGACCCTAATACTATCCATGTTATGGGGAAACTGTTTGAACTAATGATTGATCAACCTTTGTTGACTAAGTATAATAACCCAAGGAATCCTACAGTGGCTGTCCATATTGATGACCAACCCATAACTAACACGCTGATTTATTTAGGGGTAGCCATTAATGTAATGACCAAAGATATTTTTATCTCCCTTGACTTCATGGACTTAGACTACACCTACAGTGCTTGAATTAGAAGATAGATCCTGTGTCAAGCCTGAGGGAATGATAGAAGATGTGGTAATCACTGTAGCTTCTTGGAATTACCCGGTTGATTTTTTCAATTTACAAACTAAATCCAACCTAGGGGGTCATACTTTAATATTGGGGAGACAATGGCTAACCACTGTAGATGCATATATCGGATGTAGATCCGAATATTTGGTTTTCTCAGATGGGCAGACCACTAAGAACCTAAACCTTTACCTACCAACGAAACTGCATATGGATTTGAATAGTCCTTGGTGGGACGAATTTGAAACTGAATCTGATTTTTCCCTACCTCTCCTCACACTTGGAAAAGAAAAATACTTTAAGGATGAAATTGAAGATGACATTATTAATGGATTTATTGGAAATTCACTCTCTGTTGCCTCTATTAGAGATCCAGGAGAAGAAGATGAGTTAGGTGACATAAATATTGAAAATTTGAAAACTACTCTGCATACTGACAAAAGTCCTATTGAGATTGAGCAAGGGGAATATTTAAACATTAATCCTAACTTGACTACTGAACATAACATATTTTTGATACAACTCTTATAGAAATATAAGAAGGATTTTGCATGGGACTATACTGATATGAAAGGAATCCACTCTGGCCTATGCACTCATTTCATTTACCTTAATGAGGGCTGCAAAATAGTTAGATAACCGCAACGCCGAATAAATCTTGTAATTAAGGAGATAATGAAAGAGGAATTGCAGAAACCCCTTAATGCTAATTTCATCTACCCCATTTCTAAAAGTCAGTGGGTATTTCCGCTTTTCACTGTTCTGAAAAAGAATGACAAGTGGAGATTCTGTGTAGACTATAGAAAACTTAACAAGGCCACCCAAAAGGACCATTTCCCTTTACCATTCATTGACCAGGTCCTGGATACTCTCTCTGGGAAATTTTTTTTTTCATTTTTGGACGGGTTCAGTGGCTATAATCAAATACAGATTGCCCAGGAAGACCAAGACCAGACAACCTTTACCTGCCCATCAAGTACCTTTGCATACAGAGTCCTTCCTTTTCATCTCTGCAATGTGCCAACAAATTTTCAAAGGGAAATATTTGGTATCTTTTCGGATCTCTTGAATGTCTGTCTAGAAATTTTCATGGATGAATTTACACCCTATGGGGGTGCCTTTGAAACAACATTAGTTAATTTGGAAAATGTACTAGAACATTGTGAACAAACTAATGTTTCTTTGAGCACATAGAAGTGCCACATGATGATGACCGAGGGGATTTTGCTGGGACATTCCATTTTGGCAGATGGAATCAAGGTAGACCCTGCAAAAATTGAGGTAATCTCTAGAATCCCAACTTCTAGAACTCAAAAAGAGGTATGTAGTTTTCTGGGACATGCACGGCACTATAGGAGATTTATAGAAAAATTTTCAAAGATTGCATCTCCTCTATTTTATTTTCTCATGAAAGATGTGGAATTTGTGTGGACAGGGGAGTTTGAGAAAGTCTTTTTGAAGTTAAAGAATTGTGTAACAACAATACCTGTTTTGCGAGGACCAAAATAGAGATTTCCATTCCATATCGCTACAGATGCATCTGACATAGATGTGGGTGTTGTTCTGGGGTAGCTGGAGGAAAAGAAACCTTATACCATTTATTACATCAACAAGAATTTAACTCCACCTAAGCTCAACTACACAGTGATCGAGAATGAATTCCTAGCAGTAGTGCATGCTATCAACAAATTTTGGCACTATATCACCAGATATCAATTATTTGTACACACTAACCATGCCGCAATTCGATTTTTAATGAATAAAACTATTAGCAATGGTAGAGTTCCACGATGGTTATTGCTATTACAAGAATTTGATATCACTCTCTTAGATAAACTTGGAAAAGATAATGTGGTTGCCAATTTTATTTCTAGGTTAACTGTAATATTCCTAAATTAGCATGCAACTAATGGGAATATTAAATTTTGATTTTTCTCTTAGATAGAGAAATAAGAGGGTACGGAGACCCATAAATCTCCTTAGTAGGAATAAAAGACACTCCTAGTGTGAATGGATGTCATATAAAAGATGGATTGGAGACCCTCAGGTGTGAAAAGGGGCTAGATCATGTTGAATAGGTCAATTTTGACCAAATCAACCAACGTTGTTATGGAGGAGTGCAATTAATGGTGGGACAACGCAGTTTTGGAGGGAGATTGATTGCCTGATGGTGGAAACCCTAATGAGTGGAACCAAGGTGAGAAGGCTCACATTGTTTATAATGAAGAGGATGGTAGCCATATGAGGTTATGTTATGATTATTATTTTGATATGTCTATTTAGACTTTTTCTCTCTTTAGGTGTTTAGCTAAGACTGTTGGTGCTATTTAGCATAGGGTGTTCCCAGTTGGGAATCCCACCTCTTTCCTTAAGAGGCCTCTTAGGATATTATTGATCTATCAGTTCCACATATCCAACATTCTGGCCAAGCTTCATTCTTCAACTACAATGAAATTTCTATTCATATCTGAGTTGTGTTGTAGGGTGTTGCAGTGGAGGGTTGAGAAACCCACTTTCTAAGCTAGTTTTTCAGAGGAGGAAGGATCCCTTGTCTTGGGAGATCAGCAGGGAGAGATTCTGAGTACATTTCAGATATTTGGCACTAGGCCAACTATTCCCATCATTTATAGAATATTTTTAGCTGGGAATTGCGTTATTTTGGAGGGCAATTTCAGAGGAGGATTTATTGGCTCTTTTAGAGCATTTTCCTGTAGGTGAAGGGTTCATCCTTTCATTGGAGGAGACCATTTGAAGATATCTACATCAGATCCATATGATTTCATCCTTCTATTTCATGAGCCTCAGTTTGCAATGACTCTTCAGTCCTAGGGTTGTACATCACCATTTGTATTTGGGTGTATTTCCGGAAACCCTTCTCGGGTTCTCTTGGAAAAGTGTCTAGAAGGCTAGATCTTCACTTCTAGCATTATTTGAGCTATATAATAGCAGATCTACATATATATATCTCTATGTAGAAATTTATGCCCTAAAACTACATTTTCTTAGCTCAGGGAATTTGTATGGCAGCAATTTCTCATGTGATGGCATAGTTTTCTTGTAGAGGCTTGTTTTGTATTGCTTGAGTGACTTTATCCTCAAGATATTGTGCCCATTATTTGCTGATATGTTTAATAATATGGCTGCAAATTTGTATGATATCATGTTGTGTTGATTTATTCATTATTATTTCCATTATTGTGTTCATGTATTACTGCTTCCCCATTTGGGAATACTACAGTGGTATTGGAGCATAATCTTGGCTCAGCCTGTGGATCTCAGCCATTATGCTATCAGAAGAATAAGAAGAAAGAGAAAGAGATCAGAATGGTGGAAAGAATGAGTTTTATCTCATATATTTTCATATCTAAGAAGGACCTCACCAAGGAGGTCAAGGAAAGGAAAATGGAGAAAGGGAGTGAAACCTCGCTAGGGTTTCAAGATGAGGAAGGTCCATGTACTTCCTATCAACAAAAGGAAGATCCAGTATTGCATAGAACTCCAAAGAAACATGCTATGTCATTTCCTTTGGAAGAAAATAGGCATGGATATGAAGGACACTTAGATCATGAGATTCTAAGTGAGTATCTTGCAGAATATAAGTCTCAACCTAGAGCTTTCAAGGAGAATCTAACTCTCCCACAATTCATTCAACTCAAAGAAGAAAGGAGACCTTGCAACAGTAGAAGAATAAAGGACAATAGATTCCTATTGTCTACCTTTGATGGGTCACCCTCATGCACAACAAAGACTTGGGGAATGGAGTTGGATGCAATTTTCTTGCTACATCCAGTAGTATAGAAATAAACTATTGATATTGCAGCACTGCACCTTGAGGGTGAAGCAAACATTTGGTGGTTCAGCCATTTGAGTCACGCAAAAATGACTGCATATGAAGATTTTACTCAAATTTTCATCAAGAAGTTTGATAAGAAGAAACCAAAGGAGAAGAAACTTTCACCGCCACTTGTTGCAGGAGCACTTGCATAAGGAGAAAGAACCCTTGCATCTTTTCCAAGTGGTCTTGATCTCTTGACATATGGGATCCCATGCACTATTATAGAGATGCATGAGGAGGAGGAGACTTGTACTAGCATTGATGCAGCCATGGGAGAGCAGCCATCATCATTAGTAGTTGGGGAAGCCATCACATTGGAAGGAAGAACCCTTGTAGTAGAACAAGATGTTCCCAAGCTTTACCAAGGTATGCACATGTTTCCACTTTCTATTATTTAAGCACATCATATGGAGGATTGTGGGGATGGACTTCCTCATGACCTAGGGTCAAGGTACAGTGATGATTTGGAGTAGTAGACTATCACTACACTGAGCAACCTTTATTTTTTCAAGGAGGAGATATACAGTCATCCTAGTGCATTATTGTTGAGCTGCACACAACTCTTGGGGTTGGAGTGTAGATTTTTGCATTAGGGGAATTTTGAGGTCTAAAATGGGCCTCCTAAGAAAAATGTACAACCAAAAAAACTTTATGAGAACCAATAGGATTCAACATGATTATTTCAATGATGGGGGATGATTCACCATTTTTTATGTAAAAGGGTAAAATGATTAAAAAATAATAAAATAATAAAAATACTTTTTTTAACTCGTATTTTCAACTTATATCCCAAATTGTTTACTCAAATTTCAAGTGGGAGTACTCATTGGATGCAAAATTTAATTTCTCATCCAATGAGTACCCATGTTGCATACTTTCGATGGACCATAACACATGAAAAATGAGGAATACATAAAAAACGTGATTGACATCACGTTTTTTATGTATTCCTCATTTTTTGTGTATTATGGTCCATCTAAAGTATGCAACATGGGTACTCCTTCGATGAGGAATTAAAATTTTCATCCAACAAGTACCTCGACTCAAAATTTGATTAAAAATTTTGGGAGATAAGTTGAAAATATGAGTTGAAAAAGTATTTTTTTTCTTTTTTCCCTCTAAAATTTGATGTTGTAATCAAATCTTATTTTATTATTTCCACTATTATTTTATAATTTCCTTAGGAGGCCCATTTTAGACCTCAAAATTCCCCTAATGGAGGATGGGATGAGTATTTTCTTGAAAAATGCAATGAAGAACTATGTGTTCAACACTGAGCATGATCTTGAGACAACATATGCACCATTATGGAGATCAGCAGCGCTGGCATTGAGCAACAGTGATGAGTTGGTGGCCCAACCATTGTTGAAGCATTCCAATGACCTTTCTAGATGTATAGCGGAGGATAGGCAGATGGTTGAAGATGGACATCTTTTGATGGATAATATCTTCCATTATGATGATGGATACTTCTTGATGAGAATTTCACATTTTGATGAGAAGTTTTTTCCTACACCTTATTTGGATCCTTATGGGATCAACTTGGTCATTTATGAGTGGTCTTCATTTGGAGATCTCTGGGATATTGCATTTCAACATCCCATGAAATGAAAAAATAGAAATCTGATTTGGGAGGATGGTATTCCCCATTGGAGGGATGCCAATTTTGAGCATGAGGATAGAAACTCACCATTGGTTGGATGAGTGATGTTGAGGAGCAAGAGGCTAGGAAGCCACTTGCATATCTTTGACACAGAGCAGCAGAAAGCAAGGCTGCATTGGTTACTCTTGAAAAGAGTTTGGTCATCATATGACACAATCTATTTCAAAGAGTAGGTTGGTGGATGGAGCATGGAATGGCACTTACATCATATGGAAGCAAGGAGTTTGGGTATATTGGAGTGATGTGATATCTTTCATGTCAACCATCATGTTGTTGCTCCATAGTTTATATGGTGAGGGTGTGGGGAGGCAATAAGAGTTTTTGTTTCTTTGGTTGTCCTTGGGAGAGTGTGGACTGAATTTCTTCCATAATTTGCATAATGTTGTAGGAATAGGAGATGGAACTATCATGGTGCAAGGGGCTACTCCTTAGCCTTGGAGGATCAGGAGGGACTTCCATTTTGGAAGGAATCCCCCACATATTGCAACATTATTATTGATGGCTTTGACATGTGGTATGTCGAAGGATGGAGCTATGAGATGACATAAGCCTTATTAAAAAGGCCAATAGTGCTATCACTTGGGAGCTGGGATTTATTGATGAGGTGTTCCTAGGATCACTTCACATATGATGCACTTGATTGAAAATTAGGAGATGAGAGTGATGGAGTAGTGGATGGAGACATCTATTACCATGATATGATCTTCTTGACTTGGATATCCAAGCATAAGAAGAATGATTTGCATGCAACACATGGTTTATTCCTTCTCATGGAGATATTTCATATCACTATGGAAGACTCATTCATAGATCTTATTATCATCTTGCTCTCAATACATGGTAAGAATGATGTTTTTGCATTTATTGATTATCTAACATAGTATTTGCATTCTCTTACCATCTCTGTACAATGCATTGCTCGACAAGAGGGCAAGCCTCTCTTTGGGCTTCATGGTCATTTTGGGACCAACATCTATGATGGTGATAGCCATTTCTTGTATGGCTTTGGGAAAGTGTTGTACTATTTCCTGTATGCTCAGTTGATATACAATGCCATTTACTGTTTACTAGTAGATGAGATGACATGCACAACTAGAAAAGTGTTTGGAGTCAACTTGCCACATCATATTCTGAAATTGCAATTGGTAAAAATGCACTATAACTACTTAAGAAACTATTGGTACCTTCTAGAAACATGTAAAACCTTTAGTATTTCTCTCATTTGGATTCCATATGATGATAGTGTCAAATTCATTTTGTATGGAATGATTTGGGAAATAGCCAAAGAGTGGGAATTTGAAGATCCTATTTCCTTTTTGCTTCATGAAGGCAACATTCTTGCAACTCATATTTAGAAGTAGCTCTACACTTATCATAAGTGGAGAGAGAAAAAATGTGGGATGGAAAATTTGATCCATCATGTTCAGCTATGTAGCCCACCTTCTTTGTAGGATCCTAAGGTGGAGGAGATGTTTCATGAGTGGCCATGTTGGAGGGTGACTCAATGTTTGTGGATAATAGCTTGGGGATGGAGGCTTCACATGGGAATGATAGTTCCCAATATATTTCAGATTCCATGCCTCAAGAAGGCCTCTAGACCACTTATAGTTGCTTCCATGGGTATTCCAGTTGTTCACGATGAAAGCCATTTGGATTTTTCACCAAAGGCATACTTATACACTTGGCAGGAGAAACTTGGAGACTTATTGATGAGACAACATTTTGTTCATTTGGGGAACTTATCATATGAGGATGTTACAGGAGGAAGAGGAGAGGCTCTTTAGTTATATCCTTGTAGTTGCTTAAGGACAAGAAACATTTGGGAGGGGAGGAATGTAATATTCGTAAATTAGCATGCAACTAATGGGAATATGAAATTTTAATTTTGCTCTTAGATAGAGAAATAAGAGGGTATGGAGACCCATAAATCTCCTTAGTAGGAATAAAAGACACTCCTAGTGTGAATGGAGGTCATATAAAAGATGTATTGGAGACCCTTAGGTGTGAAAAGGGGCTGGAGCATGTTGAATAGGTCAAGTTTGACCAAATCAAACAATGATGTTATGGAGGAGTGGCATTAATGGTGGGACAATGCAGTTTTGGAGGGAGATTGATTGCATGATGGTGGAAACCCTAATGAGTGGGACCCAAAGTGAGAAGGCTCACATTGTTTATAAGGAAGAAGATGGCAGCCATATAAGGTTATGTTATGATTATTATTTTTATATGTATTTTTAGACTTTTTCTCTCTTCAGCTATTTAGCTAAGATTGTTGGTGCTGTTTCGCACAGGGTGTTCCCGGTCAGGAATCCAACCTCTTTCCTTGAGAGGGATCTTGGGAGAGAATTGATCTAACATTTCCACATATCTGAAATTTAGGCCAAGCTCCAGTCTTCAACTACAGTGTAGTTTTTGTTCAGATCAGAGTTGTGTTGTAGGGTATTGTAGTGGAGGGTTGAGAAACCCACTTTCTGAGCTAGTTTTTCATAGCAGGAAGGATTCCTTCTCTTGGGAGATTAGCAAGGAGGGATTCTGAGCACATTTCAGATCTTTGGCACCAGGCCAACCTATTCCCCTCATTTACAACGTAGTTTTAGCTGGGAATTGCGTTATTTTGGAGGGCTGTTTCAGAGGAGGATCTATTGGCTCTTTTAAAGCGTTTTCCTGTAGGTGAAGGGTTCATCCTTTCATTGGAGGAGATCCTTTGAGGAGATATACATCAGTTCCATATTATTTCATCCATATATTTAATGAGATTTAGTTCATAGTGACTCTTCAGTCCTAGGGTTGTAAATCACCATTTGTATTTGGGTGTATTTCTGGAAACCCTTCCTAGGTTCTCTTGGAAAAGTGTCTAGGAGGCTAGATATTCACTCCTAGCATTATTTGAGCTATATAATAACAAATCTACATTGATATATCTTTATGCAGCTATTTATGCCCTAAAACTACACTGTCTTAGCTCAAGGAATTTGAATGGAAGCTATTTCTCACGTGATGGCATATTTTTCTTGTAGAGGCTTGTTTTGTATTGCTTGAGTGACTTGATCCTCAAGATCTCGTGCTCATTATTTTTTGATATGTTTAATAAGATGGCTATACATTTGTCTCATATCATGTTGTGTTTATTTATTCACTATTCTTTCCATTATTGTTTTCATGTATTGCTGCTTCCCCATTTGGAAATATTACATTAACTATAGGTGATAACTGCACTCCTACTAAGGATTCTTTTCCAGATGAATATATTTTTTCCATATCTACTTACTAACCATGGTGTGCATATATAGCCAAATATCTTTCTGCAAGAAAATTCCCACATCATTTATCTTCCAAATAAATGAGGAAGATCATACACATAGTGCTACTTACTCCTGGATATAGGGAAATCTCTATCACACGAGACCAGACTTTCAAATTTGGCATTATGTTAGAGAAGATGAGGCCTTTGATATATTGAAGGCTTGTCATTAGGAACCCTATGGAGGGCACTTTGTGGACAAGAGAACGAGGTATAAAGTACTCTCAACGGGGTTCTACTAGCCAACTATATTCCAAGATGCCAAGAATTTTTTTAAGAGATGTGATAGTTGCCAAAGGATGGGCCAACCTCTGAAATCAAATGAGATTCCGTTACAACCTCAGAAAGTGAGAGAGCCATTTGAGAAATGTGCCCTTTTGTAGGGCCAATTAATCCTTCATCACAACAAATATAATACATATTGGTCGGCACCGACTACGTCACAAAGTGGGTCGAAGCAAAGGCGCTAACTAGAGCTACAAAGCAGGCTATTTCAGACTTCTTGTTCGAAGACATTTTTGTTCGCTTCAGTATACCCAGGGAGATAGTGACAAATGGGGGGCCTAAATTTACATCTCATTTGATCCAGAAACTGGTTGAGAAATATGGAATTCATCATAGGATCACTTCACCTTATCACCCACAAGAAAATGGCCAAGTGGAGAGCACCAACAAAGTTATCAAGGGAATTTTAACAAAAACAGTAGCTAGTCATCGAAGAAATTGGGGCGAAAAACTTCCAAAGGTGTTGTGGGCTTACAGAAAAACATGGAGGAATACTACAGGCTTTTCACTATATGAATTGATGTATGGTAAGAATCCTTTATTACCCATAGAGTTTGAAATAAAGACATTGAGAACATCATTACAGGTCAATATAGATTTATGCACAATGCAAAGACAAAGACTGAACCAAATCAATGAGTTGGAAGAGAAACGACTGGCTGCAATTTAGCAGACATAGATCATTCGACATCAAAGAGCTAGATGGCATGATAGGTTGATTAAGAAGAATCCATTTAGAAAGGAGATTGGTCTCTCTTGTATGATTCAATATTTAAGGATTTTAAAGGCAAGCTCTACACCAGATGGCTAGCTCCTTACGAAGTAGACACGGTCTTGGAAAACGGGACTATACAATTGGTTACCATTGATAGTAGTAAGACACTGTTTCTGGTTAATAGGCACCATCTGAGGTTATATCATCAACCTGCTTCGAAGGAATCATTTGTTAACATTGTCACAGACTCTGATATTTATGTTACAACAATAGGGGAATGCTCCCCCCTGTAGGCTGAAATTTTAAATTCCAATAAGTGTAGCAGCTGAAAACCACTTTTTTGGCAGCTGTTACACCTATTTAAAATAATAATAATAATAATAAAAGTAACAATAAAAATCTGATTGTGAAAACCTCTTTTCAGGGTGCAGTCAGACAATTTGTAATAATTGAAAACCACTTATGTGGCGGCTATTACACCCATTTTTTTTCCCTTTTTCAAAACATCATCCATCCTTCCCGACATATTTTACAAGATGATGTTACTCATTTGTTTCTTTCCTGTACCTCTTTTTCCTAATTATCTTGTTTTTGAAGAATAACATAGTGGCTTTCTTGGCTATTACACATGTAACAACTGACAGCCGTGAAAATTGTTTCCTATCTCGTCACTCTCTTGGCATGCAGCAATAATGACAACGGTCTAGCATGACCACCACGACCATTGGAAGCATTTATGCCATCACATTAAAATTCATCCTTCACATCGTCGCAGGTACATCATTTAAAAAGGTAACATCATCATTTAATAATTTGGTGATTAATGGAAAGTTATGACATTCCCGTGATGGCCATGGGCGGCCGTCACCATTAAATCTGGAGGGGGGGGGGGGGTTAAATATTGTAATAATTACAAGAAATCCATATAATTGAAACCTACATTAACCCAGCATGCATCAAATTAAATAGCACGATAATCAATTATGACCAAATCCAACCAGAAAAGGAATTTGTACTTAAAGCCCGTTATTTTCCATAATTAGATATTAATGTAGGAATATGAAAAGTACGATTTAGTAATTCGAAAATATCGTCACCTCTCATCACCTCCCTTAGCTTAAGTCTTGTATCCTCGTCCGAAATTCTTAATCTGGGATAAGCAGAGCATAGTGTTGAGAGAGAACAAGAAATGTGATGATATTAGGTTGTTCGAGCTTAAGAAGTGATTCACAAGTAATAGCAAGATGGGAGGAGCAGCAGTAAGACATGAGCCAGACTCCATTGAACCTTCGTAGAAATGTCCGGAAGCTTATT
This sequence comes from Pinus albicaulis, assembly GCA_034641835.2. Taxonomy (NCBI): domain Eukaryota; kingdom Viridiplantae; phylum Streptophyta; class Pinopsida; order Pinales; family Pinaceae; genus Pinus; species Pinus albicaulis. The sequence continues at coordinate 163,407 of JAXQQM020083432.1, forward strand.
AGGTATTTAGGGACGCCGGGTGGCTTGAATATTTTTAGAGGTTGGAAGGCTCGAATGAGGCTATTGCAATTGAATTAACTAAGAATTTGAATGACCACTAAACCTAAGTTAGGGGCCTGCAAATTGAAGGAAAAAAATAAGTGATTGCCTGAGTGATCACATTTCTAGTTGAAGGATGAAGATGGTTCAACAGGAAAGTTAATGACCCTTCTTTGAAGGAATAATTTCTTCAAGGTTAGGAAAGGCTGGAAAAGAAGGGAAGGGGGGTTGACAGATTATCACTCCCCCATCCATGGGTAGATGTTTCTCTGGGTCTGATACATTACATTAATTGCAAGGGAAGATCCACAATTGTCTTCAATTACCATTTCCATCTGCTAAATCATATTTGGCACCAGCAAAAGATCAACCTCCCATTTTTCCTATTGGGAAACATTAGGCATATGGTTGCGGCAGTTAAGATGACAACACATCCCGAAGCTTGTGTGACCAAACATGGACTTATCAAATTGATTGTGATTGATGCCCTAAGCCAGAAGGGAAGGGGCTAGGAAGAATTTAAACATAAAAGGCCTAGGAAAAGCCAGATAAAATAGGTTGAGCCTTCGGAAGGAAGTCATGCAGAAGCTAAAGTCCAAACCTGGCTCGTCAGGGTTAGAATTGGAAAAGAACCAACTGACTAGCTGATTGGAGACATACAGCCAAAAGAGAGGGTGAGAGTTAGCTTTCCAACGGAACCATTTCCCACACTTGAGAAGCAAAAAGAAGTAGAAGGATCAGAAGAAGAAGGAAAAGAACCCTACTCGTCAAGTAAGGAAAAAAATCATGTTCTGCTTTTAGAACTTGAAATTTTAAGAAAATAAAATGAACCGTTGAAACAAATATTAGCTGAGGGGAAGGAAATTTTAGTATTTGTATGCACATCATGTTCCCAAGGATTAACAATAGCAAGGTATAAGGTCCATGGGGAAAAAACCAGCTCAATGAAAACATAAACAAAACTTCAGGAGGTTGTCCCACAAGAACCTACTAAGGACACTGATGTTACACAAGAACCAATAGTCAAAGCAGACCCTCCTGTAGTAATCGACCTAGAATCCGATACAAAAGAACCTATGGAGGCCACTGTTGTTATAGAATAACTACCAATGGGCACAGAGGCTAGCCTTGGTGAAAATAAAGGGGTTGATATAAAAGAACCCACTGATGAAGCTGCTATTGCATAAGAACCAGTAGTAGAGGCAGAGAAGACCCACCCAACATAGGATGTTACACCCACTATTGATATTGATGTTGAATGTAGAGGAGCATCGAGTCCCGCCATGGGATGGAGTTCTAAGAAAAATTTGTTGATTTTCAAATTGCAGAAATGGAAACATGAGGTAATCTCCCTTCGGGAGGGGGTGAACTCAATGAAAGAAAATTGGAAGGAGATAAGTGATTTATAAGAAAAATGGATGAAGGAAGAACTGAATAGAGGTTGGGAACAGTGTAAGCAGAAGGAATCCGTAAAGAAGCAGAAGGAACAATTGATGTTGTTACAGCAGTAGGTTCAGGATATGACTGTGGATAAGCAAAAACTCCATGAGCTTGCCCTCAATTTATTGGGTTAAGGCGAACTTCCCCATATTACCCCATTTTCCTATGGGAACACTATTACCTATTTCTGTTAAAAGCCGTCATGGAGAACAGGCCCTATATGGGTTCTTCCACCCACACATTTTTACATGTCTTTCATGCCTCTGATTTTGACAAACTAAGCCTGATGTGCGAGTTATTTTTGCACAATATCATTTACGAGAACACAAGTATGCAAATGGTAGTGACTATATTCTCCTATATGGGGGATTTTCAGTTACGAGCCTTCATTTATGAGGAATCATATTTAGTGGCATCTATCCACAAAATCTATGTATGCCATTGAAGAAAAAACAACAATATGGATCCGGGCAGAACCAGGATGGGCTGCCGAATTAAGGTGGGAATTTAGAAGGATTCTAAGCACTCCTGGGGTAAGGGAACCTGCGTCTGCTTACGAAAGAAGGATTTTGGACTTTTTCCTTAATCCATTTTCATTAATGAAGAGTCGATCCCTGACTAGGTGTCTGAAGCATAAAAAAGCCAGCAGTGTTGAGCTGTTGGATGGGGGCCTGTTTGCATTTCATAACTTTGTGGTAGCTATTACACATGTACCAGCGTATGCCCAGGTAATACAAACCCTTGGCACTTCTTGGTTTGGCCTAAGATTTAAATTCCCTTTGATATGGCTACCAATAGAGGATTACCAGGTTCATTATGAACTGAGAAAATATGAAGCAGAGTCTTATATACGACAGTTGATGGCTACTCAAGGGTATAGGTTTCCAAATGAAGACATAGTTGACTCCTATGAATTAAATGACCTACACAGGAGATATTCTTATGGGAGATGATACTTTTTCATGAGGACTTACAAGTGATTCAGCTGGGGGGAGATTTTGTTTGCCATTTTTGTACTTATTTCCTACATCTGTTTCCCCCATTTTTACCTTGTAACCTCAAACCTTGGGACTACCTTTGCCTTTTTCCCTTATTTTCTATCTTAAATGGTGCCATTTTACCTTATTTCATTATATTTTTGTTTCATTGATTATTATCATGTATCATTTACTTTTTTTGACTAACTGGGATTAATGTTGGAAGAAGTTCTCTGGTCTTTTGTTGTCCTTCCAGATGTTATTTTTAGATTAAAAGATCTAGAGCATGAGGCATATGGAAGAAGTTGAAAGTTTGTTGTTACATCATGGTGATGTTACAGACCCGATATATAAGATGCTGTTACAACTGTATTGCTGACTGGATATCATCAACTTCTTGATGCCGACCTGTCCTCAAATGCTTTTATGCTACAACTTTCATTTTCCACGATAGTTGTAGAAGACATTACATATTGTATTCTTCCAGTCATAATTTTTATTAAGGAAGTGGTTCTAAATATATGTATCTTATTTTGATCAACATGAGAATCATAAGGTTTTCATGACTGATCTGTTCCTCGTTTTTATGAACATGTAACGATTATATAAATATCAACCCTTGAGGTCAAGGGGTTAGTGAAGAAAAATATTACTTTTGGCTTAGTAATTTTGGTCACATTAATACAAATATATCACGTTGCTGCTATTACATGTGTTGTCTGGTTTAATTTCCATTTAGTTTCTATCTCTTCCTACGCCCTGCTAGGGAGGAAGGGCCGTCCTCTTTAGCAGGGACTGCAGTGGTTAAAGTAGATATAATATATTTATTATTTTCTTTACATATTGGTGGAAGTGTTGTTTTTATTGTTTTGGATGTAAGTAGATCTACTTCAGATTCAATATTATTATGTTTTTACACATATGTGATTAGAAGTACCATCTGGTGTAATTTTTGTGTGCCACTCTAGGTATCATTTAATTGAGGCATGATTACATTCTCGTAGATTATTTTTATTCCCGCACGAGAGATAATTTTTAGGAATAGATTCAGCAAGGGTTCCTCTTTATTTTTATTTTGATTTCGGTTTGATGTTTCAGCACAGACAGTGCAACTGTCATTGAGATAAAAGATGTTCCTGGATTGATAATTTATGTGTACCATCTTAGTCATTTAATAGTGATTAATATAGTCCAACACCGATAGGGATCAATTTCGTTTCTATAGAGATTATTTGGCCATCGCTGTGCCCAATATTATGCACAGATTGTGTTCGTGGTGTGATATTTTTAAAATTCTAGGTCAACACTGAAATGAAAAATTCAATATATTGTAGAAGTATGTGCAGATGTCGAAGCAATTTTTTTGTAAGTTCTGTCACTCGGTAGGGGATGATGACAAGAAATGATGCAGTTATGATTTAATGATGGATTAAACTATGGATGCATACACAATTCAATTTTAAGGGTATGCACATGAAGACAACGGTTCACTTGCAGGGTGCAAGGGATTTCAAAGTTGAGGATGTCAGTGAGGAGGAGGCGCTGGTCGAGGACGTGGTCAAATCATATGTTACAACTACTATTGGAGTGTGTTTGGTGCATGTATGTAAAAAATCACACCAACTTAAGCGGTGTGGTCTACCCACATAAGTTATTGGTAATAGGCAGAAAAAGATGTGGAGTCAAGAAAGTTAGTGGAACAAGCTAGAATCATAAGCATACCAGATAGAGAAATAGCATGCATATATAAACTAAAACTAAACTAAAAACTAATAAAAATAAACAAGAGCTCTAAAAAGATTCAAATGACAACAATAATACAAACGGTGGCTCTAGGTCCCTCTTATTGAGCGCTGATAGTAATAAGAGTGAAACTTTACCCTCTTGCCAAAGGGCCCCTAGAACATGGGTTCTAAGTCCCGATGCAAGGATGTTTTTATCCCAAGCTTGCCTCGGTGTATTCTCCCTCTCTCTCTACTGATGCAGGAGCATCTATCGCCCCTTAATTAAAGAGGAATCCGAAGTAGAGCGAGGAAGACATGGACAGTCGAGCTGAACGAAGGGAGGAAAATCTGCTCTAAAACAGATTTAAAGAGGATTTGATGGATATTGTTATCTGCGTGCATGTATTTTGGAGAGTTTTCGTTGGAGAAAAATAAGGAGAGGATCGGATCGATCCTTCCTATCTAAGGCTTTTTATATAAATGTAATGTGATAGGGGTGTGAAAAAAATATATCTGTTTTGTGAGGAAATTGTGAGTGAGCAAGATGTAGTCGAGCGTGAGCTCGTTTCTAAGGCTGAAAGGCCTTAATTTGTAGTTGTTTTGTATAATATATAAAAGCCTATTCGAGTGTGAATTGTATATGCAATGAGTGTTTTATAATTGAGTTAATTCCATGTCATGAGCTTGTTGATCGACCATCGATCACTTGAGGATCGATGGTGATCTAACTATCGTGTATATGTGATATATGATTGTTTGTTGAAGACAGCATGCAGCGCGAAGGAAGATCAAGTGATTGGAATCGATCGGAATAAAGAAGGCGTTCCATACAACAATGGATCCGAATGAGAAATGTTATATAATGGTTTTAAAGGTGAATCGGCGCTGTAGAATTGACCATAATTAAAATACCATTCAATCCTGTCGAGTTCCGATCTTTGATCAGTCGGATTGGAACTTTGGATCGTGGAAAAGTGAGGGCGGTGTTGAAATAGCCGATTTGTGATTGCCAATAAATCGGCGATCGGAGGTTATGGTGATCGGATCGGAGCAGTAGAGAACGTGTTGAATCGGAGTTGTTAAATCGACTTAGACGATGGCATTTTGTGAAACTGAGTTAAATCCATTGGGTAAAATCCAGAACTGTTTATACATGTGCTAAATGTCTGAGATCGACTTCGAATGTTAATACAGAAGAAGGCGTTAAGGATGTGAATCGTGTGGAAGATTTTGGTTATCTACAGCAACTGTATTTAACTGTGGGATGGAGCGCTGGTAGATTAAGGGTGATTTCAATCGATATGCAATGTTGATTGGTATTTCATATTGTTATACGTTGATTGGTGTGAGTTAAATGTGCAGTGATTGTAAATGGCGTTCAAACGCTGTGTTTCTAGTGAATTAAAGGGATGGTTCGATATTTATAAAGATCCACATTTTAAAAGTTTAAAATGCTTCTGATTAGGCTTAGTGGGCCATAACCCACAGATCCAGGTTCGAATTTTATACATGCAAGGGGATTTTGGCTTACCCCAAGATCTCTTTGCGTCAAGTGGTATCAGAGCAGGGAAAGGATTTCCTGCAAGAAGGAAGAAGAATGCAAGGAGAAGGGGAAAGAGGTATAGTTGTGTTAAAGCTAGAGAGTTTATGGTCTTACTGTCATGAAGATGGCGGCAGCGGAGGGTGAGAAGATTTGCAGCAACCTAGAGCAAGGTGTGCTCAATTGGTTCCAAAGGAGAGAACCAGAAGGATGCCAAAAGACCGAGTGCGAAGGGCTTGGTGAGGTATCGTGTAACAGAGGGAGACTGTTACTGCAGAGGTTGGTTGCAGCTCACAGAAGATCATGAAGGCAGTTCCACTGAAGAAATATAGTGGGTAGAATTGCTAAGGACCAGGAGAAGTATATGACCAGGAAGTCATAAATTTTTTTTTTACCTCGGGAGTCTGATGAAGGAGCATCTATCGCCCCTTAATTAAAGAGGAATCCGAAGTAGAGCGAGGAAGACGTGGACAATCGAGCTGAACTAAGGGAGGAAAATCTGCTCTAAAACAGATTTAAAGAGGATTTGATGGATATTGTTATCTGCGTGCATGTATTTTGGAGAGTTTTCGTTGGAGAAAAATAAGGAGAGGATCGGATCGATCCTTCCTATCTAAGGCTTTTTATATAAATGTAATGTGATAGGGGTGTGAAAAAAATATATCTGTTTTGCGAGGAAATTGTGAGTGAGCAAGATGTAGTCGAGCGTGAGCTCGTTTCTAAGGCTGAAAGGCCTTAATTTGTAACTTTTTTGTATAATATATAAAATCCTGTTCGAGTGTGAATTGTATATGCAATGAGTGTTTTATAATTGAGTTAATTTCGTGTCATGAGCTTGTTGATCGACCATCGATCACTTGAGGATCGATGGCGATCTAACTATCGTGTATATGTGATATATGATTGTTTGTTGAAGACAGCATGCAGCGCGAAGGAAGATCAAGTGATTGGAATCGATCCGAATAAAGAAGGCGTTCCATACAATGATGGATCCGAATGAGAAATTTTATATAATGGTTTTAAAGGTGAATCGGCGCTATAGAATCGACCATAATTAAAATACCATTCAATCCTGTTGAGTTTCGATCTCCGATCAGTCGGATTGGAACTTTGGATCGTGGAAAAGTGAGGGAGGTGTTGAAATAGCAGATTTGTGATTTCCAATCAATCGGCAATCGAAGGTTATGGTGATCGGATCGGAGCAGCGGAGAACGTGTTGAATCGGAGTTGTTAAATCGACTTAGATGATGGAATTTTGTGAAACTGAGTTAAATCCATTGGGTAAAATCCATAACTGTTTATACATGTGCTGAATGTCTGAGATCGACTTCGAATGTTAATACAGAATAAGGCATTAAGGATGTGAATTGTGTGGAAGATTTGGGTTATCTACAGCAACTGTATTTAACTGTGGGACGGAGCGCTGGTAGATTAAGGGTGATTTCAATCGATATGCAATGTTGATTGATATTTCATATTGTTATATGTTGATTGGTGTGAGTTAAATGTGCAGTGATTGTAAATGGCGTTCAAACGCTGTGTTTCAAGTGAATTAAAGGGATGGTTCGATATTTATAAAGATCCACGTTTTAAAAGTTTAAAACACTTCCGATTAGGCTTAGTGGGCCATAACCCACAGGCCCAGGTTCAAATTTTATACATGCAAGGGGATTTTGGCTTACCCCAAGATCTCTTTGTGTCATCTACTATGTTGGCCTGAGCTTGTTGGATGTCCAAAAATCGAGTCCCCTCTATATTCAGCTCCAGATCACACACTATTGGTGTTGCTTGTGCAATTTTGACCAACATAACAATGTGTTCACCCATTCTTCATCTCATGGTGGCCTTATATAAGAGATTTCAAATCCTCCCCTCCCTTGCTTGGTACCAATTAGATGGTGACCCAAGAGAGGGGTATGATTCTTTTGTGTGCTTCAAATATTCCATTGCGTGCTAACCTGGTGTCTAAGGAGGCACTGGTGGCTATCCTTAGGCAGCTTCAAGTGAGGAATCACTTGTCCTTTGCTTTGTGTGCTCCCAGAAAGCGACATTTTCCATTCCCAGGATTGCACGCATTTCTGGCCATAAGGCGCGCAAAGGCACTCTTCACCAAGTATTATGCACGCAAAGAGAATTTAGGACTTGTTCAAATTTTATTTTCCTTAGACCTCAGAGATTTTTAAATAATTTTCAGATTCTTTAATGTCTTCCAGTCCTGTAAACCCTTCTACTTGACATTAAATAATGTCATCTTCTGTTGTACAATTTTCCAGTGTTAACAATCACCACCTAATGTGTGAGGTCTAGGAAGAACTGTATAGCTGAAATACATTATAGTTTCTTTTTTGTATCATGCATAGAGAGAGAGAGACTTATGTGAAGCTTGGTATTGAAAACACCTTGCACTGATTCCAAGAATGACCTTTTCCTAAGGGACCCTATAAGCAATATGATACAATACATATACAAATTTTCTACGATGCGGGCATGTCCCATGCTTGTGATGCTGTGTCTAGTTAAACAAATCTATTTTGACATATATATGTTCTGTCTGTATCACTGATGTGGTAGTGATCTGGTGGTTTCTAACGATGACTGTTGATGCCCTTAGGGGCATATTTTCTTTGAAAATAGGTGGAATATGGTACCCATATGCATAAAATTGGTATGGCATATAGTTTCACATTGTATGCATAGGTGCTTGCTGGGACCTTCCCATGTAAGAATTGCTGAAAGAGATGCTTATGGAGGCACGGGTCTTTGACAAATTTGATCAAAGTGAAATGGTTGTAAGGTATGATACCATCTTGACATGAAAGCTTTTGTTGTAGTTGAATGTCAGGAGGATCGATGACATATATGGGCAATGATGTCTCCCATAGTGCCACTCGAGGATGCCCCTTTTATGGAGAGGGGTAATCCAAGGTACCACTTCCTTTTTGGAGAATAGGTGTTGAAGTCGACAAAAAGGAAGCCTCAACCGGCCGAGGGGTCACCGACATGAGGGGTTAGGGACCTAGATGTGACGTGTTTAACATAGGAATTGTTGGTGAGGGGTGACTGAACAATGATGATGGGGATTTAGTGGCCCAAGTTCAGAGTATACTAAGCATCCTGACGACAGTCATAGTTATTTCTGATGGGGAAATCCCTGGGGTCAGTAGGAATTCTAGAGCGGGTATAAACTGGTTATGAATGTCATGGTGGCTTGTGCATGGGGGTGTAATACTTTGACCAAGGGTGTCTAGGGACTACTACCATGGGGGAAAAATATGGATGGGAGGGTGAAGGACGTAGTGCACCGTTCAAGGTCTTTGTACACTTACCAAAAGAATAAAATAATGGGTTTTTGTTTGTACAAAATACAGAGACAAGTACCCCAAAACATGAAAGTGTTCACTCACTGATGTTGTCAGGAAGGTGTTTTGCTGAGGGTAGGGGTCCCATTGGTTGGTCTCATGTGCAGGGTTGATGAAGCAGATGAAAAAGTATCACAAATGGGATTATGCTGGTGGAGGAATGGTAGGCCAAATGCTAAGCATGTTAATGCGCTTTTGATTTTCTTGTAAAACCTGATCGTCCAAGAAGGGGTTTCTAGCTTGTATGGTAAACTTGACCTTATGCATGGTGGATGGATGGGCATGAGGTGCTTCTCGGACTAAAGTCGTATGGCCATGGCATCAATTTTTTCGTGATGTATGGTCTACTTTGGGTGACGAGCGCCATGGAGGGGAGGCTCTACTGACCAATGAGGATGTTTATCATGTGTTGAGTGAGGTGATGATAAACACGATGGGATATGAGGACCCTATGGTTAATTTCTGATGGATAAATGATGTTAGGATATGCAGAGTTTACTGGGACTCTATCATGCTGGGGGTAGATGATCTGAAAATGGTCTGCATAACTTGTATGTATTTCAAGATCCTACCACTCAGTTTAAATTAAAATGATCTAGCTTGTACTTGACAATTTTGTGGAATTATTTACTTGAAAGTGGTGTATGAATTTTTTATTTTTTATGTGTCTTAAATTCATTTTTTATTTCTGTAATTTAACATGTATGAAAACAACATAATGTAGCAAATAATCATTCAAACACAACAACAATTTTAATCTAGGAGTTCACCCGAAATCTCATGGGCTACATCTCCTTTGAGCTTTGTCATCATGACTCAGCTCTTTGGGATTATGGTAATTTTTTTTTACAAAGTAAATACTTAATTAAAATGAATACAAAAATGATCCAAAGGACTTAAAATACCATAAATATCCCTCAATTGGCTGTCAAAACTCTGAAAAATAGCTTTAGGCTCTTGTTGACACGATTCCTTCTGTTAGTGCACTAAGCTACTATGAGCTTCTAAATGGCACAAACTCCCTCAGAATTCTGTTTCTGTCACTAAAAACACTACTTATATATCAAACACACACTAGAAATCAAATAACAATTGAAAAATTTCTCAAATTGGGCACTGCATTCCCAAATAGGCTATCCTCCATGTTTTTCCCAAGGCTTCCGAGAACTTCACATCAGATTTTCGAGCTCTATAAGTTCTCAAAATGCTATGAAAAAACTTCCATTGGTTCCAAAATGACTGAAATAGTCAATATAGAGTTTTTTTTCATCAAAAATAGCCTCCGACTGCTCTGGTTTTGCCTCAATCACCTATCGGCACCCGATGGCACTAAGGTCAAGGAAAAATTCTCTGCTGATTTTTCGACCTCTAAAAGCCTTTAACACTTGCTGAAACCTCTTTAAATAGATTCATAATGATTTTTTCAGTCAAGAATGACCACTGGTTCACTGTAACTAGTCTCAAACAACTCTTTCAAAGCCTTGCACTGCTGCTGGCAAAAGATGGCACTAATGACCCCCAGAACTGGATCAGTAGAATGATACCTACTCTGGAACTTTCAAGAGATGTTATGGATGGTTTGCAAGCTTTTCCTTCAAAAACAACTACCTCAAGTTAAACCATATTCTTTATCAAATATTATTGAAAGTCATGAGCTTTAAAAAAGAAGATGATAGAGGGCATACCTGTTGGCACTGAAAAAATAATTTTTTGGGAGTGCGAATGTGTGGCATCGCCTCTGTTCATCATGGAGTGATGGTCACAATGTAGCTTATGGTTTGGAGAAAGAACCTTCTAAACTATCATGATGGTCCTCCCAAGTTTTTGAAAAGGGCGATATATAGGTGGATATGGCCCTAATTCAGTTCATTTGTACTTGATGAGTTTTTGAGAGGTCAGAGGCTTCTGCGTAGCAGTTCTTGCCATTGTGGTCAGCCTGAGCACCAACGATTAGCGATATCATGCCCAGGTAACCTCCATGGTGTCCTACACCTTAATTTTTTCAGTTTGATGGTGCCGGGTTCCGTATAGACTGGGTTTGTACATATTCTGGGTGATTTTTTCCCTAGATTGTGCTCGTGATCAAGGCAAAGGTGCACTCTCCTTGTGCTCATTTTCTTTGGATAAGAACAGTAAAGCACTCTCTTCCCATTTTTTTGGCATGCCTGTGCAAAATACAGGTGTGTGCTAAGCGTGCCTTTCTGAGGTACAAGTGCCCAAAGCCGAGGTGAATAATATTTTGGTTTTTTGCCTATTTTTGTGTTTTTCTTTACTAATGGGTACCTGTTTTGATGAAAGGTTATTGTGGAGGGAGCAGGATTGGCCCAATCTCTGAAATGTGTTGGCTACTGATGTTGGGGCATGCCATCAGCTGGTGCAATGGGGGCTCCTGAAGTTTTCGGAGAATAAGCTTCTTCGGTCTCAGGACCGATTGCTATGCTACTTGATCCGACACTGGCACAGGAGGCACAACATGTTCGTGTTACGGGGGACAAAATTGGTCATCCATCTTGAGATGGATGTGTATATTGTAACCGGGTTACTGCCTCATGGTGAGGCACTAATATATATCCACTCCCTCTTGGGAAGGCAGATCTATAGAGGTTTCAGAGACGCCACTGCGGTGAGGCGCCTCTTACTGAGTGGTGCATCAACATTACATCCGTGACAGATTTGGCAGAGCGATCTGATCTAGCAGTGATTGTGCAACTCGTAGGGTCGTTGGCTCTACATTGGGCATCAGGCCCACAGGTTGGAGTACTGTGTTGGTTTAGGTCCATCCATTTTTATGACTTTTTTAATTTCTACTATGACGGGATGGTGTCGCAACTCAACAAGGTCCATAATGGATCTAAGTTTTTTGCATATGCTAGTATCTTGTGCAGCATTATGTACAAGAGGGTACTGTTACTGAGGCCAGTATTGGCGGGGCCTCCTAGGGGGCCACGAGAGCCTCGTATGAGGAGGTGGGCTTCGGTGATGCTGCGAGGCAGTGGTGGCATGGTGGGGCATTATTGAAATGCCATGACAGAGGCTTGGTTCAAGGCCAACCTACAGATGTTTTTACCATTCCCATATGCGAGGATGGATGTCCAGGGGGATCCAGACATGGGTCTCCATTTTGGTTATTCTTGGGGGCCTACAGGTATGTTGTGTATGTTTTCTACATTTACTTGAGTATATATGTACTTATGTGTTTTTCTAGTGACACTAACATCGTTTTGGTTACTCTTGCAGATGTTGGCGAGGTGGGTTGCCCCATGGCTCGGCTAGTTGGCCACGATCATCTACAGTGACCTAGGGGTGATCAGGGATGAGGTGCTGCTGGGGGACCTAGTGGTGGTGCTGACCCTTCAGGAGAGGGCAGCAGCTCAGCCGCTGTGGAGGATGTGGCTGAGCGGGCTCATGTTGACACAGTAGTAGCACTTGCGGATATAGCAGAGGCACATACCAAGGAGATGACTACTTGAGTGTCAACTCTTGAGGATGCCTGGGGTTAAGTGGACCGCCTGACCCAGGGGGTGCCTGCTCAAGGATTTATGGATGAATTTGAGGAGGTCTGGTTGGAGACCGTGATGGCCCGTGAAAGGGGCTATCGGCCCGTTCCACGTTGGGTGGCGATCTCGGTTATGACAACAACTCTAGTGGTGGCACCGAGAGTGGTTGTGGGTCCAGGTGCCCCTCCTGAGGGGGCACCACCCTAGAGTATAATTGTACATAGGGAAAATGCCCATTATGAGGATGCTTCCCTTATTTTTGACAACTTTTGTATATTTGGGCTAACAGTTGGGCCGGAAACACTATTTTTTTACTCAGACATATACATTGTGACATATATATATATATATATACATGAGAGATATTTTTTTCAGCTTTACGTGTTGTGTCACTTGTTTTGGTTTATGTATGATGTTATGTTGATGTATATTTATATTTTTAATTTTTTATGTATGATGGTTTATTCGAGATGCATTCCAGTTTAGGATATTGTTAGCTATGTGATCAACTATTTGGTTTTGACTCCTTGGTACATGTGTGAATGTGATATAGTCAAATTGTCTGCTTAATATTTTTGCACACAAATATTTTCTAAAGAGATGTGTATCTCTTGTCTCAAATGTTTGGTTTAAATACGACACTACTAACTGGGAATCGAGGTAGACATGCATATGGCATATGCCCTGATGGAGGGCATCGCACATAAGTCTGATGACGATGTCATATTCTGTTTGATTGTTTTTTGATGAACTGATGCACACACCGTTTGAGTATAGTAGTGATCGGTCAGGGTGGTAAATGACCTAGGCAGCCACAACTGATATTTGAGAGCATCGTGATGCTCTATCAACAAATCCGAAACAGGGTTCAGGTTGGTGATCCATGGTGGCACTTTGAGCGCTTTTAAATAAGTATTTTGGTCAAAAAATATTTTAGTGGTTGGGGTTGTGTACGTTCACTCTAGGGAAGCGCCGTTTTTTCCCTTATGGGTACAACTTCTTGAGGTAAAGGTCGTTGACGAGGTTGATGAGGCATTTTCCATTCAGTTCCATCAAGATGTATGCCCCCTATTAGAGGAAATGTTTGATTATGTCTGGTCCTTTCCACAAGGTTTTGAAAATTCCTGGCCCTAGGGATTATTTTGCTACATCATAGCAGAGGACTAGTTCTCCCTCGGTGAATGAGCGAGGGTTGATGTGGCGGTCAAATGATGATTTTACCATTTTCCTAAGGGTCTCTTTGTGTTGTAGCGACTGTTGTTGACTTTCATTAACAAGCTCTAGTTGTACTAGGCACTATTCTAGGGGCTGGGTATCATCAAGGAGTTTGATGGCAGCACGTAAATTTGGGACCGCATGGAAATCAATGCAAAAGCGCAAGGTACCTTAATCTTTTGTGACAGGAATAAGGTGGAACTCCTGGGACATGGGGGAAGAAGCAATCCTATTTCTGATTTGTGATGATATCAATTTTATATGGTGGATCATGTCATCAACATTCAATGGGGGAAGAATCTCCATGATGGGATTCTGCATGGGCGCAAGGTTGGGTTGCCTGCTAGGATTGTCAATTTCCAGTAGGTGGAAATTGTGCCTACCACGGAGGTGCCTGAATGTTTCCATTAGTGACCATACCTTTGGTGTGTGATTTTTGCTAGTGTAGATAGTGCATGGTATCGTTGTGCCAATGGAGTATATTTTGTGAGATTATACACTACTCATTGCTCCTGATGTGGACACTTGGAAAGGGTTTGTCTTATAAGAGGTTGTCTTCTGTTTCCATTTTCTTATTGTTGGCTTGGGTGTGTCTACCTCTTTGGGGGCATGTAGACTCAACATTGCTCTTGCCACACTTAGCTTAGGGAGGTGTACATATTTAATCATATGGTGAAAGTGTGAACAAATTTGGCAATAGGTATGCGTGATTTTCTCTTGGTTAGAGGGAAGTTTCTAAGGGAGAGAAGAGACTATACGAAAACTATTTGCAAGGTGCTTTAGTTCTCTGCACTGGTTGACTTGGTAGTCATTCCAGTTGCATAGTCTACATGTTATCCTAGGCTTGGTTGGGGTCATGCTTTTATGCCACTGCGGGGGTGGGGATGCTGACTCAATGATGTACTTTTTATGCCATTCCTGAAGGTCGTCCTGTCTCTTCTCTATAGTATGAATTATGTCGATGGTGGGATGAAGTTTCGAGGCATAAGTACAGTGTCGCTCATAATGATTGCCTTGACATATTAGGCATAATATCCTTGATCTGGGGGTTCCGTCGTGCTCACTTTGAGGTTTGGCGAGGAACTAGTGTCATAATGCTGCTAAATCAGGACAAGTGGCGACCGCATGATTGGGTGTTTTGCATAACGTGCATGTTGGTCTTCTCAGTAGAGAGTGGTTACGGGTAACTAGGGGTTCCCTGATTGGTCTCTTTTCAACTGACAAGAACATGATGGATCTTCTCATCACATCTTCTTGGGTTGTGGAGCTCTCCGTGGACTCTGCATCCATGTCATCTTCTTGGGAGAGGTAGACTATGGTGGAGTGTAAGCTAGCGAGGGCTAGCCATTATTGGGGGATATAGTGACAATTATCCAAAAGGTGATTGTCGACGCATAATGGACATGTGAATTGCACTGCTCGTAATCCAACGTAGTAAACCCTTTCTATAGGATACCATCTATGGAAGAGTTATAGGGCTGCACACTCTTCGAGGAAGTGACCATGTTCATCGTATAACATGCCAAGTATAATGGGCATGACTAGGGGTCTTTCTTGTTCCCTTTGTTGTTCCTCCTGTAGTCTTTCTTGTTCCCTTTGTTGTTCCTCCTGTAGGTACAAGATGGTACGGGGTTCATTTCAATATGCCTGGGTGGAGGGATCCTCTTGATAGGATCACTCAATGGTGTGTAAGGCATCCCTATATCATGAGATCTCTGGAAAATGGTGGGTATAGTGCCCATAGTTGCTGCAAAGAGCACATGCATGATTGGTACGCGATGCTTTGCATTTACCTTTGGTGGTAGGTTCCTTTTTACGGGAACGTGGCATTGCGATGTCTGTCTTAGAGCCCAAGAGTGGTTTTAATTCATCCATATCTAGAAAGATATGGGTACAGTGACCTATTACGTTGCATATGGCATAGACTAGTGATTCCCGTTGAATGATAGGGGTCGTCATCTTCCTTCCTCTTTTCTCAGTTTTCTTATCCGTAATCACTTGTTTTTCAATGGGAATTTCCTTTGCAGGGGTGGTTTCAATTGTTTCTTGGATGAGTGGGGCCTCCTCGAGATTGAGGGGCTTCAATCCTGTGGTAGTATTGTGGGTGGCTCCTGTTCCTGTAGGAGGAACGATGTACCAAACTGGGATTTCCAATGATATGTTGGGTAATACTAGTGTTGCCAAAACCTGCTGGGAGACGAGATCGGCTGGGGGGTAGAGGAAAAGGGTTTGGGAGGTGACGTATAATAGAGAGGTTTCTATGGCCAATGAATCATTGTCATTACTGCTTGTGTCCATGTCCTAACTAGCTTTGGCACTTGGTCTAGACATCATGCATATCGAAGCCCCTGTGACATTTGGCGATAACTCAAGGATTATGGGAGGATCTCCTAGGAATGACCCTAGAACGGATGATAGTTTGAACTGGCCTGGGCCATGTTCTTAGTACCGTGAGAGAGGATATGAGGATGTGTCTACATAGGCTAGAATTACATCAATTTTTTTAGGGGTTGCTTCTCACTGTGTGTTAGTTGGTCTACAGTAATGATTCGGTCCTCGTGGGGGAACGTCATGATGCAAAAGACGAAGGAGGCTATGGAAGACATGGCATACATATAACTCTGCCAAAGAAGTATATTGTAGTCCAGGTGAGCATCCAAGACTTCAATGTCTATGTGGACCGTCTTTTCAGCTAAGCAGACCAGGACGTTATGGTAGAGGCTGACGGGGGTTGATGGACGATTGTTGTATGCTTAAAGCATGATGACTGAGGATTTTAGTTCGGGAGAACCTAACTTTTGCCAAAAAAATTTGGACATGATGCATGTGGATGCACCCTCGTCTATGACACATCGATGAATTGTGATATTCTAGACTGACAATGGTATCTGAAAGGCGACCATGGAAGGAAGCCAAGGGGTGGCTTTGTCTAAGTCAAAAGCTAGTAGGCATGTATCGACAGGGTCGATAGCGCCTAATGTGGAAAGTAGGGCTTTCTGTTGTTTTGGGCATGACTAAAATTCTTCCAGAGCTGACATAGCAGCGGGAGATTGTGCTAAATCATCCATGATACTATAATTATGGGCTGGTTTGGAGTATTTTCCTACTCGCCTATTGGGTCCCTTCGCCATTTTCGGCAATGGTTCTATAGACATCTTTGAAATGGTCAAAGGTGCAATCGGTGCACTGGTACTTGCCCCCTCATGTATTGGTGTCTAGTAGGGTGTCATAATTGTGATTCCGTGTTTGGAAAAACATCTCTTCACCAGTTATGTAGATTTCATGGCTGCTTTCCCTAGAGTTGTATATATTTTGTTGTTGAGTGCTTATCGTCCCTTGATGGGGGAAAGGTTCTTGCATCACAACTGGTTGCTAGGAAGATCCTCCTTGTCCTTGGTTACTCTATAGCTTCTTCAGCTCAAGGAGATCAGGACAGTGGTGAGTATAGTGGTGGTACTCACCACATATTGAACAAGAATGGTTTTTTCGAAGAGGTGGCCTTTTTCTCTGCCGTTGGGCATTGCTCGACTCTTGGTTCTGATTCGGGTTGGAGTTGCCTCTAGCCTGGGATCATGGTGGTTGCTGTTGGTTGTTTCCCCCCCCCCGTCCAAGGTTCTCTTTTAGTTTTTTTTTTGGATTTTTTCTTCACCACGTTAGGAGGGTAGTTCTCCTGGTTGTATTGGTGTATTTGGTCTTGGGATGGATGCACAAAGTTCACCTGTGCATTGGTCTACATAAGTGGGTCTTGTGCTAGGGACTGAGCATAACGCAGTCCTTGGTTTGCACCTGGCTATTAGAAGGGAGCTCTTCTGTCAGTATTTATTTCTATGTATTGATTCCCATGAACAGGAGGATAAGGTCCTCCCTGGTGATATGCTGGTGCCCTATTGGTCAAATTTTGTTGAGGCATATGATGACTTTGAAAACAAGGTTGAGGTATGTTCTAGGTAGAACTATATGTGTAACTGAGGTTTTGAATACTGTTGCCTAGGAAACCTTGGGTCAATGACCCAATTAGTCCGTCTGTAGAGTTCGACAAGCCTGGAAAATCTTGATAAGTTTGTAGGCATGGAGTGTTAGGCAGGATGTTATAAATGTATCATGACCGCATATAAATCAGCTCAAGCTGCTGGGATTTGCTAATAGCATCCTCTTCAGATGTGGGATTCTGTTGTGCCACATCCTTTGAAATCTCCACCGTAACAGTTTTCAAGAAAAAATATAAGAGAACATGATCGTCGAGTTTAGCTTTACATTAATTGCGATATCGCCTCCATTCATGGATATGGTCTGAGATATGGATGGCAGGGGTTTATCTAAAATGAGTCAGTAATTCCATTCCAGAATCATGGTGAATGGGAAACTAAAAATATGTTAGGAATGGGGTGGCAAGGACACCAAAGGTTCCATGTGAAGCTGAGGGTTGCTCCACGTACCACTTCATGGCTACTCCAGTCAGAGTGCATTGAAATAGTCTCAATTGATTAGTGTTGTCAATGATACTATTCTATGAGCACCACAGGTGGAAGGTCATGACATGATTACCTGGGTCTTCTACTTGATTTCCTTCGAACTTTGGTATATCCAAATCGAGCTTCATGGGCATGGGAGGCCATGTAGGATTGTGTGCGATGGGGTCATTTGTCAACTTGGTTAAATAAAGTAGATTCAACGAAGCTAAGAAAGGTGAATGGGAGGTTGATGTCATTGCACTGTGCAAAAACATAAAGTTCTGGTTAGGAAGAGGGTTAGTCTGCGACATACCCTACTGTGTATTCAGCTGGCTTCCCAAATGGGATGCACTCCTCTACCCTCTAGGGGTTGTGGGAGTAGTGGTCTGTGGTGTGGTGTTGGGAGACCAACTAGGGTTCCCAACTAAGGATGCCCCAATAAATGAAAAACCAATAATGGTGGCAGCATTCCGTCTTTAATGCCTAAATGGAAAAAGACCTGGAACCCCTCTCGGTAATGGGCGAAGGTCCAAAAGATGCCTAGATCGACGAGGTCCCATTGGGTCCATTCTAATGTCGACCAAGTTTGGTTTTGGAAAAATTTGAGAGGACAGAGTCTATGATCAAAGAAAATTTCTTGTCACATACATAAAACAAAGCGAAAAATAAGATAAATTTTCCTTTAATTTAATCTATGTGATCAAGCAATCAAAAAAGTGGTTTTTGTTTGTTTGCATATGATACTCAAAATCCTAGAAAACCTATTCGTCCTCACACGCTCAAACGTAACTAGGCCTTGAATATTTCTTGCAAGTGCTGGCACAGCGTTCTGTAAGAGCTGGCAATGCCCCCAGCCAGTTGAAGAAAATCCACCAAGCTAAGGGTAGAGGGTCTGGTGCTTGCTTTCACCGTCACATATAGGGAAAGGATGCCCTAGATTTTGGCCACTAAGAACCACCATCCCACGTGAGTGTTTGAGTCTTGGGCTTCTTGGTAAGTTAGCTAACAATACCGAGTATCAGCCAATTCAGGTAGCCCTGATTGAAACCTACCCACACTATGCATAAACCTAAACCCCTTTGAAATGGGTGTCTGCCGCGCTTGGGTTTTATTTTCCATGGGATGATAGGTGGATTTTAAGCTCCCTAAATAGACAACTTCTATGTTTCAATATGAAGTATGATCAAGGTAGCCTATTTGTTGCCTACCCCCTTGATCCTAACGTAAGCTATAAATTCTTTTGTGGCCCCTGTGGGGAGAATTTAGTGAGTTTTCTTAAGTTAGTTTTAGTTGTCTTTGCTCCGCTTAGTGATTGAATGTGTGTGAGAAAAAAGTGGACAAGCACATAGTTTGAATGTGTGGATATTCAATGATCCTTTACAAAATCCCCTATTTAAACTATGTTGTATTGTTCCTGGCTCAAAAGAAAAACATGTGCAGATTATGGGCCGCTTTCTATTTAGTTAATCTATGTGACCAACTATAGGGAGATGGGGAATTATGAATAGAGAGAATTCATATGCTTACCTAGGATCACCAGAGGGTGCAAAGGTAGAAGAGATTACTTTCTCTTCTATAAACAATTCAATCCTAGTCCTGAAATTCCTAGTGCAAAAATTGAACTAAACTGAAACTTTTACACTAGAAAAAAGAAAACTAACTATGCATGTGTGGTATTGGGCCACTTACTTTGGCTAGTTATCTAGGTTTTTTAGTACCATAATTTTCAAAACATAATTTTTTTCCAAAATGCAAGTTATCCCCCCCCCCCTACTTAAACTATGTGTGAACTTTGAAAAAATCAACTTGAAGTAAAACTGACACTAAGCATACAAAAAGTAGCTAAGAGTGAGATTTAACAAGCTGCGGGGTACCACAACTAGTGATGGTAGGTGTATTAGAGGCTGCTAAGCACTTCACAAGCAAGAAAAGATAGAAACATGGGAGAAATTTCTCATTTTGTATTTTGTGTGCAAAAGGCTGGAATATGTACAATGTCTGTGCATGGGTCAACTCTGAACGCGAGCCCTAGGCACATCTATGGGAGGAAAAAGTGCACAAAGTTCTGCAAAAGAAATTTTTTTGAGCTGTTCTACTTCAGTCTGACACTTGGGATGAACTAGGGACTGCTAGAGAAATCAAGGGAAATTCAGCTCCACTCCACAACACAGACAGAGATCTTTGCAAAAGAGGCACAACCACATAAAATTGGAACTAAATGTTAGTGGAGTCACCAATCCTATTGGAGTGTGTTTGGTGCACGTATGTGTGAAATCACACCAACTTAAGGGGTGTGTTCTACCCACTTAAGTTATTGGTAACAAGTAGAAAAGGAAGTGGAGTCAAGCAAGTTGGTGGAACAATCTAGAATCATAAGCATACTAGATAGATAAATATCATGCATATATAAACTAAAACTAAACTAAAAACTAAAACAAATAATCATGAGCTCTGAAAAGAGCCAAATGAAAACAATAATACAAACAGTGGCTCTAGGCCCTCTTATTGAGCACTGGTAGTAATAAGAGTGAAATTTTACCCTCTTGCCAAAGGGCCCCTAGAACATGGGTTCTAAGTCCTGATGCAAGGATGTTTTTATCCCAAGATTTCCTTAGTGTAGTCTCCCTCTCTCTCTACTATGTTGGACTAAAATTTTTGGATGGCCAACAATTGAGTCTCCTCTATCTTCAGCTCCGGATCACACACTACTAGTATTGCTTGGGAAATTCTAGCCAACATAACAATGTTTTCACGCATTCTTCATCTCATGGTGGCATTATATAAGAGATTTCAAATCCTTCCTTCCCTCTCTTGGTACCTAGTGGATGGTCACCCAATAAAGGGGTATGATTCCTTTGTGTGCTCCAAATTGTAGTATTCATTTTTCAGGATTGCTCATGAATCATGCATGAAAAATGCATTTCCAGCAACATATACAATAAAACAGTGAAATAATCACTTGGATCCCATGGATACATCTATGTAGCATATAAATACAAGAGGAGATTAGAAATAAATTGAACTAGGTGGGTTAAACAGACCTCCCACACCAGTGTAGCTGAAAATGACCAAAAACCGCAAATTGCATTTTACCGGAGTTGCTGCATCAATGGACTGCACAATATAAAGAGGGTTTTAACATAAAAATATGGGTGAAAAATAGATATAATCATATATTAATGAATAATGTTTAAGTACAGAGATCTAGTCTCCTCATACAAAATACAAGAGAACCCGACAAGGGTTTCTTGTCAAATACTCTGAATACAAATGTGATCTTCAGAAAATTACTGAATAATCATTGAAACAATAAAGAAAAAGAGCATATAAGGTTTAATGATAACTGATCTGATGCAGATCCCACAAGGGCTTCCTCCCATTAAAGGATGAACCTCTCAATCACAAGGAAACTCAGCAACAAAGCCACCAAACCATGCAATGAGAAATGCCTCCAAAATAACGCATTCCCTAGCAGAAATAGCGCTGGGAATGTATGGGAAATGTGTGGTATGATACCACAGATCTGAAATAATCTCTAGAGCTCTCCAAACAGATCTCTCAAGTGAAGGAAACCTTCCTCCAGTGAGAAACTAGCTCAAAAGCCGGGATTTCAATCCCTTCCACTGCTGCACCCAGCAACACTACAAAATCTCCAGCAAAGTTGTGCTGATGAAGATGGCTGAAGCTAGGCCTGAAAACCTGATGTGTAAATATGAATGAAAACTCTCCCAATGAGGCTCCTTAAATGAAAGAGGTGGGATTCCCGCTCGGGAACACCTAGTGCTAAAAAGCACTGTATCTTTGCTAAGCAGCAAAGCAGCAACAATTCTTGGTAGCCAAGAATAATAATCTACAACATGAAGAATAATGTTTCCATCCTCTTCCTTATATAAGATATGAGTTTTCTTGCCCTTGGCCCCACTCAATTAGGCTACTTTTAACCCAAGTTACATCTCCCTCCAAAATTGCGTTATTCATCCTTGGATTCCTCCTCCACTAAAATTGCATTGTTGACTTAGTCAAAGCAACTTGAATTTAACCTTGTTCACACATGGAGGTGTCTTATTGAGCTAGAAAGAGTGTCCCTCTTTCACATTTGGAGTATATTATTCCTCCTTAGGATACTTATGGGCTTTTCTTCCCATTTCTTCATCAACTAGAGCTACTGCTAACTCTAATGTTCCATTTAGCTTGGAGGTTAAAATTTTGGAACATTACAGTCCTCCCCTCAAAAATATTTGCTTGTCCTCAAGAAAATGCATAAGGAGAGAAAAATTTCTCCCCTCCTCCTCATTAGAAGGGGAGTGCAATGGAGAGAAATGGAGAGGAGTGAAGGCACTATGCTCTGATACCATGTGGCCTCCCATCAATGGCCTCCATCACTGCATCAAGAGAATCTGCAAATAAAATGTCATCCAATGCTTCCTCCCAAGTGTGCAATACCAAAGTGTCTGCATCAATCAAAGGTGGAAAGTGTGAATGGAAACTTTGTTGCTGTTCTATGGCCTCCACAAAGTAGGAGGATGACCAACATGGTGAATGAGTGTCTCCCTCACCCATGCTATCATCCAAATGAAGTGAGTCACCCTCCATTATGGTAAATCATGAAAATTATCCTCCACCTTTGGCTCCTGAAATGTAGGTGGGTTGAATGAATGTACATGACAGGCAAGAGGGCCTATCCCATGTTGTCCTCTTCTCCACTTATGATAAGTGTAGAAGGCATGCTGATCTTGGGCTGAAACATGATTTCCCTCCAATGGCAAGAAGAAGATTGAGCCTCCAAGGACTCTTCCTCCAAAATCATGAGTCATGCCAACCCAAACCATTCCATTCAAGATGAATGTCACATCATCACCACATGGCATCCAAATCAGAAAATGGCAAAAGGTTATATGCAAGTTTGGATGATACATATGGTCTCTCTGGTGGATACAACACAATTCTTTCAACTGCTGATGTAGAGCATCAAGTGGCAAGTTGTCCTCCCAAGAATTTGTAGCTATGCATGTTAGCTCATCTACTATGAAGTAGCAAGCTACAATATATACCAGCTATGCATAATCAAAGAAATACAACACTTGCCCAAATTCATGTAAAGATGGGTCATTAACATCACAAGATTTGGCCCTGAAGTGACCATGAAACCCATAAATAACCTTGCTCTCATGTGGAGCAATGCACTATTTACATATGGTGAGAAAGCACAAATACTCAATAGAGTAATTAACAAGAACATCAATGTCTTTCTTACCATGCATCATGTGGGAGCTGAAAGTGAGGTCCATGTATAAGTTCCCCCATGTGGATCCCCTCATAAAGATCTGCAAGAAGGAATGATATATATACTACTTGGAACACTCCATCAATAAGAATACACTCCCATGTGACAACGCTATAGGCCTTAAGGCTCCATGACTTCTCCCTTTGACATTCCACATGCCAAAGCCATCCACCATCATGTTGCTATGTGAGAAGATCTTCTTTTGACATGGAAGTCTCTCATGATCCTCCAATATTGAAGGGTAGCCTCCTTGCACCATGAATGTGCCTTCCTTCTCTTCAAAAATATCATGAAAAGTATGGGAAGAATTTTGCCCATACTCTCCCAAGTGCAACCATATCAACAACAACCTTTGTTGTTGCCTCATCTCTCCCTCATACAAGCCATAGAATAAGAAAAAGGTGGTCAAATTGTATGATGTCCCAACAAATAGTTCATCCATGAAATGCCTCCTCAAGGTCTCCAAGTGTTCCCTCCCATAAGAAGAGAAAAAGTGTGATGTGGCAATCATGGTTTTCCCATGGTTTCTCCTGCAATGTACAACATATAAAGTAGGGAGAGCCATGCTCCCAATGGTCATCCTCCATCTTAAGCCCACTCTCCAGAAAAAGCTCCTCATGATCATAAACATGTCAGCAATATATGGAAGAAAAGTACAATAAGAACAAGTTGCCAAATGACAACCGAAGAGTGAATCTTTGTCCCTCTCATGGAACTAGTGCAGTGCACCCTTGGCCTGCATCCAAATAAGAATTAACAAGTGCTTTACCAGCCACTTGTTTGCTACCACAGTCATCTCATAAGATGAAAACATGAAGTTACAATATGGGTGTCACGTGTGTACAACAAGAATCGTGTATTTCCCTAGCAGCTCACAAGTAAAAGATAGCCAAATACATACAAGTAGCTTCAAGTACATCATCGTCATTAAATATGGAAAGAAGAGATGATTCTTCGTTACATCATGCCTAAATAATGAGAAGTAAAACAAAATATAGCTAATACCTCCCCATCATGCATTTGAGGTCTGAATAAATGACTAACCGAAATTCTCCCTCACTTCCCAATGAGTAGAAGGTGGTTGTGACATCCTTCCTTTTTACCACCGGCTATGCATCTCTCCATATGCCGAGGCGTCCGCTGGATGCCCTCCCAAGTGAACTCCTCCATCAACTAGAAATATGCATCAAATTGCATAGAAGAGAAGTCCTCATGTGCTGCATGTAGCAGCTTCTCCTTGAGACTAGAAGATCTAGTCAAGAATATCATGCTATAGGAATATATGACCACATAATCCACCATGTATCTGTCATCTCCATCCGGGTCATCAAGAATCATGCATGCACCAAGATCCTTGGAGTACTCTACCAAAAGATGAGATCTCCAGTAAGGATCAATCCTCCTTAAAGATAGCGCTGGTGATCTGTCATGTGAAGCTCTCCTCTAGCTGTTGTCTGCTACTTTGACATCCCCCATGCCAAAGTGCTCCTCTAGACTCTTCACCTCTCCAAAATCCAAGAGTGGTGAACCCGAAGACAAGATATCTCTCATCAACTGTAGATCTGGTGGCCTTCCTGGTGGAATGGCTCTATGTAGTGAGACATCAATGTCAAGAGTAGACTGTACATATGATTGGGCAACCTTGCCCTTGCCCTTACAGCGCAAATCAGTCTGCCTCTTTCTTACACTGGCTCTCTGAAATAGATAAGGGTGTGTACCTCTCATCAAATGATGTTTCTCTTTCTCCCTTCCTCCTCCTTCCAGCTGCAATGCTGCACAATCATGCTGCTCACTGACTGTGCTTGGACCTCCATGTATGAGATCCTGGGGAACTTCTTGCAAAGACACAAGAATCCCTCCTATTGGAGCATGTGCTCCTCCTCCCTCTGCATGAGGCAATGGATGTGCTCTAGATGTGACAACGTTGTTGCCCTCTTCTTCATCAATGTGTGTAGGCAACATCCCAACAATTGGATCCCTTTGTGAAAAAGTGACCCCCATGCCCTCTTGTTCAAGAATATGAACTGGAGGTTTTGCCTCTGGAAATATGTTGTGCAAGACATTAGCTCCTCCCATGGTTTTCTGAAATGGATTTTCCTCCATCACATGCAAGGATTTTTTTTTCTCAAGTTTTCCTTGCTCATGTGTCTTAGGAAGTTTTTCACCAAACCTCTCCATCAATGTTTTCATGAATTTTGCATAAGAGAAAGTGTTGACATTCTTTAAGGAATAAGATTCAAAAATACACCATGCATGAGCCTTACCTCTGAAATGCAGCATTTCAACTTTGATGGCTTCATCTTCAGAAATGTGGTGCAGCTGCAAATAGGAGTCTAGCTCCTTCACCCAAGCTCCAGTTGAACATGTGGGTGATCCGACAAAAGTAGATAGAAGAAATCTATCTGCATCCTATTGCTTGCTCTTCTCCACCTAGATCTTGCAAAACTTATGGAAATCAATATGATCTCTAAACCTCTCAGTTTGAGATTCATACTCCCACAACAAATCACTAAGAGTCATTCGCTTAGGCATTTTTCTTCCTCCCATCCATCTTAGGATAGCTTTGGGCACTTGACTGTGCTCTGCATCATGGAGTGTAGTTGAATGCTCACACTCACCATGTGAAAATCTAGATTCAGCTCTAGATTCAACCTCCTTTGGAGATCTCATCTCCAATCTCATTTTCTTCAGCTCTCCTTGAAAGCTCTGCATAGATTTTGGAAGAAGCTTTGTGGTCTTATGTTCCTTTCTTCTGTCAAATACTAAATCTTTTTGGATTTTTTCCATCTCTCCTTCCTCTGATAGCTGGATCTCATAGGCTGAGCCAGAGATCATGCTATGATACCATTGTAGTATTCCTTTTTCAGGATTGCTCATGAATCATGCATGAAAAACGCATTTCCAGAAACATATACAATAAAACAGTGAAATCATCACTTGGATCCCATGGATACATCTATGTAGCATATAAATACAAGAGGAGATCATAAATAAATGGAACTAGGTGGGTTAAACAAACCTCCCACACTAGTGTAGCTGAAAATGACTAAAAACCCCAAATTGCATTTTACCGGAGTTGCTGCATCAATGGAATACGCAGCCTAAATAGGGTTTTAACATAAAAATATGGGATAAAAATAGATCTACTCATATATTAATGAATAATGCTGAAGTACAAATATCTAGTCTCCTCATACAAAATACAAGAGAACCCAGCAAGGGTTTCTTGTCAAATACTCTAAATACAAATGTGATCTTTAGAAAATTACTAAATAGTCACTGAAACACTCAAGAAAAAGAGCATAGAAGGCTTAATGATAACTTATCTGATGCATATCCCTCAAGGGCTTCCTCGCATGAAAGGATGAACCTCTCAATCACAAGGAAACTCAGCAATGGAGCCACCAAACCATGCAATGAGCACTGCCTCCAAAATAATGCATTCCCTAGTAGAAACAACGTTGGGATTGTATGGGAAATGTGTGGTATGATACCATAGATATGAAATAAGCTCTGGAGATCTCAAAAAAGATCTCTCAAGTGAAGTAAGCCTTCCTCCAGTGAAAAACTAGCTCAGAAGTCGGGATTTCAATCCCTTCCACTGCTGCACCCAGCAACACTACACAATCTCTAGAAAAGTTGTGCTGATGAAGATGGATGAAGCTTGGCCTAAAAAAATGATGTGGAAAGATGAATGCAAACTCTACCACTGAGGCTCCCCAAAGGAAAGAGGTGGGATTCTCGCCCAGGAACACCCAATGCTAAACAACACTACAACTTTGCTAAGTAGCAGAGCAGCAACAATTCTTGGTAGCCAAGAATAATAATATACAACATGAAGAATAATGCTGCCATCCTCTTCCTTATATAATACATGAGTTTTCTTTCCCTTGGCCCCACTCAATTAGGTTACTTATAACCCAAGTTACATCTCCCTCCAAAATTGCGTTATTCATCCTTGGATTCCTCCTCCACTAAAATTGTGTTGTTGACTTAGTCAAAGCAGCTTGAATTTAACCTTGTTCACACATGGAGGTGTCTTATTGAGCTAGAAAGAGTGTCCCCCTTTCAAATTTGGAGTATTTTATTCCTCCTTAGGAGACTTAAGGGCTTTTCTTCCCATTTATTCACTGACTAGAGCTACTGCTAACTCTAATGTTCCATTTAGCTTGGAGGCTAAAATTTTGGAACATTACACAAATATCCCATTGTGTGCTCACTTGGTGTCTATGGAGGTGCTGGTGGCTGTCCATAGGTGGCTTCAAGTAAGGAATCACTTGTCTTTTGCTTTGTGAGGTCCCAGAAAGCAACATTTTTGCATTCCCAAGATTGCGTGCATTTCTGGCCATAATGCACACAAAGGTGCTCTTCACGAAGGATTATGCGCACAAAGAGCATTTAGGACTTGTTCAAATTTCATTTTCTTTAGACCTTAGATATTCTTAAATACTCTTTAGATTCTATAATGTCTTCTAGCCCAGTAAACACTTCTACTTGACATTAAATAATGTTCTCTTCTGCTGTACGATTTTCCAGTGTTAACAACTACGACGAAGAAATAAATTTCATGAGGGATTGTCAGAATACCACAACCCCCTCTTGCAAGTATTTTAGAGCTTTTGATCATGCAATAGAATATTTTGTTGTTCTGATAGAGAATATGTAGGAGAAGAGAAATCAACAACCTGGGTAGAACTTACAGATGATGACTTTTGAACCATGCAAAGAAGAACCTAGTGTTAATATAGTAACCCGAAGTGGTGCTGCTACTGGAGAATATAAGGTAGCAAGTAAAAATCCCATGGAGGATGCATGGGTAAGGAAATTGGTGGAAAATAATACTAGGTTCAATATGGAAAGATAAAAGGAGATGATTTTGGAGGCGAAGAGGAGTTTCATGGATCCATGATCTTCAACATCTAGGATGCAACCGCGGAGCCAACAAAAGCTGATACCTCAAAAGAGCAGCAACGAAGTTCTGACTATGAAGAAAGAGTTTGATCCAATGAAAGAGTTTGATCGAACCATATTGAAAACATTTTTGCAGATCTGCATGAAGTTGTTAGGAGATCAGAAGGTTGTAGAGAGCCTTCAGGAGCTGATAGACTCCTCGAATAAAAGAGAAGATTCATGCAGTGAGCCATGCATAGTAAACAAGTTGCATCGACATAAAAAGAGAAATAGTAGAGCAATGAGATTAATTGTGCAAATTCGGGACTACGAAATGGATCAGATAATTGTGGATATGGGATCAGATGCCAATGTATTGGAAAATAAAACATGGGAGAGAATGGGAAAACTGAAGCTGAAATGGTCACCAATCCAGTTGAGAATGGCTAATCAGTAGAAGATTATTCCTACAGGAAGGTTTTCTGGTATAGGAGTCGACATTGAAGGAGTGCGTGCTATGGAAGATTTTGAAGAAATTGAGATTGTAGATGACAACAATCCATATTCTGCACTGCTTGAATTGGATAGGGATTTTGATATTGATGCAATAATTGATCTCAAGTAGAGAAATATGGTGTTTGAACAAGGCGTTATGAGGGTTATTCTTCCTCTAGACCGGGGAGAATTTTAGGGGCTAATATTCTTAAGTGGGCTAATTTTCCATGTTTTTTCCAAAAACAATATTCGTCAATTTCCATTTTTTCTAAGAATGATTCACCCAAATTTTATAGTATAAAATATTTTACATTTAAAATTGCCAAAATGTTATAGAGACTATAGGAAATTATTAAAAATTTGAATATTTTTACAAAAATATCACCAAAATTTTCATAGTTTGCATTTTAGGGACTAGTGAGATTCGCTAAGGTTTCCAAACCTTAAAATAATTTTCCACCATTAAATTTTCCCTGCTCTAGACCAATCACAAGGAGTGTGGTATACAGAGCTTGTTTGGGATGAATATGGTGATGCAGATATTGATAATATTTATAAGCTGACTGTGCAGAATGAAGATTTGATCAACCCTACCACAGATAGAAGAATAAGTTAGGAAAAATATATCTCGTGTCACTCAGACTCTGATGAAGAACTGGATAATTGGAAGAATATGTTGCATGAAGTTTCCACAAAGTGATGCAAAAGTCACTAAATCACCGCGTTACATCACCATAGAGTTATGAAATTTTTCTTATTATGATGGGATAGTGGATATCCGTATATTTCTTGATGAATTTGAGAAAGAAGTACCTGAAGAACAAGAATTTCAAGCCTTGGATGTAGCTCTGAGAGCTACACCTACTAGGTGGTGGGGTACCCATAAGGAAAATATTGGAAGTTGGAGAGAATATAGGAGATTTATAAAGATTCAATTCGGTCAAGTAAATAATAGACTTGAATTGAAGTATGATGGCAAGGATGACCCTCGAGGACATATTTTTCATTGGACTATGATGTGGGGTGAAGATCCAGCACCAGAATGGGTACATACATTCATTCACACTTTAGAAGTGATACCTATGAACAGGTATCTTGAGACTGAGTTTCAACACGGAACATGAAATTGGGAAGACTTAGTTGAAGGATTATTAATGACTTTTAGTTCTTACAATGACTGTGAGTACATAGAAAAAACTCTTCAAGTAGTTAAAGCAAAGGTTTTTGAAACTTCAACTACGATAACCTAGGCACAGTCGGATTGGGCTATGCAGTTGGAACATGCAGTTGAGTGCTATAATATGACAATGGAATAATATGATGAAGATCTACATAATGTTAATATCCTAGAGTTAGAAGGACACTGCGAGGTTTTTGGGCCAGAACCTGAGATCCTTGACATAGTGCAATCAGTGAAGGCACATAAGGTGAATATCAAGTCAGAGGAGGATCCAAAGTTCACATTGATTCAAGACTATTGGGATGTAGATACAGTCAACAAGGTTGCATAATTGTTACATGAATATCAAGATTTGTTTCCAATGAATTTTTCTGAACTAAAAGGCATGGTAGGGAATCTAGGACTAATGAGGATTACCTTGAAGCCAAATGCGAAGCCAGTGAAAAACTGACCATATAGACTAGATCCCAAATACATGGAGAAAGGGAAGGAAGAATTGGAGAAGCTGATTAAAGCTGGCATAATTGAACCTATGGAGGAATATGAATGGGTAAGTCCTATGGTTATTTAGGAGAAGAAGTAAAAGGGTGAAATCAATATTTGTGCTGATTTAAGGAGGTGGAATAATGCATGTGTGCATGACCCATTCCCTACTCCCTTCAATAATGAGGTTTTGGATAATGTTGGACAGCAGGAGGCATAATCTTTTACAAATGGTTTTTCAAGTTACCATCGGATTAGAATTGCACTAGAAGACATGAGTAAGATGACTTTTTCCACTGAATGGGGATATTTCACTATACAATCATGTCTTTTGGGTTGAATAATGCTCCTACAATATTCTCTAGATTGGTAGTTACAAAATTTAAGGAGTATATGCAAAATTACTTGGAGGTCTATTTTGATCACTAGACTGTTTTTGGGTTATTAAAAAACCATGCTGCAAGCCTGAGAATGATGTTGGATACATGTGGGAAATATCATATATCATTGAACTTGAAGAAATACATATTTTGTGTACCTTTTTGTATACTATTGGGGCACGTTTTTTGCAAACAGGGATTGATTGTAGACCTCGTTAAGATGGTTGTCATTGTGAACTTGGAACCACCTAAATCAGTGAATAAAATGCACAAAACGCTAGCACATACTAGCTACTATAGGAAGTTTATCAAGGCATATGTGCAAATAACTGCGTTAATGGAGAAGTTGCTAAAGAAGGATGTTCCTTATTGATGGGATATCGAATGCCAAAAGAGCCTTGATGTACTAAAGGAGAAGATGGTAACTGCGTTTATTCTAGTTTTTCCAGACTGGAATATGAAGTTCCACGTACATGTTGATGCTTCTTGCATAGATTTGGGTTCAGTACTAGCGCAACCAGGGGAGGTAGATATTGATCAATCCATAACTTTTGCAAGTAGGAATTATCTAAGGTGGAGAAGAATTATTCTACAACAGAGCACAAAGGATTGGCTATGGTATATGAACTGCAAAAATTTAGGCATTATTTGTTAGGAGCACACTTAAAGATGTTCACATATCACTCTGTGCTAAAGTATTTGGTGAACAAACCTGTTCTAGGAGGAAATATTTGTATATAGTTGTTATTGTTAGAGGAGTATGATTTTGATGTCATAGTTAACCCAAGAAGGTTGAATGTAGGGCTTGATCATATTTCTAGGATAGAGATAGGTAAAGAACCTGTGAAGGGCTTGATCATCTGTCTAGGATAGAGATCGGCAAAGAACCTATGAACATTGAAGAGAACTTGCCTAATGCACAATTATTTGCAATAAGGGTTGCAGATGATCACTTTGTAGAAATTATTAAGTTTTTGACTACAAGCCTCGCACCTGCGGAATATACTACGCATCAAAAAAAGGAGTTGGTAGTAAAGGCAGTTGTTTTTTCTTTGATTGCAGGTAATTTGTATAAGATGGAGACTGATGAAATACTGCGCAGATGTGTCTTTGAGCATAGACAGAGAATTTTAGAAGAATCTCATCGAGTTGTAGGAGGGAATTATTTAGGAAAATCCACCTCGCATAATATTTTGAGAGCTGAATTATGGTGGCCCACATTCAAGGATGCAAAAGAATATTGTAGATCCTGTGATGCTTGTCAAAAAATAGGGGGACTGTCTAGAAGAGTTGAAATTCCCTTGAACACCCAAGTGAAATTGCAATCATTTCATAAATGGTAAATAGACTTTGTTGGACCGGTTAATCCACTAGGGAAGAAGACTTACGCAAGGTATATCATCACTTCCACAAATTATTTGACTTGATGGGTCGAAGATAAGCCAATGAAGGATTGCACTGCAGATACTATTGCGCAATTCATCTTTGAGTACATTTTATCTAGGTTTGGGTGTACGAATATTTTGATGAGTGAAAATGGGTTACATTTCTTGCATAGCACCATTGAGGCATTCACTGAAGAACTTCAAGTGCATCATCACAAGATTACACCTTACAACCCTCAGGAAAATGGGAAAATTGAAGATTTTAACAATATTTTGGAGAATGCTTTGACCAAAGTATCCAATGTGAACATAAATTATTGGGATATGTGAATTCCATTTGTATTATGGGCTTACAAAACAATATGCAAGAAGTTAATAGGATAAACACCTTTTGGGTTGGTTTATGGGTAGGAAGCAATTATTTCTATGGAGTGTATTGTGCCTAGTATAAGAATTGTGGCAATAATAGATACGACAGACACTGATATCATGGAGAAAGGTTAGCACAATTACTTTCTCTTGACGAAGACCAATTCATTGCAGGATATCATCAGCAAGTACACAAATCGAGGGAAAATTCCAGGCATGACAGGCATATCAAGCATAAAACATTCAAGGAAGGAGACTTAGTGATGATGTATGATAACAAGTTTGTGAATTTCCAAGGAAAGTTCAAAATGCATTGGTTGGGACGATACATTATCAGATACGTCTTAGAGGGAGGCACAATTCATATTGCGAAGTTGGATTGTCAAATGATGCTAGGATGAGTAAATTGAAGTAGGTTGAAGTTGTAGAGGGCTGATTATGTCCCTAGAACTTTGCGTTGGCTATATGAATGGGAAAGAGTCTTAGTACTCCAAGAAATTATAAGAGAGAACAAGACTATAAACTACTCTATGATAGAAGGGTTTCGACGAAGTAGAAGTACTGTGCGGTATTCAATACGATGGTCGAGCTCAAAGAAACTGTGATAGGGGAGGAATAATTGTGACATGAAGCAAGGTCCATCGAAGTCCACTAGAAATATGACCGTTGGAAGTGACAAGACTGATTTGACAGGAAAATTTCCTCTAAAGCGAGTGGGGAAAATGCATTTAGTGAGCTTAGATAGGACATCTATTTCCAAATATGCATTAATCAGATGAATCTGAAGAGGATCATGGAGTTTGAAATACAAATGGGTTATAAACATTACATCCTTCTTCGCTTCTGACACTTTTCTCACAGAGAAGTAGATTTGTGATTTTTCTCCTAAGTGAGAGGCGAGCGATTCGCAGCATGTCCGAAAAGAGTTTTGAGGAGCTTGAACAAGAATTTATTAGAAGAGGGCTAATTCACCTCATGACTTCCACACAACCATCGCTTGTGACAAGGCCGAGGACATCGCGGTAGAATTTCGCTACAGGAGAAGCACAAAAATAAATCCAAAGAAGCCCGCAGTCAGAAAATCACCTTGGAAGAATATCACTAAGGAACAATAGACTAAGGAGAGGCTCAATAAGAAGAAAAAACCAATGGAGGTTGAAGAATTTGACGAAGAAGTTATGGCTGGTATCGTAGAAGATATTGACGTAGAATATGTGGAACCCATTTCCAGGTTGCCACCGTATATGCCACCGAGGAAGTCAACTGCCAAAGCAACAAAGGACCCAGACACCACCAAGTTCCAAATATTTACACCATTATTGTTGGATGAAGTACCATTTGAGGGAGACTTGTTGGCAAAGGTGCCAAAATTGCGCATGGAGGACTGGGATTTTAATGACCAAAGAAAGTATCCCTAGTTTGAGACTAGCAAATATTTGTGCGTAGTCTATTATGAAGAAACCAAAGTGACAAGGTTCGAGCCACTTAGGTGGGCAGCAGGAATTTAGTGAGTAGCGCTACTGAATATGATTTATGTTCCACATTTTTGCCATTGCAACATCAACACCATATATGTGTGCCAGTTTTTGGCCTTAGTGAATGCAATATCTGTTTGTTTGGGTGAGAAAATCTCGATTAACGATATTCTTATCTGATGGATAAATGCGTTTCCATTCCAAGGATTGAACACCGTCGATGAATTTTTCGGGAAAAATCAGGATAAGGAGGTTGCATATTAGATGAAGAAGAAATACGACCTAATAAATAAATCCTGGGGATATACCATCCTCTCGATCACTAATCAGTCTATGCTTCGTCACACATTTTGGCTAGAAATATTATACGGAAGTGTTAAGGAGAGGAGGTGTTGGTACTCTTTGGCTGTGCAGTGCAACAAAGGAGTCTAGTATAAATGGGCCAGTTATTTATATAAGGATTTTCTGGATGATTTTAGAGATTCCTAGAAGGATTGCAAGAAATTTCACTATGTGTGGTTATTTCTCTGGATAACTTTGATGGCGTGGAGAAAGCCCGAGGAATAAAAGTTGATGAATGTGGATATGGACATCTATGAAGTTGCGAGGTATGCCTCACTATGGTTTTCCAAGGAGCCGACCTCGGTGATTGAGAACAAGTTATTATGGGTCTTATTAGAGATGGATCTATACATGGTGGTGAGCCAGAAGCAAAGCCTATCACTAGTTTTGTTTGAAGAATATCACACAATTCCAAAGTTCAAAACAGAGTTTCATTGCATTTCTATCTGTGCACACATGGATTCTGAAGAGGAATGGCACAAAATGCTGTATTTGGTCACAGAGGATGATCTTTCATAGGTTCTACATAGATGATCTAGTCATTGGTTGACTCCCCCAGAAATAAACAGGAAGGAACTAGTGGGAAAGCTACCATTACGAAGAAAGTCGTGAAGAAGCACCCTAGGAAATAAACTGAGCAGGAATAAGAACTAGAGACTCCTAAGGATAGAGAAGAAACTCCAGAAGGAGATTAGGGTAGTGAGGACCCCCTTGACAATATAGCAGTGAAAATAGATGCCCATTTTATTGTCAAGAGGCGAAAAATACCTACTACGATAGGTCTACGTAAGAAGAAAAATTCAGTTAGGTCAGTAGGAGCAGAACTGATGGTCCTTACTAAAGGGAAACTTGATGAGATTGGTGACAAAGTACTGCATGTCACTAAGGACTTGTGGAGTGACATTGAAGATCAATACAAGGTTGTATTGACGTGGGTATACTAGGGAATCACTGAGTTGAAAGTACAAGTGAGCATAGTCCAAGTGAGTGTGACTCAAGCAAGCATGGCACAAGCGAGTGTGGCTGAAGTGAGCATGACCCTAGAGAAGAAGACAAGGCATACAATATAGTAGATGGAGCTAAAAACAAAGTTTTGTGCTTTTCAGGTACATGAAGGGAATTACATTTTGAGACCTTGGAAGATCACGAGTGTGCGCAACACTGACGAAACATTACTTTAAATCTCGTTGTGTTGCCCATCCAGGACTTGCACAATTTCCATTAGGGAGTTATGACAAAATTGAGGGTGTGCGAGAAGTGTACCTTGTTGGTCATCACGGAAGTAAATAAGGAAACAAAGTGCATGTTCGATGACATGTAGAGGTCAATACAAGATTGCGATAAGGAAACATAACACATACAACAATTGGAGGAGATTATTACTAACTCTTGTGGCAAGTTGCTTGAGCTCCAGATCCAAGCCGAGGCAGCACCAGAAAAAAATATTGAGAAACA
Organism: Pinus albicaulis; assembly: GCA_034641835.2. Taxonomy (NCBI): domain Eukaryota; kingdom Viridiplantae; phylum Streptophyta; class Pinopsida; order Pinales; family Pinaceae; genus Pinus; species Pinus albicaulis. The sequence goes on from JAXQQM020083432.1 coordinate 199,387, forward strand.
TGCCACTACAGTTAAAGAGTGTAAGAATAACATGGAAAAGATCAATTTCAAATTGCAGCTGTAGATTCATGAGTTACAGTTGAGGTTGCAGCTAGATACACCACCAAAATTACATGAATAGTGCAAAGAAGACATGAAGGCTTCCTTGGAGAATATCTCATCCATATTCGAGGACTGTGGCAAGTTATTTGAAGATACCATGGAAATCTGGACTTTGTTATAGGAGGATCTACATGTGCAACATATTTAAGCATATATTTGGGACAAGAAGAAACGATTTGATGAGATTAAGGTGACAGCATGGATCCGAGCACCTGTGCAATGGTTTGCCCAACTTCAAGAGGAAAATTTTCTACAAAGTCAAATTGAGGAGTTGCGGAGAAAGGAACAGGTCTTCACCGAGTGAACCCAGCCTTGGAAGGATGAGGCCATGTAGTTATCATAGAATGTATATGCCAAGCATAAAGAGATGAGGAAGAAACAAAAATATGTGCTTCAATAGACCACAGGGTCGGCTATAGAGAAGCTGTTGGAAGAGGTGCGCTAGAAGCAAACATAGTTTGCAATGATGATTCAACCATTGAAGGATACCTACACTAGGACAAAAGAAAATACACGGGGCACACCAGCTGATTGAATTGGTATGGGTCAGATGTGAGGCCGTGGTTTGTTTGGTGTTTGGTCAATTTAGTGTGTCCTAAATTGCCGCATTTAATTGTCAATCCGGGAATCGTAAGCTGATGAAGTGCGGCGCACTATATGTGCAAGATAACCTCTTTCTTAACTTTTTGTCGTTTGTGGTCTTTCTAAGGTAAAATGGAAATTCTAAAGTGAAAAACAAGCTTGGTTATATTTGTTCAAGGAAGTGATATCCCCTATAATGATTTACCAATCTCGAAACTTTAAAAGCAAATTGAAATTACAATGACAAAACTTAAAAGAAAGTAAAAGTGTACTGCTGAAATGAAAAGGTGCTGCTAATCTAATGAATCAAAACAGGAAACTAGTGAACATGAAAACTAAACTATTCTTGCTGCCAACCGAACACAAAAGAAACTACGCTTATGGAAATTCAAAATTGCAATGAAATAAATCTAAATCAGATTACATCAATTCATTTTCTGACCCTTCATCATTAGACCACCTATGACTTGCGGAAGTAATCATAAACAACTTGTGTAACT